>JALPQI010000695.1:0-12559 GCA_025490895.1 Thaumatotibia leucotreta | reverse complement strand
TATTCATTTTAGCACTTTTATTTATTTAATCGTATGGCTACAAATTAGTCGCTTACTAATCTTATCAAATATCATGCTATAGTTTTATATCTAGCTTCTTCACCCAATTGGCTGCGTCCGCATCAGGAGTGAGCAAATTTAGGGCAACTTCAGTATATCTCCTCTTTGGGCAGTCCTGGATTGCACGGGAGCTCCGCAGTCACATACTGGTGAGTTTCTCCAGCCACACTTGAACATATAATCCCCGCAGAGCCCATGTACGGTTCTCAGTCTATTCAACTGGCACCAATCCCGTCTAGGAGTCGAGAAACCAATGGGCATTTTCGTGGGATCATAGTTTGAGACTGCGTCCCCAGGTGGGTTTGCCTTCCATTCCTCTTTCCACATGGTTCCTATATATTTTATTTTAGCACCGTTTATATAATACGATAGAAGTTTTCGTTTAAGAAGTTCAACTAATAAAAATCCAAATAATATAACCTATATCTAAGATTGGCCCTTGTGGCATTGTACCGAGGATGCTGGGGGCATTTCCTCGCTGTATCGCAATACTGATGCGTTGTGCGAGGAAGTCGCCAGCTCTTCGGTCTTTAGTTACGTCAAGATTTAATCTATGTACATACATTTATTTATTTTATTTAAACTTTATTGCACAATATAAAAGAGTACAAATGGCGAACTTAACGCCTTAAGGCATTCTCTACCAGTCAACCATTGGGCTAAACAGAAAGCTTTCTGCTTTTCTCACGGAATGTAATGATCCGGATTTTCGGTTAATTCGGATTTGGATTTTCAGATAATAAATACCTTTTCGAGCATAGCCTTCCTTTGCCCCCAAAATCTAAATTTGGATCGTATTCACTAAGTATTCGGTGTGATGTGATAGGTATACCGCATTCATGGATGTTAACCCTTAATTCGATACCGGGTAAAATACTAGACATCCAAAATACAAAAATCTACACAAGAAACCAAAACGCTGAAGCGAAAACTAAGCAGCGTAAGTGTATTGCATAATGATTATTATTCTGAAAAAAAATGTGTCGAGCCATCAGAAACGCTAGTTTGTCATAAATCGCCGCCAATATACCCAATTGGGAAGGACACGTCACCCGGCCTAACGTTAACAATTTTTTTTTTCGTAATTTTGTATGATAAGGTATTTTTTAATTTGCACATCTATTTAACTAAATACTTGAAGTACATATTTCTGTTTACTTGAAACTTCTAACACAGTTCATCAATGAGTTTATTACTTGCAAAGTAGAATGTCTAGTATTTTTCCCGTTGGCAACTACGCCATGTTTTATGTTGTTGTTGCAATGTCCAGTATTTTTCCCGTTGCCAATGATACGGTGTTTTAACTATGTCCAGTATTTTTCTCGTTGCCAATGTTGCCGTGCTTCATCAACACATTATAATTTCGAGTAAAACCACTCAAATTAAATGAAAATGGGACACTTTTTATGTAAAAACCAGTACTAAGTGACCTGCAATAACATCTATATCATAATATCGCTATATGGCCATTTTTTTACATACTACTCATAACGACGTAGGTACTAATAACGAAATAGATCTTCGCACTCAATGAGCTTTTGCTGCCCAATATATCAAAGAATTATTATTTATTTTATATATTATTTTTATGTAATGTATTTCTAATAAAGCTGTGTGATTTCAAGTCCAAAAAAAGTTTCCTAGATGCCGAAAACTCAGACGAGGAAGATGCAGCACAGCAGTACAGAAAACAGCATATTTTCAGTGACTCCCAGTATTGATTTTTCAATGGAGTGACTTAATTTCCTTTATTTAAGTCCAACAAACATGTAAACAAAAGTCAATTTTAAAAAAAGTTTTGCTTCCCGTATGATAAGGACATCATTCGGTTTCGGACATCGCTGTTGATTATGCCATGAGCCAAGTAAACTAAGCCGCTCTAAATGCATTGATTTTACTAAATTGTGAACCTTAATCGTAGAACCTGTGAACTACAAATGGAAAAAAGATACACTGAAATCAAAGGCTGACATAGAACCACGTGAATTTATATTTACCATTTATAAAAACTTATATATTCTATGTCAGCCTTGAATTTCAGTGTCCCTTTTTTTTCATTTGTAGTCCACAGGTTCTAAGATATTACTACTTACTTATTGAAATTATAAGTTTTTTAATAAGGATTTTGACATAAAATATCTTGTTTCATATAATATATGTAAAAAAAAATTAAAAATATAATAAACTAAATTAACCGTACAATTGGCAATGGCAAAAATACTGGACGTTCAAGCCCAATACCTATTCACTGCATAGTTGGCAACGTGCAACATACTTGACATATGATTTCTGAAAAAACTATCCATAAGCGATTTTTTTTATTAATTTTCTGTTATTTAAAATCATATAAATAGGCATAAAAACTATAGTTTTATGTATTTTTTTAAAAAAAGTGTCGTTGTCGATTTAAGGGTTAATCTAATTTACAAGCAGAAACCTCGTGTATCTAGTTTGTTACCTTTTCCAACATCGCTCTCTTCTGCCTCCAAACCGCGAAGTTAGTGCGCATCCACTTACTTATTGGTCATCTCCCTGGCGAGTCGGATCGTGGCAGTTTTAGATCCGGATCTCACTGAATCTAAGATCCGGATTTTCGGTGAATTCGGATCTGTATTTTCAGATAATAAATACCTTTTCGAGCATAGCCTTCTTTTGCCTCCAAACTCCAAAGTTGGATCGTATCCACTAAGTATTCGGTGTGATGTGATGGGTATACCAGTCATGGATGTCAACCTAATTTACAAGCAGAAACCTCGTGTATCTAGTTTGTTACCTTTTCCAACATCGCTCTCTTTTGCCTCCACACCGCGAAGTTAGAGCGCATCTACTTATTGGTCATCTCGCTGGCGAGTCGAACCGCGGCCGTCTTTGAATTGGATTGAAGATCCGGATTTTCGGTTAGTTCGGATATGGATTTTCAGATAATAAATACCTTTTCGAGCATAGCCTTCCTTTGCCTCCCAACTCCAAATCGGTGCCATGTGATGGGTATAATGCATTCATGGATGTCAACTTAAGATCCGGATTTTCAGGTAGTAAATACCTTTTCGAGCATAGCTCTCTTCTGCCTCCAAACAGCGAAGTTGGACCGCATCCACTTATTGGTCATCTCGCTGGCGAGTCGGACTGCGGCGGTCTTTAGATCCGGTTTTTGTAGATCCAGATCTCACGGAATCTAAGATCCGGATTTTCGGTTAGTTCAGATCTAGATTTTCAGATAGTAACCTTTTCGAGCATAGATCTCTTCTGCCTCCACACGGCTAAGTTAGAGCGCACAAACTTAGTTCATCGCATTCGCGAGCCGGACGGCGGTAATCTTTAAATCCGGATCTCACTGAATCATAGATCCTGATTTTTGGTTAATTCAGATAGTAAATACCTTTTCGAGCATAGCCTTCTTTTGCCTCCGAACTCCAAATCGGTGTGATGTGATGGGTGTACCGCATTCATAGATGTCAACCTAATTTACAAGCAGAAACCTCGTGTATCTAGTTTGTTACCTTTTCCAACATCGCCCTCTTCTGCCTCCACACCGCGAAGTTAGAGCGCACCCATTGAGGTTAGAGTTTACGACCCGGATATCTTCAATTTTTGAGTCAGGATCTCATCGAGTCCAGGATCCTTAAGTAATTCTAAATGAATATACATTTTACCTTTTCGAGCATCGCTCTCTTCTGCCTCCACACAGCGAAGTTGGAGCGCACCCACTTGGTGGCCATCTCGCTGGCGAGGCGGACGGCGGCGGGCTGGCCGGAGCCGGCGAGACCCTCGATGACGATGTGCTGCAGCGGCGGCCACGCGTTCGGGTAGTCCCACTGCTCGCCGGAGTGCTCGAACGTGCTGGGGATCCCGCCTTCGTAGCCTCCACACGGCGAAGTTAGAGCGCATCCACTTATTGGTCATCTCGCTGGCGAGTCGAACCGCGGCGGTCTTTAGATCCGGTTTTTGTAGATCCGGATCTCACGGAATCTAAGATCCGGATTTTCGGTTAGTTCAGATCTAGATTTTTAGATAGTAAATACCTTTTCCAGCATTGCTCTCTTTTGCCTCCAAACTCCAAAGTTGGATCGTATCCACTAAGTATTCGGTGTGATGTGATGGGTATGCCACATTCATGGATGACAACCTGATTTACAAGCAAAAACCTTGTGTATCTAGTTTGTTACCTTTTCGAGCATAGCCCTCTTCTGCCTCCACACGGCGAAGTTAGAGCGCACCCATTTGGTGGCCATTCTTCACATCACAAGCCTCTTAGCCTTAAGGTAAGAGTTTACGACCCGGATATATTCAATTTTTGAGTCAGGATCTCATCCAGTCCAGGATCTCTAAGTAATCCTATAATCAGCTGGACGAACCTTGATCCCTAAGATGACAGCTGTCAGTTCCATACCCATACATTATCTGTCAACAATGTCGCAATTTGACATGTATGGAACTGACAGCTGTCATAGGGATCAAGGTTCGTCGAGCTGATTATAAATGATTATATTTTACCTTTTCGAGCATAGCCCTCTTCTGCCTCAAAACCGCGAAGTTAGAGCGCACCTACTTTGTGGCCATCTCATTCGCGAGTCGTTCGGCGGCGGTCTTTACATCCGGATCTCACTGAATCATAGATCCGGATTTTCAGTTAATTCGGATCTGGATCATCGGATAATAAATACCTTTTCGAGCATAGCTCTCTTCTGCCTCCAAACCGCGAAGTTAGAGCGCACCCACTTAGTGGCCATCTCGCTGGCGAGGCGGACGGCGGCGGGCTGGCCGGAGCCGGCGAGACCCTCGATGACGATGTGCTGCAGCGGCGGCCACGCGTTCGGGTAGTCCCACTGCTCGCCGGAGTGCTCGAACGTGCTGGGGATTCCACCTTCGTAGCCTCCACACGAAGTTAGAGCGCATCCACTTATTGGTCATCTCGCTGGCGAGTTGGACCGCGGCGGTCTTTAGATCCGGTTTTTGTAGGTCCAGATCTCGCGGAATCTAAGATCCGGATTTTCGGTTAATTCGGATCTGGATTTTCAGATAATAAATACCATTTCCAGCATAGCCCTCTTCTGCCTCCAAACCGCTAAGTTAGACCGCACCCATTTGCCTCCGAACTCCAAATCGGTGTGATGTGATGGGTATAACGCATTCATGGATGTCAACCTAATTTACAATCAGAAACCTCGTGTATCTAGTTTGATACCTTTTCGAACTTGTCTGGCGAGGCGCACGGCGGTCTTTAGCTCCGGTTTTTTAGATCCAGATCTCACGGAATCTAAGATCCGGATTTTCAGGTAGTAAATACCTTTTCGAGCATAGCCCTCTTCTGCCTCCACACGGCGAAGTTGGAGCGCACCCACTTGTTTGTCATCTCGCTGGCGAGTCGAACCGCGACAGTTTTTAGATCCGGATTTTCGGTTAGTTCAGATCTAGATTTTCAGATAATAAATACCTTTTCGAGCATAGCTCTCTTCTGCCTCCAAACCGCGAAGTTAGAGCGCACCCACTTGGTGGCCATCTCGCTGGCGAGTCGAACCGCGACAGTTTTTAGATCCGGATTTTCGGTTAGTTCAGATCTAGATTTTCAGATAATAAATACCTTTTCGAGCATAGCTCTCTTCTGCCTCCACACAGCGAAGTTAGAGCGCACCCACTTAGTGGCCATCTCGCTGGCGAGGCGGACGGCGGCGGGCTGGCCGGAGCCGGCGAGACCCTCGATGACGATGTGCTGCAGCGGCGGCCACGCGTTCGGGTAGTCCCACTGCTCGCCGGAGTGCTCGAATGTGCTGGGGATCCCGCCTTCGTAGCCTCCACATGGCGAAGTTAGAGCGCATCCACTTATTGGTCATCTCGCTGGTGAGTCGGACCGCAGCGGTCTTTAGATCCGGATTTTCGGTTAGTTCAGATCTAGATTTGCAGATAGTAACCTTTTCGAGCATAGATCTCTTCTGCCTCCACACGGCGAAGTTGGAGCGCACTCATTTGGTGGCCATCTTTCACATCACAAGCCTCTTAGCCTTGAGGTTAGAGTTTACCCGGATATATTCAATTTTTGAATCAGGATCTCATGGAGTCCAGGATCCTTAAGTAATCCTATAATCAGCTGGACGAACCTTGATCCCTATGACAGCTGTCAGTTCCATACATTATCTGTCAACAATGTCGCAATTTGACAAGAATTGAAAGGAACTGACAGCAGAGCTGTCATAGGGATCAAGGTTCGTCGAGCCGATTATAAATGATTATATTTTACCTTTTCGAGCATAGCCCTCTTCTGCTTCCACACCGCGAAGTTAGAGCGCACCCACTTGGTGGCCATCTCGCTGGCGAGGCGGACGGCGGCGGGCTGGCCGGAGCCGGCGAGACCCTCGATGACGATGTGCTGCAGCGGCGGCCACGCGTTCGGGTAGTCCCACTGCTCGCCGGAGTGCTCGAACGTGCTGGGGATGCCGCCTTCGTAGCCTCCAAACGGCGGAGTTAGAGCGCATCCACTTATTGGTCATCTCGCTGGCGAGTCGGACCGCGGCGGTCTTTAGATCCGGATCTTACTGAATCTAAGATCCGGATTTTCGGTTAATTCGGATCTGGATTTTCAGATAATAAGTACCTTTTCGAGCATAGCCTTCCTTTGCCTCCCAACTCCAAATCGGTGTCAGTGATGGGTATGGTGGGTATAACGCATTAATGGATGTCAACTTAATTTACAAGCAGAAACCTCGTGTATCTAGTTTGTTACCTTTTCGAACTTGGCTGGCGAGGCGCACGGTGGTCTTTAGCTCCGGTTTTTTAGATCCGGATCTCACGGAATCTAAGATCCGGATTTTGGTTAATTCAGATATTAAATACCTTTTCGAGCATAGCCCTCTTCTGCCTCCAAACAGCGAAGTTGGAGCGCACCCACTTGTTTGTCATCTCGCTGGCGAGTCGAACCGCGACAGTTTTTAGATCCGGATTTTCGGTTAGTTCAGATCTAGATTTTCAGATAATAAACCTTTTCGAGCATAGCCCTCTTCTGCCTCCAGACAGCGAAGTTAGAGCGCACCCACTTGGTGGCCATCTCGCTGGCGAGGCGGACGGCGGCGGGCTGGCCGGAGCCGGCGAGACCCTCGATGACGATGTGCTGCAGCGGCGGCCACGCGTTCGGGTAGTCCCACTGCTCGCCGGAGTGCTCGAACGTGCTGGGGATCCCGCCTTCGTAGATGTCCACCTAGTCGGAATATATCAATGTACAAGTGTAGAAAATAATTTGAGAAAAACTGCGTTTTGGTCTCTTAAAGTTCCAACTACAGGATACTTAACCTGCCAATCGCTAACGCTTAGTAGCGTATCGTAGTTTTCCATCTCGGTCACTCTTTCATATTAGTGCGACAAATACACCTGGCTTTCGTTTACGATTGACTATTAAGCGTTAGCGATTGGCAACTTGTCTAAGCACCCAGTACTTAAACGTACTATGGATACCGCCTTCGTAGATGTCTGATATTATGGAATATATCAATGTACGAGTTGAAAATAGCGACACGTAATTTCAGAAAAAGTTAAAATGTTCGAACGTGCTGGGGACACCGCTTTTTCGTAGATGTCCACCTAACAAAGTATTTATATATTTACCACCTTATTCGTAATTCCAACTTAACGAGCCGCTAAGTATTGTTTGTTCCTTTCTATCTTTTAGACACATTGATAAGACCGAAATGGACAAACAATAGTTTGCGGCTTGCTAAGTTAGAAGGCGTTTATGAATAAGGGGTTTAATCATTAACCCGTACAAAAGACAGATTTAATGACAAGAGATGCCTCTATAACACTCAACCTTAAAATGTAGATGCAAATACGAATTAAAATTCAAAACTTTAACTGCAGGTCACATTCGATATTTTATTCTCTCATTTATTTAACTTTTAACATACAATTACAAGAAAATACATATGGCGGACTCAAGACAACATGGAATCAAACAGAAAACTGATCTTATGCATTCCATCTAAGCATATTTTATTTTTATTTAGACTTAAAAATAAGGTAGGTAAACAATCTTGACGTCAAAAGAAACTTGAGAAATGTAAAAAGGTCTCCACGTGCATAAATAAAATAAAATACTGTGCTTTTATTAACTCCAATAATGATTGATAGTATTGATACTCTTCTATCTCCACCAAGGCATACAATTAAAAACTGCAGTTGATACAAGTTTCGGCCTCTTTAAGTTTCAAGTAATGACTTTCGGACTGCGTAATGCTTCGTATGCTAATCATTTCATGTACGAAAAACAATAGTGTATTGAACGTACCAGTCAACGTGACATATTACTTTCATTTATTAGGCACAAAGGTACGTTCTAATATACGTTTACAAACTACTTTTAGATCTTCAGTTTAAGTGTTATATCGAAGCATCGGGGCGACTTCAAACGGTTACCGAGGGTACTGTAGACAATAAATAATCCACAACTAAAACTTACCTTGCTAATATCTAGATAATTGATGACTCTATTAACGTAATATTCACTCCGGGCCCTGTCGAAGCTGCCAGTCCACAGCGGGGCGACATTAGACGGGTAGAAGTAGTCTCTCCGCCGACCCGACTCCATATTGAAGTCCAGCCATACGCCGACATCTTCATGCCAAAGTACCTAGAAAGTATATTTTTATTAGACAGGTAAACAAAAAAAAATTGACAAAATTATGACGTGTAAACCCTATAACACTAAATTAAAACTTAGATATGTTTAGTTTTAATTTACTGTTATTTATATAAGGGTTTAAATTTATCTACATAATAAAAAAGCAACTTCTTTGTCGTGGCCAGAGACCGGACAAATGTGCGTCATTGTCCGCTATACATCGCTGGACATGACTCGAAAGTTGATTGAATTATTAATCATTTCATGATTAAAAGTTGATTGAATTATTAATCATTTCATGATTAAAAGTTGGTTGAATTATTAATCATTTAATGATTAATAATTCATTCAACTTTGGACGATTAAAATTATTTTAATCGTTTTCAAAAAATTACCAATTTCACACCAATAATTATGCATTTAATCAGCTTTGGAGTCATGGCCATATTATTGCGAACAATGACGCACATTTGTCCGATCTCTGGTCATGACGCCGAGAATGCTGGTTGGGAAAATCAATTGACAGCGATTGTTTACCTTGTCAATAGCCTCCATGAGGCGCGCATGTGTGTTCTTATAGTACTCCGCCTTGTCTTCGTTCCCGAGCTGATGGTGGAAGTTGCGCATGATCTCCGCGTTCCAGCACATGATGGCGTTCAGGTCCACCGGGATGATGGAGCGGGTCTTCAGGTTTGTCAGGTTACCTATGAGGACGAGTTTAGTGAGTACAAAATAATTCAGTAGTTACCTTGACAATAGGCATGATGACTGGCAAGTCAAATGCACGGCCATGACAGGGCCGGCCCGATATATGATATATTATTTTTGTTTGCTGTGTTACGTCTGTGATTTTATTTGTAATTATCATTGTTTATTTGTATTGTGTGTTGCCTGCCGTGAAACTGTTCACGTGATGGCCTCATCGGAAGACCAGCGCTGGCACTCGCTAGCAACATGCTGAGATGAGGCCATTTCGTAGCATACACGCTTTTATTTGTAAATTATTTTTCGTTGATATATATTGTGGTTTTTTGTGTATGTTGCGAATAAAGTTATTTCTATTTCTATTGTATAAATCAGCATCTTTTTCCGAACTGTCAAAACGATCACCGCTATGGATTTTTATATGAAATGCACAAAAGTAACGTTTGAATAGTGCCAAATGAACTACTCTTTTAAGTTCTTTTCAATTTATTAAATAAAAGTTCTGTACAAAAATTACTGCCATCTACATCTTAGTAATAATTTATTTCGTGCATAATGTTAAATAATTTATTTTAACTATTATTTTAACATCATCCCTATTCTAGCATAAGGGAAAAGGACGAAGCCAGCTGTGGATTACATTACAGTTCCATGGGAATTATTTTTAGCACCAGTATGTACAAATAATTTTCTTTAGATTCTTACGTAATAATTATTCGATTCAGGAGTTTTTTTTATGTGACGAAGGTAGACAACTGAGCTCTCAGCCCACCTGATGGAAAGCAGGAACTGAGGCCCATTGACATAGTGACCAAAAAATCGCCTATGCGCTGCCTACCTGAGGACTTGGATGGATTGCCTATATCTTTGCCAGTAATTACACCGGCTATCTTACCCCCAAACCGAACCACAGCAGTGCAAACACTTGATGACTTGGTTTTATCGACATTTATTGATACAGTAGTAGGGAATGCAAAAACCGATTATTTTTATATGGACATAACTGATTTTAATCGCTTATTTCACACAAACCGTAACCGGTTTTGCATTCTCTATAGGTACAGTAGGTAGGTACGCATTTTAGCACACAATTATGCTCACACGGGGTACAAACACACACACACGGGGTACGTTACGTGTTTTTGATAAAATTCTAATAATATTATTATTTTTCTAAATAACACGGAGGTACACAATAATTACGTGGGATTTTTCATTCTAGGATACAACAGAAAAAATATGGTAATGATTAGGTATCTTTAAAACTTTTAGATAAGTAGGAGTAATTGATTTAGGACTATAAATGATTACAATGCATACAGATGTAGTGCATAACCCATCGTATATTCACGGAAAAGATAAAATTAATATTTTTGACTCAATTAATTTTAGTGCAATGTATATCTATTGAGGCTTTTTAGGAGTTTTGACAACAAAATATGTGGGACATTTCCGTAAAAAAAACATACAGTCGAATTGAGAACTTCCTCCTTTTTTAAATTCGGTTGAAAATACGAAGGCAATTATGTATATCTGTACTAGCGAGCTGAGAGCGAGAAAATGGTTTAAAATCTTGTTGATACCTATGATATAAATAAATGTGGTCACTATAATGTGATAATTTGATAATCACACAAACTCATTGCGTTATGATTTGTGTAAAGTAATGGACTTAAGATAAATGATAACAATGCATACAGATGTAGTGAATAATGTTTTACCATCGTATTTTAATGGGAAAGATTAAATTAATCTTTCTGTTTTAATTAATTTCAGTGCAAAGTATACTGAAGCTTATTGAGAGATTTGCCAGCAAAATATGTGGGGAAAATGAGGAAGGCAAAGGAATTATGTATATGATATAAATAAATGTGGTCACTATAATGTGATAATTTGATAATCACACAAACTCATTGCGTTATGATTTGTGTAAAGTAATGGACTTAAGATAAATGATAACAATGCATACAGATGTAGTGAATAATGTTTTACCATCGTATTTTAATGGGAAAGATTAAATTAATCTTTCTGTTTTAATTAATTTCAGTGCAAAGTATACTGAAGCTTATTGAGAGATTTGCCAGCAAAATATGTGGGGAAAATGAGGAAGGCAAAGGAATTATGTATATCTGTACTATTTTGAACATCTTGTCCACAAAATAAAAAAAATAACAAACTTACTGCGTTTTTTTTTTGTTTTTGTCATTTACGTAATGGTATGAGTCGAGTAAACAAGGGATTTTTGATATGGTTCAAATACAGTGCCACTCTACATGCGACTTCGTACCGAAACCAAGACACGGTCCCGTCCGTATCGGCGGATACGGATCCGTGTTTCGTAACGGTTCCGGATCGCAACACGGAAGCCTGTCGGATAAGTCGAAGCTTGGGTCGCAACGGATGAGCCATTCTGGGTCTACATAAAATTAATAATACAAATATCAAAGTCAACGATTATTGAATTTAAACTTTCATGAGACATAATAACATCGTTATTGTGACATCTATAGAGTTATTAATAAATTAAATTGTATTTCATTGATGAAACTGAATGTGACTGATAAAAAATAATTGTGCTGTAAAAATACCAGTTTGTGTTCTGACGATCTCAATGTGTAGTCATATTTTTGTTATTCTTTTGTAATGAAAACTATGTAATTACGATTTCGAAATACATTAATCTGAATCTGATTCTAACCATAAATATTAAACGGTTAAACGCGCACAACTTTCACTATGGAGACAATCAGGAAATCGAGATAAAAAGTTCCTAGTTATGGGTTAATTGATATTTACTTAGCTAACAATAAAGGCTCAATTAATTCATAATTACGAGATTTTTTTCGCGATTTCTTGGTTTTCTCCATAGTGAAATTTGCTCAGCGTGACAGTTCCTAGTACAGTCCCGTCTAATAATATGTACACATTTCGGAACTATATCAAAGGCATAAGGATCAAAATCGTATACATATTATTAGAGCCGACCGTACCATGTTCACTCTTGCTCCAAGATCCAGATGTCACCCTGTATAAGTCTGATTTGAATTGTATTAGGGCCGCAATCACAATAAATAAGTGCAGAAATGTCACTATCTTACTATGGACCCTTTAAACGAAGCGTGAAGAAGCATCTAGCGGGCCAGCAAGGCGGTGGCAACTAACAGGTTACTGATTGTCTCCTGTTCGTTG
>JALPQI010000694.1:0-13471 GCA_025490895.1 Thaumatotibia leucotreta | reverse complement strand
ACAAAGTCGCTGTCGCTGACCCTCCGTCCCTTAATATTTTACTTAAAATTTTAAATAGATAAATTATTTCAGGATTAATGTTTTAGTATCTCTATTGTACCCGTGAAAAACCGGGGCTGGTCGCTAGTTGTAAACGAACCTATTAATAAGCGTGTCATAAATAAAATAAATAAATTTAATATCTTGGGACATCTTACACAAATCGACCTAGTCCCAAGGCTTGTGATGTGAGTACCAGGCGACGATATATATAAAAGATAGCTACATACAGATACTTTAATACATAGACAATCATGATCAAGGTACAAATATTTCAGATAAATAAATACACAAATAATGCCCTCGCCGGGATTCAAACCCGGAGCCTCCATCTTTGTAGGCCACCAACTAGGCTACGGAGGCTGACAATCATAGTCATAGTTTTCAAGAGTGACGTATCTTATAAAAACAGTTTAATCTACCGTTGTGGGTTATTTTAATAAATGGGCGTACGGTGACTCGGCGCTTGGGTTAAATGTTTCACTTCATTATGAACTGGCTTTTGATTCATTCTGCTATTGCCTTGTATGAGTTATTTTTCAAGGAAAATTATGGTAGTTAAAGGACTACCTAGAACATCGGAAACAGTAAAATACCAACATTAGAAGCATAGAACATAGATATACAGAATGAAACATGAGTCGTGAACAGAGGCTAGATTCACACGGAGTATTTTTTCCCGTATACCGTATTCGAGATTTTCTCGAACGTCGTAGTGACAATAGACTTTGAATAATAACGTTCACACGGATCCCGCATATCGTATTCGAGAATGCGTGTGGACGGTACTACACAAAGTCTATTGTCACTACGATGATCGAGAAAATGTTGAATACGGTATACGGGAAAACATATACCGTGTGGACAGAAATAGGTTTAATACCCCACGAGGTAGTTAAAACTTTGCGGGACAGGTACGCCTATAGGCGTTCGCGGTGTAGGCTTCACGGTAAATTTGAAGGTAATTTCCTTCAATGTGTTAATAATGCACAATATTTAATTTATTTTTTAATTTTATTTGGCTTTCTTTCAATTGTAAACGTGGGTTTGAAATATGGATTCAGATTATTAAGACTTCTATTTAACTAAATATTTTTTTCTAAATGGAAAAAATAAAGCTCATTTTATAATTCCAATTAAAAGTAAATTAGTTTTCATTGGTGCATTAATCTTTTTAACACTTTTGGCTCCGCAAATTCAATTACCCAACTCGTTTTTACATATAATCTTTGACGTCTATAGACGTTGTTCAGCCAAACGTGTTAAATATCTAAAATAGCCATTATCGTTTCTTAACACCACCTATAACAAAAATGAAATAAGACCCCAGTAAAAAAAAAAATTCGTTGCATTGTTAGTTGCTAAAAGAATTAGAAAAAAACGTGTTACGGTTCTTCAATAGTAATACGTTTTCTTTTATTACCTATCTTTATGTTGTATCCTGTATAATGTATAATATAATTATAATGTTATTCTAAGATCTCATGGATGCTTGTACTTACTGGTAACATTGCTGCGAGGGAAATTTTGAACATAAATAAAACAACACATTAAAAAATCATTTTATTCTCAAAACAACATGTACTCGTGAAGTACAATAAAATTCACCTAGCGTCACATTTTTTTAACAATGAAAAATTACAAGTTAATATTTTTACATATCTGATACTACAATAGGGTACAACGTAATTAAATATCTTAGTCGAAACTTATTTCCGATAAAAAAGCCGTTATTTAAAACGAAAACTTAAATTAAACTTGGTTACTCTACACTGGCCTTAAAAACCAAACAAACACGGAAAATAAGTAAATAGCAAAACTGATCAAATAATCACCTTTTTGATGCCACATTAAATACAAAAACTGCCAGTCAGATGCCCCGTCGCCAAAGTGTCATGAAATGTGAACTTTACGCACGTGCGTGTACCTAAGTCTATATTGCTCTGTGAATCGAGGCCTATATATCGGTCATTTGCATTAAACCTGGGGTGCGATATATCAGTCACTGGCGTCCAAAGGGTCAAATATCAGAGAATATAAATAGCATATAAACAATGTTTTTGCACTACATATTTAGCAATTAGTTTACTTTACCAGAATAAAGATATGTTGAGAACCCTATACATTACGGACTGATAAAAGAGATAATTATCACAAAATCTTGTAAAACGATAGTTAGAAGACGCATGTCAATAATTGCGTATTTTAAATAACTTACTTAGGCATTTACTTATTATCTGTATAAAGGTTACCTGTACAAAAAGGAAACACTATAGTTTTATAACTAATATTTAGCTAATAAGAGAGCTCCAACAAAAACAAATTGTAATTATGTATTATATCATACAAACAATTTTCTTTAACTATTTTGATATATGAAAGATGTAATAAGTTAAATTAACAAGAAGTAGCTTAAGTTTTGAATATTTTATAAAAAAATATCACAGTTATTAAACATATTCAAGGAAATTAAATTAGTATGAAGCACTCGGATGAATACACGTATTGGTAGGTATTGTACAAAATTAATAATTTAACTATTTAATTATTACAGAAAGCCTGTATCCAAATAGTATTTTGGCATGATTCTTAGAACCGTTTCAATGCTTCATGGTTTCAATTTTATGAGGGAAACATCAAATAACAAATTCTGATCGCTTTACCCTAGTAATTAATTTATAGTTTAATGCTAGTAACGTATTAATAAATGACATTTTTTACACTCGAAAATATATTTACAACCATTAAATACACGTTGAATTCCTGGTATATTTAACATTTACTTTGAACGGAAACTGAAAAGCCGGAACTATTTACAATTTGACTTAAAATAAAAATGGCTGAAAAGTAAGGATATTTCTGACTACATTAATGTTTTGCTTAGGTCTTTTACTATTTGCTCATAGATACGTACTTTGTAAAAAAATATCAAATTATGAAAATCGCAATAATATTCAACATTTCAAATGTACATAATATAATTTGCAAAAAGAATAATCATGAAATAAATATTCATATTTTCAAGGAACTTTTATTTTATCGTATCGTCATTTTAGTATTATTATTGATTAATACTCATGCAAGTATTTAAATACATATTACAAAATACTGAAACAAAATTTAAGGAAAATTTTGTCAGTATCGTAAAATTATTTCAAAGTCAAAACATTTATGAAATCAGAAATTACTGGAGGCTATTACCATGACCTCTTAAATGCGATGTTCAGTTTGCTTGGCCGTTTCACAGTTATTATTTTATTATATAGATTGACACATCGCTATTCAGTTTAGGTCTTAAATTCGCATAAGTAAATCGTGGTAGCCCCCTGGTATCTGCTCAACACGTGCACACATTGAACCATCAATGACTACATGAACAACCTTTTCATGGGATTGTCACAGCTGTAACCGTTAACTATAAATTACTTTTCTGCCCTCCGTCCGGCAAACAGCACATTGCCGACCGTTGCGCTAAACTAAAGTTGCCGCCTGCCGGCTCCGTTGAGCAGAAAAATAGTATACACACCTCGGCCGTTAAATGGAAAAGCCTCGGATCACATGTTTGTCGGGCTCGGCTTCGCCTCGGCCTACAATTACACGTCATCCGAGACATTTTCCACTTAAACTGCCTTGGCATGTAGGTAATCTACTATTGTTTGCCTCTCCCTTGTATGATTATTACCACCATTATAAACGATAAGCATCGTTATAGGATAAAAATACAACTGTCAGTTTCAATACATATAAAGCCTGGCAGTCTACCGTAATCAGAATCTGCATATTTTTGCCTCTCAAACTCAAAACATTTATTCACATCATGACACTTACACTTTACAGAATGAAAACAAACAAATACAGTCTACATAGTGCCACGAAATGGGTCCTACTCAGCATGATGCTGGCTATTCAGCCAGCGCTGGTCTTCTGTAGGGACCATTTGTCATTCGTTGGAGAGATAAAGACAAATTCTCGAAATTTACGAATTTCCAAGTTCGCGGTAGAGGCCTGATTTATATTGAGTAGAGAGTGCAACTGGATTGCAACGCTGTACCGTCAACCGGGGTCAATGGGGACAATTTTGAACTTTGAGTAAGATTTTAACGGAATATTTCCATGAACGAGCTCAATGTTATGGTTTCAAATCTTTAATCTTATGTTAGAGATCCTATTTATGATAGTTTTGTTACGATAGAATCAATCTAAACCCCCTTTTTTTCAAAAAAACCGGCCGTCCCTATTCAGGCTGCATACGGGGTCAATAGCAACGAATAAGGGACCAATAGGGAAAAATGGCTAGGGTTGTCACAAAAATAATAAGCTACAGGTAGGTACCTAGGTACCTTTCTACCCAGTATGTAGGTATTGCAAAACTTACAATAACTATGGAAATAGGATGGCATATGATTCATATGAATAAAAATACCTGCATTTAACAAAGCTTTTATTTATAATGTACTTGTGGGTAATCACTGTAGGTAATCATTCATAATCATCATCATCATCATCATCAGCCTATGATAGTCCACTGTTGGTCGCAGGCCTCTCCTATTAACTATGCGTATAGACACATTAGGAGGTAAATGCCCATAATCGCCACGCCGGGCAAGCGGATTGGCGATCGCAGTAATGTGTCCACTATGATGACGCTGCTGCCCATCATCAATCTTTTATCAAATAATGGTCAGTGACACTCATAATACGGGTAACAAAAATTGTTTAATAATTTGTAGCAAATAAAAACACCTTCTAAAACAACAAGTTATAATAACAAGGCTGAGCTGCCAAAATTAATACAAGAAAGTAATATAATATGGGTAAGAGGCGTAGGAACTAATTTTTACGAAAGCAACTGCCTTCAAATTTAGAGGGTAAAAATAACCTAATCAGGATTAATCCGGTTTCCTCACTATGTTTTCCTTAACGTAAAAAAACGAATTACTTAATAAAAAAAACTTAAAGCCAGTGTCAGCAAACCTTCCGAAATTCACTCATTTAAATGTTGGTTAAAGAAGTCAATTGGTTGTAGGTGTTGGTTAAAGTAAGTAAATTGGTAGTAGGTACCTACTTATGTACTTAAAACACGAAACATATGTTCATTTAATCATAAAAATTATTTTGGCAGCCCTGTCCCAATACACCCTTTATCGTCCTTATTTGAACTAATTACGTCCCTATTAACTGTCAAAGCCGACCCGATACACCCCTCAAGCCGTCCCTATCGACCCCCAAAGCGTCCCTATAAACCTCTGTTTTTTCTCAAAACTTCCTTATGTTTTTGTTTTCGCACTTTTGGTATTGAAACAAAGATAATTTCAACTTACCGTGACATAAACACCTTCTTTAATACACGGTTATTAGATTTATAACTGCCGGCACTGCTTAACTTGTTTAAAAACATAAATTTTTTAAAGACTCCCGGAGCACATTTGAACGGGTCACTGGCGACGTCGACTTCGAACTGTTAGTTCGACCACCTACCGCTACCTTCATGCCTGTCCAGTGTTGCCATTGGCATCAGTATATAATCTACTTTCATTTGGTAACGCACAAGCAAATGCGTGTGGAGAAGTTTTAAAGATATTATGAAGTAAATGTCGTTTCCGGTTTTTGTCCCTATTCACCTCGCCATCCCTATGCACCCCAGTTGACGGTACTGTATTGAATATTTTTTTTTTGTTACATGTCTTCCAGGCGGCTAGCATAAACTGGCATGGCGTAGGTACTGGATCAGAAAGATTATCGTAAACACCCAAATTCTTAACATCTCGATTTTGTCTATCAACATCAACATTATTGCTACGACATTTGCTGCTTTGCTGCCCAGTTACTAGTTTTTCTTGGATTGTTAGATAATTTACTTGACCAAATGAAACGCTGCAGCGACTGGCGTGTCACGTTTATGTGGATCCAGTAGCGCTGGCATTTACGTACCGTGCTGGAGGCCAGCGACCTTACCGCGTACTACGAAATCCGCTAATTACGTGAATTTTTCTCAGTCACTCTAATGACACCTTTGTAGGAATGACAGAGACAAATTCCCGAAATTTACGAACTTCGGAGTTCGCGGTAGCAGAGCAGAACGCCGTAGCTTTTGGAATTAAGAACGTCTTCTATTCCGATGCAATGATGAATACTAAAATTTTATTGAATTAAAATATGTATGTTTGCATTGATTCGGTGTCATTAAATCCAGCTACTGAATTCAAGTAAATCATTCTTTAATATTTGTGCAGACGTTGAATAGTTACCATACAAGAAAATGACATAGCTTTTTAATCGTAAAGGTACTCAATATTCGTATATTGTCGATATGCTCCACCGGGATTGCTTGAAGAACGTCTCTAGCATTTGTTACATTAAAAATATTTACAGTCTTCACAATTTTGCTTACAATCTATATGAAACTAGGATTCTGTATCTATAATGTCGCTCTTGTGTCGTTTCGTTGATCGTTTAGGTCTTTTAGGAACCGAAGCTTTTCCGCTGCGCGGTACCTGTGATAATAAGAGTACGTTACTATAGAGGCCGGGACAAAAGGGGTTGCCGGCCGAAGACATATATAATAGACATGAGGCGGATAGGTCTGAGGCGGGCAACCCCATATTTTCGGCCCAGTTATGTATAGTACGTTTCTCAAACATGCAACATTGAAATTTTCATAAACAACAATAATATCAACTTTGTTTTGCCTGTGCCGCAAATTCATGTTGAATGAAATTAAAAAAGAGCACTTCGCCGGCCTAAGGCTTCAAGATTAGTATTAAATTCCATTAACGACCTCTTGTCCTAGTTGCACCTCAAACGTCATACTTCTCAGCCTATTATAAGGAACTTAACAACATTACAATATTTTATTGCATGTTTGAGAAAATAATATCTTGAAAACAAAAGTGCAACATTATTCATTTTATAACAAAACCTTTTAGAAGGAAAATAAGTATAATTAAGTATGGGTAGACCTTAGCAGACATGATACTGGAGTTTTATTGTAATTATTAAGTTTTTGGTCTTATCTAGTGCAAAGGAACCCGAAGTTGATCTAGCGGAAGACCTCAGAGCTAGACTGACCCGACACTATACAGAAGACATCCCGGACATCAGCCTGTGCGAGATTAGAATGGCTCTTGAACAGCTCAAAAATAACAAGGCGCCTGGGGAGGACGGAATTACAGCTGAGCTTCTGAAGGCGGGTGGTAAACCGATCCTTACGGCCCTTCAGAAGTTGTTCAATTCCGTCTTACTGGAAGGGAGAACGCCAAAGGCATGGAACAGAGGTGTGGTGGTACTGTTCTTCAAAAAAGGTGACAACGCTTTATTGAAGAACTACCGACCCATCTCACTTCTGAGCCATGTCTATAAGCTGTTTTCAAGAGTCATTACGAATCGTCTTGCACGCAGGCTTGATGACTTCCAGCCTCCCGAGCAAGCCGGTTTCCGAAGAGGCTTTAGTACCGTAGACCACATCCATACGCTTCGCCAGGTCATACAGAAGACCGAAGAATATAACCTGCCTCTCTGTTTAGCGTTTGTGGACTACGAGAAAGCCTTCGATTCGATCGAAACATGGGCAGTACTACAGTCTCTCCAACGGTGCCAAGTCGACTACCGCTATATCGAGGTGTTGAAGTGTTTGTACGAGAGCGCCACAATGTCAGTCCGACTCCAAGACCAGAGCTCGAAGCCTGTTCTGCTGCAGCGGGGAGTTAGGCAAGGAGATGTCATCTCGCCTAAGCTGTTTACCGCTGCACTGGAGGATGTCTTTAAGACTCTGGACTGGAGAAGGCTGGGCATCAACATAAACGGCGAGTACCTCACTCACCTTCGATTCGCTGACGATATAGTAGTCTTGGCTGAGACCTTGGAGGACTTGAGTACTATGCTCGTTGACCTCAGTAAAGCCTCCGAGCGAGTTGGTCTTAGGATGAACATGGATAAGACGAAAATCATGTCAAATTCCCATGTAGCACCAACTCCCGTAATAATCGGAGACTTTACACTCGAAGTTGTAGACGAATATATATACCTAGGACAAACTATCCAGTTAGGTAGGTCCAACTTCGAGAAAGAGGTCAATCGTCGAATCCGACTCGGTTGGGCAGCGTTCGGGAAGCTACGACACATATTTTCGTCCAATATTCCGCAGTGTTTGAAGACGAAAGTCTTTAATCAGTGTGTGTTGCCAGTGATGACATACGGTACTGAAACGTGGCCGCTTACAATGGGCCTCATAAGAAGGCTCAAAGTCACCCAAAGGGCAATGGAGAGGGCTATGCTAGGAGTCTTTCTGCGTGATCGGATTAAAAATGAGACCATCCGCAGCAGAACCAAAGTAACCGAAATAGCTCTCCGAATCGCTAAACTCAAGTGGCAGTGGGCGGGGCACATTGCGCGTAGAACCGATGGCCGTTGGGGCGGGAAGGTTCTTGAGTGGCGGCCACGTACCGGAAGACGTAGCGTGGGTAGGCCCCCCACAAGGTGGACCGATGACCTGGTGAAGGTCGCAGGAGTCCACTGGATGCGGGTGGCGCAGGACCGGTCATTGTGGCAATCTTTGGGGGAGGCCTATGTTCAGCAGTGGACGTCTTTCGGCTGATGTGATGATGATGATGATGAGTGCAAAGGATTTCATTGGCTACATAGCGTGGAAACGCTGCCAGTGGAATGCGAACTTTTGCGCCAGATGCGGTTCAGGGCGGTTTGGTTTAAATGTTTTGGCTTGACTATACTAGCATAAGGGAAAAGGACGAAGCCTGTTGCGAATTACTTTATTGTTTTATAGGAAATGAGAGTGCCTGTTCCTGTCTGCACCTATTTGACGAAGGCTGCGTAGCGAATTTTTGATTTCGTTGGCTAAATAAACATTAATAAATATGAGCATTTTAGTAAACGGTTCTACTTTGTCCGTTTGTCTCGAGCGTTAAAATAGACTGGTATTTTTTTTCAGAGATCAGAACCGGTTTTTTTTTTAAATCCTCTTTATAATGTTTTTCTCTTTTTAATTTCTAATTTATGGATCAAAAACGAAACAAGAACCGTTCTTTTGTATGGAGAAAAACCGGTATCCAAACCCTAGCTGTACGCTTATAAATATTTTATGTAAGTTTCTACCAAAAAAATCTTTAACTAAAAACTCAATAAATATCAACATTTTCAACTAAATACGTTTTATGTCTACTTCTTTTAACAAAAACTTGCTGCAACCATTACAAACAAAAAAAAAACAAACCTGTTAATTTCATTTTAACTTTGTACAAAGTGTATCCAAGAATTTTGAACTTAAGCAACATAAATACAAACTTACTTTAACTAAATTTCTAGTTTCTGCGAACAACGACTCTACCTTTTTAGAGTAACTTTGTAGAGCAATTAAAGTTCGTTTGTTGACTGTTAAAGTAAATTTTAGTCGACATCAAACAAGTTGTAGCGTCGAGTTAGATAATACAAAATACTGTTTTATGTTTTAGTAGATATATAATATCTAGTAAGTAGGAAGTCCTCCTGACGTAAGGCTATCAACTTTCTTAAGTTTAGGTATAAGTAATTACACCAGAGTTGAGGTTAATGATTACACACACATCCAAACAAAGTACTAATTGCAAAAAATGTAGTGAATGAATGAATGACTTGCGTCAAAATATTGAAGCAAATCCCTGGAAAAAAACATTTTGGTCAATCTTACAGTTGCAATTGGGTTTGCTGTCAGTTCGAAAAATTAACACTAATTTCGAATTCCCCGTGTGTTTACATATCATGCTGATGTGTGACTGGCCTCAACTCTCATGGAACTATCTATATACTAAACTCTGTTTAATTGACAAAGTTTGTCAAGTAAAGTCAAATCCGTCAAGTTAATCTAAAGTCACTATTCAAAATATTAGAGCTCCCGCCGTGCTTCAAGACATCTGAAGGGTCCACGGAAAGAACATGTCTAGTCAATTTAAATTACAGAAGGAAAAGCCACTTTTAATAGAATAAGATGTGAATTTGCTCTGATTTTTTAAAGTACTGGATATGTTTTTTCCGTGGACCCTTCATCTAAGCATGCACTCTAGGGTAATGCCATGACAATAGAGTTCTGGATGCTTAGCCAAGTTGCCAATCGCTAGCGCTTAGTAGCGTATCGTAGTATTCCCTCTCTGTCACTCTTTCATATTAGTGCGACCAAGACAGGTAGCTGCCTTTCGCTTACGATTGACGATTAAGCGTCAGATATTATTTGTGAAAGATCTGTAGCCGTACCATGAGATTCAGCGGCGATATTAACGCGCGTTTAATTTCTATCCGACTCGCTCACGCCAATATGCAAATAGGACCGGTAGCTCATGGTAGGGCTACACTAGGGTTATGATGGTACCGCATCTAATCGTTTGGCATTGCTCCGTCACGTTCTAACAAGTATGCAAGTGCGAAAGTGACGCGTAGCACGATAAATGGATAAAACGGCCCATCATAAGCCACCTGATGGCGAATGTACTACTTTACTTGTGGGAGGCTCGTCGTCAGGGAGATAGAATTGAGAAAAAATTTAAATACGATAAAAAAATCTAAGTTAAAACGTAACGTAACTGATTGACGTATTTAAAGAAGAGCTGGCATCGTACAACGCATCAGTGTTGCGATACAGCGAGGAAATGCCGCCAGCATCCTCGATACAATGCCACAAGGGCCAATTTGCTAGATTTATGCCCGTTTTCACCGACATCTCCTAAAGTTTAGGTGTCCCTTAGAAAATTTTAAGAAACCCCTAACTGTAAATTCGTTTTCACCAAGCGTCAACTGTCACCTAAAGCACTAAGTGGTCCCCTAAACTTACGGGCCCGACTATGGACCTCCTAAGTTTAAGTGGCGGTTCATTTAAAAAACTTCAATTATTTTTTTCTAATCTTTTGCCGCCAATTTGCATGGTCTTTTTTAGTCACTCAACCGCAATGAACGATATTTTTAATTTGTTGGATAATTTAGACAGAAAAGTTTTCAGAAAAGTTCTGGCCTCGCTTTCGTTTTTCTGCCATTTCTTTCAAACTTTCACAAATCCAGTCACACGAAACTTGCACGAAACACGAAACGAACGCGCGAATCGAATTACGAATATTAGTGCGAATATTTACTGAATTACTGACACTGACAACTGACAGCGAGTTGACGTTTACTTTTTAAACAACGGAAATAAGTATTCAGCCAAAACTCCGCAATTGTATTCCATTTTATTTACGAATATTTGAATAAACTTGGACAATTTAGGGATAAATAACTATAATAAAGTGCCTAGAACAGTTTTTTTATTCATTATTTCAATATTTTAAATAAAATTAAATGAATCGGTAATCACCGAAACTTTTACGGTAAATTTAGAAAAAAAAAGCGTTACTTAGCAAAGAAGCCCCTAGCTAAGTTAAACTTACGTTGGTGAAACAAAATTTAAGTAGGGAGTCGATTTAAGGGAAGCCTTAACTTAAGTCTCTCTTAGCTAAGTGACAGTTTACGGGATGTCGGTGAAAACGGGCATTAGTCTATGTACATAAATTGTAGTTTTGAAAATAAATATTAAAAAAAAAGTAATAATAACTAATAACAAGTCGAGCGGGCCAGACGGCATACCTGCAGTGGTGCTTAAACGTTGTGCTCCTGAGTTGTGTCCTGTGTTAACGCGTCTCTTCGCTCTTTCCAGTATCAAACGGGAAGTTCCATCTTCGTGGAAGACGGCCCTTGTGCACCCTGTTCCAAAAAAGGGTGACAGATCGGATCCATCGAATTATAGGCCTATCGCTATCACCTCCCTTCTCTCTAAGGTCATGGAGCGTATAGTTAACGCTAAGCTCCTTGGTTAGCTAGAAGAACACGATCTTATAAGCGACCGCCAGTATGGCTTTCGCCACGGTCGCTCTACCGGTGATCTTCTAGTGTACCTCACTCACCGCTGGGCATTAGCCATTGAGAGTCAAGGCGAGGCTTTGGCAGTCAGCCTAGATATAGCGAAGGCGTTCGATCGGGTCTGGCATAGGGGCCTTTTGTCGAAGTTGCCATCTTATGGACTGCCCGAGGGATTATGCAGATGGATTGCTAGCTTTTTGTCCGGCAGACGCATTCGTGCCGTAGTAGACGGTAGCTGCTCTGATAGCATGGACATAAACGCTGGCGTCCCGCAAGGCTCTGTGCTATCCCCAACGCTGTTCCTTCTGCATATCAATGACATGTTGTCTATCGGCGACCTCCATTGCTATGCGGATGACAGTACTGGGGATACTTTTTACACAGGCCGTGCTAATATCCCTCGCTCTGTGGTACTGGAAAGTCGCGGAAAACTTGTGTCTGACATCGAGAACACTTTATCTAGAGTCTCGTTATGGGGTCGGGATAACCTAGTCAGGTTCAACCCCACAAAGACACAAGTTTGCGCGTTTACCGCTAAAAAAACCCCATTTACTGTGGCTCCAAAGTTCCAAGACACAGCTCTTACCATGTCAGGGAGTATTGAGATCCTCGGAGTCGACATTTCCAACGACGTCCAATTCCGATGTCACCTAGAGGGAAAAGCTACGCTGGCATCCAAAAACTCGGGGTGCTCAATAAAGCGAGGGGATACTTTACTCCGGGGCAAAGACTTCTGTTATATAAGTCGCAAGTCAGACCCCATATGGAGTATTGCTGTCACCTCTGGGCAGGAGCACCTGTATACCAGCTTGCACCCTTTGACTCGGTTCAGAGACGAGCTGTCCGAATATTCGACGATCCCAGACTCACAGGCGGTATTGAACCCTTAAGTCTAAGGAGAGACTTCGCCTCCTTATGTGTGTTCTATCGTCTGTACAATGGGTTGTGCTCTGAAGAACTGTTCGACATGATGCCAACGTCCACTTTTCATCATCGCACCGCTCGCCACCGACTGGGCGCTCATCCTCACACCTTGCAACCTAAATGGTCGCGCACCGTGCGGTTTCAGAGGAACTTCCTCCCGCGGACGGTCCGTCTGTGGGAATGAGCTCCCTGCCGAGGTTTTCCCGTTGGACTACAGTATGGGGTTCTTCAAAAGAGGAGTGTACAAGTTCTTATTGGGTAGGCAACGCGCATGTGACACCCCTGGGGTTGCAAGCGCCCATAGGCTACGGTGACTGCTTTCCATCAGGCGGGTCGTATGCTTGTTTGCCACCGACGTGGTATAAAAAAAAAAAAAAAAAAAACTTACTGCATAATGATAGTGATAGGAACGTAACTAATAGTGTAATTTTATTGTAAAAATTCTACTTACTTAGATCGTTTTTTTCTTCTGACGGTGTCGACTGGCGTTGCCTCAACGCACAATACGATTAGTTTGGAACTGCAGGAATACCTGCGAGGAAAGAATATATTATGTATAAAAAATAGTATTTTACAAAAATGACTTTGTAATAGTTTTAAAACATGACCCCGCGTTGACTTCTTAACCAATGTGCAT
>JALPQI010000693.1:0-17227 GCA_025490895.1 Thaumatotibia leucotreta | reverse complement strand
GTGACTGATGCCTTATTAAGGGTTAAGCCTTGTTATAAGGCGCATTGTAAGCGACCACGTTTCAATACCGTATGTCATCACTGACAACGCACACTAATCAAAGACTTTCGTCTTCAAACACTGCGGAATATTGGACGAAAATATGTTGAAGTAACCGAAATAGCTCTCCGAATCGCTAAACTGAAGTGGCAGTGGGCGGGGCACATTGCGCGTAGAACCGATGGCCGTTGGGGCGGGAAGGTTCTTGAGTGGCGGCCACGTACCGGAAGGCGTAGCGTGGTTAGGCCCCCCACAAGGTGGACTGATGACCTGGTGAAGGTCGCAGGAGTCCGCTGGATGCGAGTGGCGCAGGACCGGTCATTGTGTCAATCGTTGGGGGAGGCCTATGTTCAGCAGTGGACGTCTTTCGGCTGATATGATGATGATACTCATGGTGACAGACTAGCCTAAGGCAGACGCGGCCTACGATGGAGCGAGTGCGCCCAAAAGGTGCCTGTTCACCCCCGAGTTCACACGTAGTATACACAATGTTTTTATTGATTTCCATTAAATTAAAGGGAAGCCTATTTAGGTCAAAAATCAATTTCTCTAAGAAACTAGTATCTTAACTCTTACTGTTATTGAGTTATTAAAAAAATAAGTTTAATGACTGTACAAGTGTATTGCAACCTTTATTACATCCTAATGCTACTTATTTTGACATGTGCCGTCAATCACCTGAAATTAACTTTTGTGTTATTCTTAAGGTTCTCTCACAAGCCTTCAAAGTATAAGTCAAAGACAAAATGAGGTGTATACAAAAATATGTCCCAGTGCACTCTATTTCTGTGTAATAAGAACGTCGTAACATATTTATGAGCGGATTCTTTCGATACTTATTTTTGCACATGAAGGTAATTTCTCGGCGAGCTTTACCACACTAAACCCTATTCTTTGTACTTTAAGATTAAATTAAGAAAAAAAAAAGAAAAAAGTATTTTTTGATCGATTTCAAATCTTGCGTTATTTTTGGGACAACCTTTACAAAGTGTAAATTAAGTAATAGACTAATAGTGAATAGCTGGCATGCAAAATTTTTGTAGATCAAATAAATATATATCACTCGATGGTAATGCGTTCGACAATAACCAAACATTCCAGAAATAGGCCCATCGACTACTGAGTACATGCTTATAGTAGTTATAGTATAGTGCGGGCGTTACGAAGCTAAGATTACATTACACAGCGTATGGTAGGACAAAAAAAGCGCTTCGTTTGGAATAGGGCAAAGATATATTATCAGTCCCTATTATAACTAAGGCGGTACTGGCGTTTTTCTCGTGAGGTCTCTGAGTTAACCAAAAAAGGTAATGAATTTCCCCCATAGTCTATAAAATTTACCAAAGGGTACACTTTTACGATGTGTCTAATTTACCAATGAATCCACTTAATATTGAGCAAATTCTCTTCAAATGTACAGGGTCTGAGATCAAGGGTCTGTTTTACCATTTCTGGATTAAATTAATGTTACCTTTTTCATAACCCCTTGTATGTGGTATGTCACTGTGGTAGACTACTGTAAAATAAACCTTGGAAGGAAAATTATAATTTCTAATTACATTGGTGACAGACGTCTTCTCGGGTCGTCTCTACTGTTGAGGGGTTAAATAAGTCTGAAGAAAAGGATAGCGTTATTCTTTTCGGAGATTAATAATATGTATATTATTATTAAGGCCATATTCTTTGACCTCTCAACGCTAGTTTTAAGAGTCATCCAGCCTCCGCTAATACCCGTGACAGTCGCCGTCAATGATGACGTGATACTGTAATACTCATAGTGAAAATATTTACAGTACTACAACTATGTGACTAGTGTGAATCGAAACGACATAGTGTAACATAATAATAATATAAGTGATTAATTTATAATCTGGCAAGCTCTAGCAAGCCATGTGTAAAGTAGACGGTAAATTTAGAAAATACACGGATGCGAGACTATCCCATTAATATTGAATACGAAACTCGTTATAGATCCGCGGTCCTATAATGCGTATCAGGCGTACAATTTCATAAAAAATGATGCAAACATGCTGATTTTCAAAATTTTTGATGGACTGTCCACGAAAAAAGTATATAATTATACATGATGATCAGGGTAGAGGTGTGCGCCGGCATAGAAATCGCCGGCGGCGGCGCGCCGCAAAATTTTGCCGGCGTGGCGGCGCCACGCCGGCGTCAAGGTCAAATTATTGCCCTGTACGTTCATACATATAAGGATGAGAAGATATTAAAAACTTACATATTGTTTAGGACAAGTTTATTACAAAAAAAATAAACATGAAACAAAGTTATAGATTGCATTTTATGCGGAAATTGTCATAATTATTATCGTGTACGAAAAATATTTTATTAACTCGCACAGCGGCCCTACCGCGAAAAACGCGGTAGTAGGCCTGGATCGAGTCGTCTACAGATTCCCAATACTAAAGATTCCTGATACTACAGATAAGAGATAATATTTCAAATATTGTCAATAGTATGCATTCCTGATTGTACATATTCCCAATAATACGAATTTTAAATGCTACAAATACCCAACACTACAGATTCCCAATACTATAGGTTCCCAATACTACGAATTATCCAATAGGTACTGCAGATTATATATGATGATTTCAAATACTACAGGTACCCAGCTTTAGAACCTCTTTATAGTACCATCATCGGCCACACTGCTAGTCATACATCGGTGTATAAACACACGATTTTTTTTTTAAACATAAAATCAATTTTTGTATATTATGCTTTCTTTGACGTTATTATTACAAGCCTACAAAAACTGCAAGCCAAATTTTAAATGCGTTTAATATACTCATAAATAAATATTTCGTATTCTGTCCAAAAAGAGGAAACATACCGACATGAGAAATACCTTTCTTAAAATGCTTATGAAAAAAAAATTGTTACAAATTGGTCTATTTTTGGAGGAGGAAACAGGGAACACAAAACCATGTTTTCGCCAATTTTACGTAGGTATTATGAGGCGAAGCTGCAGTTGTCTATTTCTAAGCCGTGCAAAGCGACAGCAAATTTTTTGAAATGCCAATTTTTTTTAAAGTTTTCACCTTTTTCCTCTAAAAATATCTTAATCTTATTCAAGAAACACAAAAATCATCAATTGCAAACACTAAAATTAATAGAATCAGTTAATAGACAGTCATTAAACCTCATATGGTGGCCTAACGTAAATAATGAAAAAACATCCATTATCATCAGCAGCCTATCGCAGTCTACTGCTGGATGTAGGCCTCCCCAATTTCACGCCACCGTTTTCGATCTTTGGCTGCTCGCATCCAGCTCCTGCCAGCCATCCCGCGCAAATCGTCGCTGCACCTTGCCTGAGGGCGTCCTACACTACGCTTGCCGAGACGCGATCTTGACTTACTTGACTTAATGCCCTATGTCCCTTAGATGGGGCAGAGGGCGTCCACAGTGCGTCGTCATCCCGAACGGTCTTGAGCTTCGCGCTTTACTTCGCTCCAGGTCATCCCTATCGCCTTCGCTTCTGCAGTGATCGTCCGCCGCCAGGTCTGCTTGGGGCGGCCACGTTTTCGCTTTCCTTGGGGATTCCAGTCTAGGGCTTGCCTCGGTATATGGTCGGGGTCCCTTCGGAGCGTATGGCCAATCCAGTTCCATTTTCGGCGTTTGATCTGCTGGTCGATCGAAGTCTCACCACAGCGTTCCCATAGAACTGTGTTGGAGATTTTCTCGGGCCAGAACACGCCGAGAATGCGGCGAAGACAGCGGTTGATAAAGACCTGTAGCCGGTGCGAGATGTCTTTAGTGACCTTCCACGTCTCACATCCGTACAGCAACACGGATTTCACGTTGGACCGGAATATCTTGAGCTTAACTCTCCGAGTCAGTTTCAGCGATTGCCATACAGGACGAAGCTGTGCGAAGGTTGCTCTCCCTTTGGCGATCCTTGAAGCGATGTCCTCTTCGGTCCCTCCAGTTTCCGACACTACACTACCGAGGTACGTAAATTTGTGGACTGTCTCCACGCCCTCTGTGCCAATGAGCAACGGTACCGAGCTGGTTGCTCCGCACCTCATGTCTTGGGTCTTCCTGGTGTTGATTTTAAGTCCCATCTCCAAGGCCTCTCGCCGTAGGTCGTCCATTTTGGCTTGCATGTCGGCACGTGTGTGGCTCAATAGGCATAGGTCATCGGCATAGTCTAAGTCTTCCAGCACGTTGGACAGCCCCCACTCTATGCCGCGGCGCTTACTGTTGGTCTTGACCATGATGCCATCGAGAACGACAAGGAAGAGGAGAGGGGAAAGAAGACACCCCTGGCGTACACCCGCATGAACAGGTATGTCCTCCGAGATGAGACCGTCGTGAGTTACTCTACAGGAGTAGTTCCTTTAGATGGCCTTAATCATGTTTGTAATCTTCTCGGGGACTCCAATTTCACGTAGCCGATCCCAGATACAGTTCCATCTCAAAGAGTCGAAGGCTTTTTCGAAATCCACAAAGGTCAGGTACATTTCCCTCTGCCATTCTGATGCCTGTTCGAGGATTATGCGCAAGGTGTTAATCTGGTCCGTACACGATCGATTGGGCCGGAAACCAGCCTGTTCTTTGCGGAGAAGAGGTTCTACGGCCCGCGAAAGTCTGTCCAAGATTATCCTGCAGAGCACCTTAGAAGGAATCGAAAGCAAAGTGATACCTCTCCAATTACCACATTGACTAAGGTCTCCCTTCTTGGGTACAGTGATCAGAAGGCCATTGCTCCAGTCACCAGGCAACTCTTCGGCTGACCAGATGTTCCTCAGGAGAGGCGTCAGCGCGTTTGCAGTGGAAGGGATGTCGGCTTTCAGCATTTCCGCTGTGATAAGGTCTACTCCTGGGGCTTTTCCATTCTTCAGCGATCGGATGGCCTTTACTACCTCGTCAGCTCGGCACCTCGAGACGCGATCTGCACTCAAGAACTCGTTTAGCCAGTCGGTTCTACGGATAATAAGGCCAGCCCACTGCCACTTCAGCTTGCTAACACCGTGGGCTAAGGCGATCACTTTGGTTCTCTGCCGGATAACCTTATTTCTGATTTGATCCCGCAAAGAGACGCCGAGCATTGCCCTTTCCATAGCTCGTTGAGCGACCTTGAACTTGTGGACCAGCCGTAACGTCAGTGTCCACGTTTCGGCTCCGTACGTCATGACGGGTAGGAAGCACTGATTGAAGACTTTTGTCTTCAGACACTGTGGGATCGACGATGCGAAGAATATAATATAATGAAAAAACACACAGCTAGTAATACCTAGGATTATAAGCCTAAAAGCGGTTCAATAAGACCTACGTTACGACTTTCAAGCAAGTGTGTTGAAAAAAGCATTACAGTTGGGAATCAGTAGACGTGAAATCTAGAGAACATGGAATCTGTAGACATAGGAATCAATCAGTAATATTGAAAATCTGTAGACATGGGCGATTCTGTAGGTTTGTAAATCTGTAGTATTGGGAATGTGTAGACTTGGAATTCTGTAAATAAATCTGTACAATTGGAAAGAATTCTGCCCAAGTAACTAGTGTATTTTTTTCGTAGGTGCGTATCAATATCTGAAAATCTGCAATCCAGAAATGCTGCGCATACAATTTTTTGGGTCAGAGGGAACCGCTTGTCGATATTCGCAAGCATATTGTTGTTTAAAGTCAATATGATCAGCGTGGCGCGTAATTTAAATGATTTTATTCCGTAAAATTTTTGTCGCGGCGTGGGTTTTTGAAATCATCGGCGGCGGCGGCGGCGTGGGTCCCGCGGCGCGGCGCCGCCGCGCCGGCGTGGCGCTCACCTCTAGATCAGGGGTGGAACTAATCATGCAGATGACGCAAAAATAACGTACCTAATTTTGCATTATAGGATAATGCTTTTATTTAAGCTTCCGTGCTGCATATTTCACAAAGTAATATAATAATCGCGAGTAAATCCATTACATTTATACAGGATGAAAGATGTATTGATTGTATTTTGTAGTTACACCCAGGGTATACTTGCTGCTATCATAAAATTTGTGAGGCCTATATTAAAGGGTGTATCATTTATTATAAATACGACTTTACTTGGCCATAATTTTTTATATTACATGTTTATATAAAAACATACATGTGTCTAATTACTGCTTTAATAAGGTACACATTTCATCCTAGAAACTCGACGTAAACCATCTGGATTAGACACAACTAACCCAATCCAAAATCCTGATCTCCTGGAGGTGTGCGCCGGCATAGAAATTGCCGGCGGCGGCGCGCCGCAAAATTTTGCCGGCGTGGCGGCGCCACGCCGGCGTCAAGGTCAAATTATTGCTTATGAAAAAAAAATTGCGACCACGGGTGTAACGTCAGGATATAATTAAACGTAAGTTTACGCGATTAGGACCCGTTTGTATTTAAAATATGAGTGATAGTCGTGAAAGTTTAAATCAATATAGTGCGACTGCTTGCAAAACATTTCATAAAATAATTCGAATTCCAAAATAAATTGTGTTTTTAAAATTTTATTGGATGATAACGAACTATTATGGATATAAAATCCTATTTTTAATAGATACGAGTAGGTACCATTCTTAATTATTTCACTATTTTCGTCATGTCAAAATGTGTCATGGTCTTATCACCAGTAGTCATCCTACTGTTTTTTATCTATACTGTGTAATATGTTTGTTATTGTTTTGGTTTAATATATTGAATAACATAATTCTATTAATTTAGTCACTCACCACTTATGTTTATTCAGTCTCCGAAGCCCCAGTGATGATAACATTTTTTTATGTGTTATCATCACACCAATCTTAAAGATAGTTTGGTTGACGACAGCGGTGCGCAAAATTGACGTACGTCCTCCCTCCAACAGGTCCCGATTGGGACTGAAAGATGACAACAGGAGCGATCCGGGAGAATAATTTCACATATTTTGTAAGATGAAATATAATTCTTACAATATTAATGATTTCTTCTTGTTAATCGTTGACACAGACTTTGACGTTTCTTCTGATATATTTTTTTCTTGGTAAAGTTATGTAGTTTCTTAGCAAAATGAGTTTTCATGCAGAGATTAGACCTCTGTTTGGGATCGTTTTTTATAGGGCGAAGTTTGTTTAAATACTTAATAGTAGTCCATGCGCGATAGATCAAGTTCTCAAATGTAACATATATAAGTTTTACTTCATAAGGAAGTAGTATTATTGAGAAAACTGAAAAAAACAAACGGGAATTCTACACTTACCTCGCCTTAATATTTAGATGATACAGATTCAGGCCATTATACTGGAACCATGTTAAAAGTTGTTTGGCTACCATGTTCAACTTGAACTTAAGACTACCTCAGAGGCATAAGGTCGGTTCTATGAGTATAAGATATATCTAAATTCGTCCTTGTCTCATAAGCACAAAGTTACTGTTACTGGTCTGAGAAATTGCTAAATCCGACCTTATGGCTTTCATGTCGAGGACTATCTATGTCGGTTGCGTTAATACCTGCCGCAACATCATCCGCATACATAAATACCTCACCGTCTTTAATAGTTCCTGGTAGGTCGTTTAGCAATAGAGAAAACGCCAGATTTGATAACGACGATCCCTGCGGTACACCAAATTGGGCGTCTATACCTTTCGAGCATAGAGATCTTTTTGCCCCATCACATGCTGCTTCCGGCATGTGATCCGAGGCTTTCCCATTAATTTGTATATTATTTTTCTATTCAATGGAGCCGGCAGGCGGCGACTTAGTTTAGCGCAGCGGTCGGCAAAGTGCTGTTACCGGCCGGAGGGCTGACAATATTTTAAAAGTTAATTTAACTTATCAATCTCCACAGGCGAGCAACAGAAAGAGCGCTGGGAGTCCTACAAGACCCAATTCCAGCCTTTAACCAAATGGCTGGACCAACAACTCGGGCAGTTCATCACGCGCTCCCTCGTTTCCAAGCGACTCGCTCGTTCGCCCGCCGCCCTTGTGGCCACCGTGTTCGGCTGGACCGGCAACATGGAGCGACTCGCGCTATCCAACGCACACCAGAAGGTAATCGTCTGACAAAGACTCTGTTTTTTACAGGATACATTTCGGAGTCCGCTCGGGCATTTCTCAGAGCGTAAACGGACATCTCATTCATCTGGTCATGGTTTTTTGGAAGTGGCTGCATCTTTTGGTACCATTTTCGGTCGTCAGATACAGCACCCGTTTCTCTATAAGACAACCAAAACTAACCTCAAATCATTCAGCCACTTCCAAAAAATCGTGACCAGATGAATGAGATGTCCGTTTACGCTCTGAGAAATACCCGCTCCGTCCCCATTTTACCATCGCACTACCAAACAATCGGCACTCCGGCATCGCTTCATGATAGGTATTCCAAAAATACGCACGAAGCGTTTCGCTTCGACTTTCCTTATGCGAACTGCCAAAGAGAGGAATGCCTTGCCCGAAACTGTGTTTCCGCATGTGTACAATCTGAATATCTTCAAGGCAAGAGTGAATAGGTATCTCATAGGTAAACGTGTTCTATGATCGCCCTCTATATGGCAACATGGAGCGACTGGCGCTATCCAACGCACATCAGAAGGTAATCGTCTGACAAAGACACATACATACAGGATACATTTCGGAGTCCGCTCCGTCCCCATTTTACCATCGCACTACCAAACAATCGGCACTCCGGCATCGCTTCATGATAGGTATCCCAAAAATACGCACGAAGCGTTTCGCTTCGACTTTCCTTATGCGAACTGCCAAAGAGAGGAATGCCTTGCCCGAAACTGTGTTTCTGCATGTGTACAATCTGAATATCTTCAAGGCAAGAGTGAATAGGTATCTCAAAGGTAAGCGTGCTCCACCGTAGACTACATCATCACTTACCAGCAGGTATGATCGTGGTCAAACGTCTACCTATTATGAAGAAAAAAAAAGAGAAACAATATATCAGCCGGAATAAGACCACTAGATAAGGCAATAGAAGACAATAGGTATATGCCATAATTGCCACGCTTGTTCTATGATCATCCTCTATATGGCAACATGGAGTGACTGGCGCTATCCAACGCACATCAGAAGGTGAGACTGACAGATGGCTGGACCAGCTACTGGGCCAGGTCATCACGTGGCCACCGTGTTCGGCTGGACCGGCAACATGGAGCGACTCGCGCTATCCAACGCGCACCAGAAGGTGAGACTGACAGATGGCTGGACCAGCTACTGGGCCAGGTCATCACGTGGCCACCGTGTTCGGCTGGACCGGCAACATGGAGCGACTCGCGCTATCCAACGCGCACCAGAAGGTGAGACTGACAGATGGCTGGACCAGCTACTGGGCCAGGTCATCACGTGGCCACCGTGTTCGGCTGGACCGGCAACATGGAGCGGCTCGCCTTGTCCAACGCGCACCAGAAGGTAATCGTCTGACAAAGAGAAACAATATATCAGCCGGAACATGACCACTACACAAGGAAACAGAAGACAATAGGGTTTAAGCCGTTCTCCATATCACCCTCTATATGGCAACATGGAGCGGCTGGCATTGTCCAACGCGCACCAAAAGGTGAGAGTCTAACAATGAAAAAAAAAAACAACATATTAGCCGGAACGCGTCCACTAGACAAGGCAATAGACGACAATTGGACGTAGTTTAGTGCAAAAGATCCAAACTCTATTTGTTACTGAAATAAATTACTCTTCCTTTTGCCATAAGATTTAAATTGAATTGACAGATTTTTGTGGACTGGACCCTTTTCCATAAACTATGTGCAATTATCACCTCGCTTTTCATGGCAAATCTAAGCCCATTTTGTTCGGCACACTCTGCAAAAGTTTTAAAAATGTATCTTATGACAAGTTTCCTAAGAAATGTCACCATTGTCTTTCTGTCTTATGAAAAAGTGTCAAGAAAAAGAAAAAGATGATGAGGATATTTCTTAAATAATTTTACAGGTGAGTCGCCAAAGTCCACTTCTGCGTGAAGTAGCCGTTGCGTCAAGCAAAATATGACCATAGATATGCAGAAAATGACCAGCTTCGATTTTTTGACTATGCTGAAAGCGACCACACCTTAATGTGTCAAAAAGCTTATGTCAGATTCACAAAAAGTTGTATTTGATCTTGAGTGATCTTCTGCAAACTATTTAATTGTCATATAGAAAATTAGGTGTAGGTAACATTAACTCTCTGTACATGTCTGTAAACTTTATTGAGAAATACCCATCAACGCTTAAGTAACCACAACACAACCCTGAATTGAGCTCACCATAGTCAATTCTGATGTCCCATGATATTTATTTTATTTCCAACTTGAATCTGACATTATCTTTGTTTTTTAGGCTGACGACGCCCAACGCAAGCACCACCTGTCCCAGAAGAAGATGATGGAGATCAACCCTCGTCACCCGCTGGTCCAGGAACTGCTGCGGAGAGTCAACGACGCGCCGGACGACCCTGTCACCAAGCTGGCCGCCATGTCGCTCTACCGCACTGCAGCCTTGAGGTGATGATAGTGACCACCCTCGTCACCAGGTCCAGGAACTGCTGCGGAGAGTCAACGACGCGCCGGACGACCCTGTCACCAAGCTGGCGGCCATGTCGCTCTACCGCACTGCAGCCTTGAGGTGATGATGGTGACCACCCTCGTCACCAGGTCCAGGAACTGCTGCGGAGAGTCAACGACGCGCCGGACGACCCTGTCACCAAGCTGGCCGCCATGTCGCTCTACCGCACTGCAGCCTTGAGGTGATGATAGTGACCACCCTCGTCACCAGGTCCAGGAACTGCTGCGGAGAGTCAACGACGCGCCGGACGACCCTGTCACCAAGCTGGCGGCCATGTCGCTCTACCGCACTGCAGCCTTGAGGTGATGATGGTGACCACCCTCGTCACCAGGTCCAGGAACTGCTGCGGAGAGTCAACGACGCGCCGGACGACCCTGTCACCAAGCTGGCGGCCATGTCGCTCTACCGCACTGCAGCCTTGAGGTGATGATGGTGACCACCCTCGTCACCAGGTCCAGGAACTGCTGCGGAGAGTCAACGACGCGCCGGACGACCCTGTCACCAAGCTGGCGGCCATGTCGCTCTACCGCACTGCAGCCTTGAGGTGATGATGGTGACCACCCTCGTCACCAGGTCCAGGAACTGCTGCGGAGAGTCAACGACGCGCCGGACGACCCTGTCACCAAGCTGGCCGCCATGTCGCTCTACCGCACTGCAGCCTTGAGGTGATGATGGTGACCGACCCTCGTCACCAGGTCCAGGAACTGCTGCGGAGAGTCAACGACGCGCCGGACGACCCTGTCACCAAGCTGGCGGCCATGTCGCTCTACCGCACTGCAGCCTTGAGGTGATGATGGTGACCGACCCTCGTCACCAGGTCCAGGAACTGCTGCGGAGAGTCAACGACGCGCCGGACGACCCTGTCACCAAGCTGGCGGCCATGTCGCTCTACCGCACTGCAGCCTTGAGGTGATGATGGTGACCGACCCTCGTCACCAGGTCCAGGAACTGCTGCGGAGAGTCAACGACGCGCCGGACGACCCTGTCACCAAGCTGGCGGCCATGTCGCTCTACCGCACTGCAGCCTTGAGGTGATGATGGTGACCGACCCTCGTCACCAGGTCCAGGAACTGCTGCGGAGAGTCAACGACGCGCCGGACGACCCTGTCACCAAGCTGGCGGCCATGTCGCTCTACCGCACTGCAGCCTTGAGGTGATGATGGTGACCACCCTCGTCACCAGGTCCAGGAACTGCTGCGGAGAGTCAACGACGCGCCGGACGACCCTGTCACCAAGCTGGCGGCCATGTCGCTCTACCGCACTGCAGCCTTGAGGTGATGATGGTGACCACCCTCGTCACCAGGTCCAGGAACTGCTGCGGAGAGTCAACGACGCGCCGGACGACCCTGTCACCAAGCTGGCCGCCATGTCGCTCTACCGCACTGCAGCCTTGAGGTGATGATGGTGACCACCCTCGTCACCAGGTCCAGGAACTGCTGCGGAGAGTCAACGACGCGCCGGACGACCCTGTCACCAAGCTGGCCGCCATGTCGCTCTACCGCACTGCAGCCTTGAGGTGATGATGGTGACCACCCTCGTCACCAGGTCCAGGAACTGCTGCGGAGAGTCAACGACGCGCCGGACGACCCTGTCACCAAGCTGGCCGCCATGTCGCTCTACCGCACTGCAGCCTTGAGGTGATGATGGTGACCACCCTCGTCACCAGGTCCAGGAACTGCTGCGGAGAGTCAACGACGCGCCGGACGACCCTGTCACCAAGCTGGCGGCCATGTCGCTCTACCGCACTGCAGCCTTGAGGTGATGATGGTGACCGACCCTCGTCACCAGGTCCAGGAACTGCTGCGGAGAGTCAACGACGCGCCGGACGACCCTGTCACCAAGCTGGCGGCCATGTCGCTCTACCGCACTGCAGCCTTGAGGTGATGATGGTGACCGACCCTCGTCACCAGGTCCAGGAACTGCTGCGGAGAGTCAACGACGCGCCGGACGACCCTGTCACCAAGCTGGCGGCCATGTCGCTCTACCGCACTGCAGCCTTGAGGTGATGATGGTGACCGACCCTCGTCACCAGGTCCAGGAACTGCTGCGGAGAGTCAACGACGCGCCGGACGACCCTGTCACCAAGCTGGCGGCCATGTCGCTCTACCGCACTGCAGCCTTGAGGTGATGATGGTGACCGACCCTCGTCACCAGGTCCAGGAACTGCTGCGGAGAGTCAACGACGCGCCGGACGACCCTGTCACCAAGCTGGCGGCCATGTCGCTCTACCGCACTGCAGCCTTGAGGTGATGATGGTGACCACCCTCGTCACCAGGTCCAGGAACTGCTGCGGAGAGTCAACGACGCGCCGGACGACCCTGTCACCAAGCTGGCGGCCATGTCGCTCTACCGCACTGCAGCCTTGAGGTGATGATGGTGACCACCCTCGTCACCAGGTCCAGGAACTGCTGCGGAGAGTCAACGACGCGCCGGACGACCCTGTCACCAAGCTGGCCGCCATGTCGCTCTACCGCACTGCAGCCTTGAGGTGATGATGGTGACCACCCTCGTCACCAGGTCCAGGAACTGCTGCGGAGAGTCAACGACGCGCCGGACGACCCTGTCACCAAGCTGGCCGCCATGTCGCTCTACCGCACTGCAGCCTTGAGGTGATGATGGTGACCACCCTCGTCACCAGGTCCAGGAACTGCTGCGGAGAGTCAACGACGCGCCGGACGACCCTGTCACCAAGCTGGCCGCCATGTCGCTCTACCGCACTGCAGCCTTGAGGTGATGATGGTGACCACCCTCGTCACCAGGTCCAGGAACTGCTGCGGAGAGTCAACGACGCGCCGGACGACCCTGTCACCAAGCTGGCGGCCATGTCGCTCTACCGCACTGCAGCCTTGAGGTGATGATGGTGACCACCCTCGTCACCAGCTGGTCCAGGAACTGCTGCGGAGACAGAAATATTTCGAACTAGTAACAGAGCTTTTGCTTTGTACGGTTCGAATTCGAAACATACTATGTTCATTATTCGGTTCATATTTCCGAACACTGTTTCAAATAGGCTTGGATTTAAGAGTTTAAGGGATTTTATAATTCTGCCAATCTTTCTGAACCTTCCAAAACCCATTTAGGGTCTATTCTGAGTCCCAAAACCTCACAGGCAATGGGAATGCACTTATTTTTTGGCCATTTTGTATTTGTGTCTATCTATTATAATATACTGTCAAGTAGCAGTCACAATACAAGCCTTAATTGAGTTCACCGTGCAACTAAATCTATTTCCGTAAGGTTGTCCCATGATATTTATTATTTACATGCGGCAAATTCAAAGCCAACTCTTCGCTTATACAATATTAGAAGCCGCTATGATCTACTGACAGCGGTAATAATAATATACTGTCAATTAGCAGTCACAATACAAGCCTTAATTGAGTTCACCGTGCAACTAAATCTATTTGCGTAAATTGTCCCATGATATTTATTATTTACAGGCGCCAAATTCAAATTTTCTATTGAAAGCCAACTCTTCGCGTCTACAATATTATAATTTCCCGCTATTTTCTACTGACAGCGATAATAAGACATTAATTCGAGGTCACTTCGTAGCATACACTCTTTTATTTGTAAAATTATTTTTCGTTGTTATATATTGTGGTTTTTTGTGTATGTTTCGAATAAAGCTATTTCTATTCTATTTCTAATTTGAGATTGTTCCTCAGGTCGGGCTTCATGCTGCAAGAAGGGCAAGCCATGGAGTTCGCCGAATCCGTCGAACAAATGCTCGCGCAATCTCTAGGCCTGCCCGCCGACTCCGCCGTCGATGACGACGACTTGCTCGACGCCGACGCCGACGCCGACGCCGACTCCGACGCCGACGCCGAGGAGGTGCCCGCCGAAGACCACGATGAACTGTAGGACTGTTGACGCAAGTTATAGACGCATTTATGAGTCACCGCAATAGGGATGATGACTGTAGTTAAAATAAATTATTTAACATTATGCACGACATAATACACGAAGAAATTATTACTAAGATGCAGAGTGCAGTAATTTTTGTACAGAACTTCTATTTAATAAATTGAAAAGAACTTAAAAAAGTAGGTCATTTGGCAGTACTCAAACGTGACGTCACTTTTGAGTATTTCATATATTATTCCATAGTGGTGATAGTTTTGACAGTTCGAAAAAAGATGCTGATTTGACTTGCCAGTCATCATGCCTATTTTACTAGTGAAATGTTACTATAGCCAAGGCTCTGATACCAGTTACGGTTATGAGCAAAACCTTTTTATTTCGGTTCATTCGTTAAACCGTTATATTTGAACCGGATTTTTAACCTAGATAAACCTGAATGCAAAAAATCTTATGCCGGGGTTTTTTGGATTTTGTCAGTCACTACAAAAAGCAAAAAAAAGCATGGGTGTTATAACACCTGGTAGGGTTAAATGGGTTAACATTATTATAAAGTTCATGTCAAATTAACCGGTTTAAAATATTAAAAGCGGTTCATTCCCGAGAACGCCAAGTTGTCAACTTCCGTCTTGTCAAATATACCGGTTTTTTAGGGGTAGAATTAAGTTATTAAAACATTCACGCTCTTTATGACAGTTCGGAGTATTACCGAAAACCGGTTCCAAGCCTTGACTGTAGAAAATTAAAGGGTAATTCCATGTAGGGTGACGCCACTAGCCAACAAGTGTTTATATTAAACGGTAATTCTCAAGTATCTAATTACCGTAACCGGTTTTTTTTCAATGGAATTTTTGTTCTAATATTCTAAAACAACACTTACGACATTAAAAAAAAATTACGTATTACTATTAATATGACACTTTCAGTGTCACAAAAGTGACACGGTAATTTGTTTTAGGCTTTACTTTCTGAGGATAACCGTAAAGAGTGTGTGGTATTACCCAAAAACCCCTAATTGTTGTTCATGATAATATCATAAGTCATGAACGTAGAACTCAACTAGAATGGAGCTTCCTACTAAATTAGTATGAGAGCGCCTTGTGGTGACACTGGTAACTTAATTGTGTTATATACTCCATCTTCGCAAAGCCGCCATCATAAATATGTTACCACGTTCTTATTACACAGAATTAAAGTGCACCGGGACATATTTTTGTGTACACCTTATTTTGTCTTTGACTGTACTGTAATGCCTTGGACAGTTGTTCCGATATTTATGAACACCGCGTTCGCTTTCATGTATATGATGGCGACTGCATATGAGATAATTTAGTTATATGTTCAAAAGCCTGGAGCTTCGTATAGAGAAATTTGGTAATATTGAGAATATTTTGACAATCTGAAGGTAAGCACTGTAAGCAGCTAACCATAGTCTATAAACTAATCAGAGTTAACAAGCTCAATATATACCTTGGCCGATTAATATTGAAATTATTAGGCGTATTAGCGATTTATTGCCTATGTTAGGTCCCAGTTATACTTATGATTAGTCGGGTACACCAAATAATTTCAATCTTCCATGAAATTATTGTGATGAAAGTTTTTCTTGTCATCTAAATACACTGTGTACCATATTTCATAAATAATTTTTGTTTAATGTTTTTATAAATCACAAGTTATTGAAATGCAATAGGTAGATTAATGAAGTAAAGGTATGTCACATGAAATTATGGTATTCGAAAGCAAAGACCGCTCGCCGCGTTGTAATTAAGATTTTATGTGTTTCTTATTATCTATTCTCGAGTGTCAGTAGGTATGCTAGGAAATCCTAATTTCGAAGATATGCATTTTTTTGTGAAACCCGAAGTCATACTGTGCCGCCTCGCTCTCTAGTTTTAATGCACTTAACTTTTATGTAAATTTACAATTATAATAAGTTTATTTGAATTATAGATTACAGTGTCCATGAACAACATTTTCCATGTTTTCCGGTATTGTCGACGCGGCGGCGATAGAGATAAGTTGTGTGAGTGTGAGGGGAGATGTGGTGAGCGAGCGGCCGCGCTTGTTCGGTCGAGCATGTTCGGTGGCTCGCGCGTGTGGAACGCATTTTTGTAACGGGAGACAGCGATAGCTGTAAATAAATTATATTTATTAAATGTGGTGTTTTATTTTTGTGTATAAAATGTATGTTCCTTTTGTAGAAGTCCCCTTCGTTCGTAGAGTTGGACGCAATTATGCAAAAGGGAACCAATTCACACGAATCTTGTCATTTTAAAGATTGACTTTGTTTCTTGTTATTTAAAGTGTTAATTAGAATGAAAAAATTCGTGTGGATTGGTTCCCTTTTGCATAATTACGTCCAGTTTAATCGGAAAGTGAAACCACGCGAGATATATAGGCGTCCCTTAGTTAGGTAATCTGGGCTTTTTCCGCAAATCAACATCCATTGTGCCTTTTTTGCGAGGTAGACCTGGGCATCTCTTGCTCCTGAGTCATATAACAGGTTGAGTCGAGGGTTATTCGTGCGGGGGCTGAATTAGAACAAATGTTGCATAATCCAACGAGAAACCTTGTTTCAAGACTATAAGTTTAGTCCTATTTGACATGCCCGGTGATTCATGTATACGGCATCGTCATGTCAACTGGATATTACCGAAAATTCAAAATATAGAACGGGCCGAGAAAAATCATACATTTGCTTCAATGAAGGACTACTGCATTTTAATGCACTTATGAAATGCACGCTTGTTAGAGTCACGAACGCCATCGTGCGGAAGTGCCACGATTTTGTTGG
>JALPQI010000692.1:0-19240 GCA_025490895.1 Thaumatotibia leucotreta | reverse complement strand
AATAAGTCGCCACCTGGAATTCGTATCGCTTATTTCTTATAACTTAAAATAGATAAACACTGTTGGTTTCCGGCGTCAAACTCATAACTATAAATACATAAATACGACATAGAAAAGGACTTATACCTATATAATGACAAGTGATGGATATGTATATACGAAGTAGTTCAGTGAAAATGAGGTTAAACAATTATTTGTTTTTTCGTAGAAATGTTGAATAATGATAATGGTTGAATTGATTAATGTTAACGATCATTACGTATTCATGTTTTTCCTGTATGAGTGAGAACATAATTGTATATTCTAATTTTCAAATTGTTCTATATACAATATTGTTAGGAATTGGTTTTGTTAACGAGTTTCGTTTATAATATATATGGTGCTTGCATTATTTCATCATAGAACAACCATACATAAATCGGCCTAGCCCTGCAATAATCGTAGTAAGTTTATATTGTGGGCTTATTGTGGGAATACAAAAAACAAGTTCAAGTTATACATAAAAACAAATTATCATGAAACCACTAATAAAGCTTTGATATATAATTCTTTAACTTCTCCCTCTCTTGGCTCTAGACCGAGTGTGCCGCTGTAGCGTCTTGAGTTTCTAAGCAAATGAGGCCTGAAGCCCATGGACATATTGGACATAGTGACCAAAATCGCCTATACGCTGCCTACCCTGAGGACTGGATAGCCTCTATGCCAATAATTACACCGGCTATCTTACCCCCAAACCGGAACACAGTACTAACTACCTATTTAGCGGCAGGTTAACGGGTAAGACGGTGGCAGCTATTCGGGCGGACCCTTCTCGAGGTTCTACCACCAGCAAAAGTGTGGTGGCTTATGACGGTCATGCGTTTACCGTTTATCTTTCTCCTCGTACTTGCGTACTTGTTAGAACCTGATGGCAACGACGACAAACGTATAAGTTATGATACACAGTAATTAAATGTCGAAAAACTTGGAAATCTTCTGATGAGCGATTGGCCGGCTCATTACTCTGCCGCATAGTAAATCAACCGGACACAATCCGACAAACGGCCGGAAGCTAATCAACATCGTATTTGCAATGCACGATTATACTGGATGGCCTAATGTTTGTTACATGGCTGGTATATGAGTTCTAAGTAAGTAATATTCTAGCTCCTTAAAGCTTACATTTTTAAGACTAGACGTCTCCAATGCCGCAAAAACAGTTTATTTCACCTGCGCAAAATCAATTCTCAAAGGTAAATCAATTCTCAAATGTTGAATCTTTAAGACTGGATTCTTAATAAGGCTTCAAGTCGTTAAGAGTTAGTCTAAGCCACAATAATATCCACAACTCTAGTTCTAAAACAGAACCGCTGTGGCTTTTGGTTGAATCTAGTCTACAAAACGAATGATGATAGGTACAGATACTACAGAGAGGTGCTACCGCAAACTACGAATAAGTTCGACGTGTTGCCTCCATATCGCACTTATAAACGTACGTGATTTCTGATAGATTCTCCAAACACGGAAGATTGTTACTGTGAAGTTTGTATTGATAAAATAATGATGAATGACATCTTAAATGTTTTTTTTTAATGTCTTTCACCACATCCATATACCTATTCAGCCAGTGTCCACCCACTGCTGGGTATAGGCCTCTTCTTTATTACGCCACTTTCGGTGGTCCTGTGCTAGTCGCATCCACTGCTTTGTAGCCGTTCGGCATATCGTCGGACCATCTTGTCGGTGGTCTCCCAGCAGATTATCTTGAGCATTTCACCTCATATTACACTCCAAATAACTATTGACTAAACTCAATAGATATCTGAATCAGACTCTTTAAAACCATTTTATCCTTAAAACTTGGCTATTCAACAACCGTACGGCGAGAAGTCGTTGACAGAAGCAAATGTTCTCAGAAGGATATTCTAGATATTAAAGGGGAGTTCTTAATGATGGCCGTCCAATATAGTGGTAAGAAAAAAACACGATCGATCACGTCGGCTGGAGATGAATCGTGTGTTCGTGGGATTAGTTGAACGTTTGAGTAATAGGATTTGAGAAAAAGGTGTTGTTTTTTGCGGCGTGAAACTAAGTACAATGTGCGTTGTATTACAGATATTACCACTATAAAAATAAAGAAACATGTTTTCAAAAACAGGAATGATACCAACACAAAACCTCAAAGATGTTATCTCGAAAATTGAAATCAAATTCAATTCTCGCGTCTTTCATGAGAATAAGATTGCTAAATTCCCACGTATCCAGGCCGATTCACTCGCTCCTCCTTAATCCGAAAACACCCGAAAAGGCATACGAGAGCGGATTGTTCCGATATCGACAAGGCACGTATGAATTATTTATATGTATTGCGACTATCTAGGCTTGAACAGAGTGCTCGGGGGCGTGCCTCGCCTACCAGTCGAGATAAGAATATCAAGAAACTATTCAAATGAGTCTTGCATTAAATATGATGCAGGTTCGCTTACCTGCCGCGGAATGATTGAGCCCTGAGGATCTACCGTGAAACACATTTGACTTGCCTCCCTGTTATACTTGCATCCGAATTTACAAGCGCGACAGGAAGGCAACACGTTGAACGTGGTTTGTGCGTGGTTTGTGGTAGCCCCCTATAGCCGACCCTTCGATGTTGTTTGTGGATTCATATCCTATATAAATTTATTGTAAAGTATTCTCACCGAAACCGTTTAGGGAATTGTAGTGCTGCCACAGACTGCTGAAACAATTTGCAAATATATTATTTTGTGAATGTATTTAAAATCTAGAGTTCTTGTATTATTATATGGGATTGGCTGAATGTGTACTTTAGAATCTAGATTGTAAGACATTACATTTGTGTGCGTACTTTGTAATCTTTAATCAAATTACTTTTGCCCAACTCTGCCGTGTGGTGACAGCAGTAAGAATATATTTGTCACCAACCCAACTCTTCTCGCGAGTGTCGTAAGAGTCGACTAAGTGTCACTGACTATTTTTTGATAGAAGATTGATGATGGGTAGCAGCGTCATCACAGTGGACACATTACTGTGATCGTCACGCACATTACGCTTGCCCAGCGTGGCAATTATGGGCATTTACCTCCTATGCGTCAATAAAGTTAATAGGAGAGGCCTACGTCCAGCAGTGGACTGACATAAGTTGTTGATGTGAGTTGTCATGCTGGCTGTAATAGCTACTTTTTTTTACTTTCTGGGCCAATAAAAATGTCTTATAAAATACCTTCTATTTCTTTAAAAGTTGTCTTCTAGTATTTTTGTGACGTTTACTTAGAGTTGTGTTTCATTAACAGTGGGTTACTTCTTAATCCGCATTTGTAATAAAAAAGTTGATTCACATAATTGTATTTTAAGAGGATTTACAGATATAGAAACTCTAGACTTAAATCCTTTAAAAGCGTTAGCGGTACTTAAGCCGAACTTTAAATAAATACTACTAAAATGTTTTAACTAAGTTACTTACAACTTCTACGTGGATTGGTGAGTTGGCATTACTTACTTAGGTTTTGTTTTAAGGGTGTAGGTATTTTAAATAGTCCGTCCCACTCAAGTCATGTTATAAGGTCATAGGAGTAAAATTATAGACGATGGTTGAGTTAAACTGGTCAACCATACATAAGGAAATAGTCACCAATGGTAAACTTTTACTACATGAAAATGTGTGTATCGATCTATTTTCGAACGTTGTTTGCGTTGAATTATTAGAAAATCTTTGTTATTTTCGGGAAGAGTTGGGTTGGTCACAAACCCCATCACAAAGATCCCATCATCAGACCCCAACTTGATGCCGATGGGACATCTCAAGGTTATCCTCATCGATGTATTTTTAAATCGGTTCACGATTTTTGGGGAGACATCGAGTAAGATACATGTATATAAAAAGCAGCCAAATTAAGAACCTCCTTCTTATTTGAAATAGGATTAAAAGAGACAGGCACAAAACGAATCTCTTTGGTTGAACTGGGAAGAAACGAGCAACTAGGCTATTTCAGCGCAGGAATAAATATAGCGCACAAAATACACGCTTTCTTTTGTATCCACGCCAGAAACCTTTTAAGTTGTTCCTGCAGCCGGCATAACAAATTGATTTTTGCCTCTCAGAGTACTTATTGCTGTGGTTTCAACGGGTTGAAACGGGAACATTTTACAGCCAATGGTTATTTATGTTTGCAGAAAATCAATAGTTTGAGGTTATTGATGATCATGTAGTGTGGCGTATAAATAAAATTTGTTCGTATTTTAGTACCTATTTATCTTTTTTGGGATTGAATGTACTGAGTTTCGTATTTTTTGTTACCTGGCTTATACAGGGTGGTCCAAACCTTGACGTCAAAAAAAGTTTTTTAGATTCCTCACGTCATGTGCTATCAGAATATACCCCATGTATGATAGCCGATTTTTTGTAGTTTTCGAGTTATGAATTTTTGAATTTTTTTTTGAGAAAATCTTTAATGATGAAATTTATTAATAAAAAAAAAACTATTGGGTTTTTTAACTAGTTTCTTTTTGTAAAAGTATTACTACAAATAAAGCATTTACTGACAAAAAAATTAGCGTGCTCACTTTGATACAAGTAGGATAAAAAATACCAAATTCAAAATTTTACGCTAAAAACGCATCAAAATAGCATTAATGTACGTAAATAAAAAAAATAAAACATATCCCAAGGATTTTTGGTAATGTAAAGACTGCCCTAGACCTCAAACCTTCGTAAAAGCTAAAAAAAAGTGATACTTAATAATGAGGATTTTTCGGAGTAGTCCGTCAAATAAACTTAAAAAAAACTTCTAAATTTTTAATTTAAAAATAAAGTGAAATTTCGTCTGTTTTGTTGTTCTTATCAATAAACAAAGACAGAAAATACCACGAAAACTCAATTTGTGTAGTTATCAAAGTATTTTCTTACAACTTTAAAATTTTAAGCCTTTTTAAGTTTATTTGACCGATTACTCCGAAAAATCCTCATTATTAAGTATCACTTTTTTTTTGCTGTTACGAAGGTTTAAGGTCTAGGGCAGTCTTTACATTACCAAAAATCCTTGGGATTTGTTTTATTTTTTTTATTTACGTACATTAATGCTATTTTGATGCATTTTTAACGTAAAATTTTGAATTTGGTATTTTTTATCCTACTTGTATCAAAGTGAGGACGCTAATTTTTTTGTCAGCAAATGCTTTATTTGTAGTAATACTCTTACAAAAAGAAAATATTAAAAAAAACTCAATAGTTTTTTTTTATAAATAAATTTCATCATTCCAGAATTTCTCAAAAAAAAATTTTCAAAAATTCATAACTCGAAAACTACAAAAAATCGGCTAACATACATGGGGTATATTCTGATAGCCCATGACGTAGGGAACCTAAAAAAAATTTTTTGACGTCAAGGTTTGGACCACCCTGTATATTATATATTCTGGCTGAAAAATATATGAAAAACGTAAGCAATCGTCACCATTTTATGAACTCTGCTTAGGTGTCCATGTTAATTACATGATTGTAGTTGCCACAGCACAGGTATTACACCTGTCAGTAAGCAACCGTGTAAGGAAATATTTTAACTCAGAAGCGAAATGTGCTAGCTAAAGCGGTGTGTGTCGCCTTATTGATACACATAGCACATTGAATACACGTATGCCAGCAATTAACGCTCCGCTGATCTGCACACAACACGAATAATCCCAAATATCGATTCTCGCGCCCGTGTCAAACGCTGCAAGTCAACTGCGGAATTGGTTCCACTGCATCGCTTTAGCCACTTGGCTAGTGTTATGCGATGTAACGATTCTCGATTGTTTCGAATGTTCGTTCGCTATTTTGAATGCAATGTTGAGTTTGTCGTACTAGGATTTTGTTGGAATAATTTGTGGTTCTGAAGATCTCTGGTTTGGTCACAAAGTTTGAATCTTACGCCAGGCATCATTCTCTTTAATGCAAAGTTTTGGACATTTTTGAAATACGACAACAGCTCAAAGAACAAATACTGGTCATGACTATCAAAAAAGTGTGGAGGTATATTATGCGCCTTTATTTTAGGATCAATTCAATAGATGCGGGAAACTGTCAACGTACGGCCTTTGAACCGTTAGACCTCTGAAGCGTTAAGAGTGCTAAACTTTTAAACTCTAGATTAGCATTTTTTTTTTTCAAAATATAATTTGCTGATCATTCAAATTATAGTAGCTTCATTTAATCTAAAAAAATAAAATTTTGTTAGTTATTGTCAGCAGCAGTTCGATTATGTATAGTCTGACGTTGAATAGTTTAGTATTCACAGTACATTAAAAACGATGTACTTTTAGGTATTATATTTCTTGTTTAGAGTTAGAGTTTGTCACGTTATCGCTTGCAATATCAGACCGTACAAAACATCGTATAATGTGGAAACAATAGTGGTTCTTTTAAGGCGTCAAGGTTTTCAGGTAACCATCTTTTTCGCAGAATTTTATTTTCCCACAGATCACTTGCCAAACAACTTTGAAAACTTACGCCACTTTACTTCATGTTAATATCAAACAGCCGATCTGATGCCGGATTCAGAGAGCGGTGATAAGGACTAGTCAACAAAACGCAGCTAGCATGTTCGTTTATAGTTTGGGTTGATTAGTACTATATAGAAGAGATTACTAAAAACAGGTTGCGATAAAAGCTGGTATCGAAAATTTAATTTTAGTTTTGAAATCGAAGTGAAAATCCTATCAAGGACCAAGACTATGTATATAAGGCACATGAATACGAGTATTTACTGTTGGATAATCCGTAGACGAATAGCTTAAACAAGACAATAGTTCATAGAAATGGTCGATCGATATATTTTGTACAATAGACGGCATAGTTCTCTTTTGACAGGTACGTGTATTGTTCTAGAAAACAATTTAGATGTGTGGACGAATAACTAAGACTGCCTAAAATTACTTATACGTACATTTTGTGACCTCTTTCTCGAAGTTAAAGAGGGCTATGCTAGAAGTCTCTCTGCGAGATCGGAATAGAAATGAGACCATCCGCAGTAGAACCAAAGTTTTAGGTATTATACTAAACAAAAGTGGCAGTAAGCGGGGCACATTGCGCCTAGAACCGATGACCGCTGAGGCGCATAGGTTCTCGAGTGGCGGCCACGTACCGGAAGGCACGGCATGGGTAGGCCCCCCACAAGGTGGACTGATGACCTGGTGAAGGTCGCAGGAGTCCGCTAGATGGTCCAGTGCCACCCGGACCGGTCATTGTGGTAATCTTTGGGGTAGGCCTATGTTCAGCAGGTGGACGTCTTTTGGCTGATATGATGATAATGACATTTTGTTAAATAGAAGCATTCAAGTGAATAGGAAAGGCAAAAGCAGTCATTGTTTATATTTATTATATTAGATTAAAAACTTACAAAAGCAATAAGCATTTTCTCAACTTCGTTAAATAATAAAGCTCGGAAAATGTTTATTGCTTTTGTAAGTTCTTGTGAATATTCATATACCTACCATTAGAATTCATCAAACTTCTAATCTAAGTATAGTGTAACTAACCAATTTATCGGTAACTGTACAAACAACTATAAATATGTCTTTATTTTTATTCGTCATCATTTTAAGAGCTTGGCTCAATAATGACAAGAGTCAGTGGAGTAATTTTCATTCTATTCTATTCTCTGCCTTTTTCTGCAGCTCTCTATACGTTTCAACTTCTATATTTTCCTTCAATTGCTCCATGGTCTCTCTTCGTGGTCTTCCTCTTTTTCTTTTTCCTTCTATCTTTCTTTCGATTAAAACTTTAATGAAGTCATCGTGACGAAGTAAATGACCTATCATTTTTCCTCTTCTGTTTTCAATAATTATAATTACTTAGAGTAAGAGTAAGCTCATATTCATATTCAAATGGTTGATATAAATTTTCTCTGTCTAATTGTCTAAACCTCAAGTGAGTCCAACCCTTATTGTTTATTTTAAATGTTTGATCCTGTTCGTGTATGAATATGTTGTTGATATTTTTTATAACACTGACAAATTAACATCATACTATTTTATATCTGTCTGTTTATTTTATATCTACATACCTAGCAAAATAATATCTTAAAAACAAATGTTTCTCCTTTTACAGGTAAACCCCGATGAAAACCGATTACCTGTCGTATCACATTCGTCTCCATGTAAGTATATTTTGTAAAATGTTCCAACCTATTTTTGACGCTTGTCGATGCTGTCTTAGAAAGGATAATTCAGACCTAATAATATTGTTTTTAAATAAAATACGATCAACTAGATTTTTCGCCTGTTTTTTGTTTCAGTTTTTTTTTTATGTTTCGAATATGTGTAGGTACTCTAACGCCATGAAAATAATGAGAGGACTGAATGCTTAGCCAAGTTGCCAATCGATGACGCTTAGTAGCGTATCGTAGTTTTCCCTCTCTATCACTCTTTCATATTAGTGCGACAAAGACAGTTAGCTGCCTTTTGTTTACGATTGACGATTAAGCGTTAGCGATTGGCAACTTGTCTAAGCACCCCGCTCACGAGCACCCTGTCTGCTCCGATATATCTGATGGCTGTACAGACAAATACCTATCGGAACTCTTTTGTTACTCGTGCTCCTACGATTTTAAAAATGCTTCTGATGCTACAAATTTCTTCTCTTTACCATTTATGGTCACATTTTTGTGGTCAGAAATACTAGAATTCATAGCCAAGATGACAACTGCTAATGCACAGTCGCAAACAAAACGAAAACAATCGACTATTTCTGCCGCATACATTAAACATAATGACAGAGAGAAAGGGAGAGAGAGAGAACTACAATACGCTAATAATTCTATGGGTACGCCGAACTTACTTTCTATCTGGCTCATCATTGGCACCAATACTCGAGTAAGAGAGCGATGGATAGAAAGTAACGCGGCGCAGATACCTACAACTTTAGAGACTGCAACACATCTGTAATACAACTTGAAAAAACAAACCACACAAAGATTTTTTTTTAATAATTACTTACTAATATATTGAATAAAAAGGAAACATAAACAGTGAGAAAAAATATTATGTAACTACACGACCAATTAAATTTATAAATACTTAGTCAAAAGGAACCGTTTAAACATGATGTTACCAGTACAATTATATTGATCAAAGAAACTGGGTCACCGTATTGAAATATTGATACAAGTAAGTAAACAAATTTAAGTGGACGTGTAAAAATGTTTTCGATAGTAAGCACATATAAAAAATTATATGTTGGGCACTGGTCTCACCGCGAGCTGCTAAGCTATGAACTATGGGCTATACACACAAACAAAACATACGCACTAGAGATGTACCGGATATTCGGCAACTATCCGGTATCCGGCGTATCCGGCCCGTATTTTACTATCCGGCCGGTGATACCGGATAGTGACTTACTATCCGGCCGGATACCGGATAGTAACTTTGCTTGATTTTGGGCTAAATAGATTGAACATAAAAAGGTAAAAAACAGTAACGGTAACAATAATAATCATTAGTGGGGTGCATTTAGGCTCCCGAGAGTTGGTTAGTCGGTCGGTCCCCCAAGGACTAACTTGATGACTTGACTTGATAACAGTGTAGTGATTGTTATAGCAGCTGTCCGGGCCTCTTTTCTATAGCCCAATTTCCTACTTATACTTATAACTTGTAACATTTTTTTGTAAAATTTTTTTTTGTAATATTTCTTGTAAAATTATAGCCATTATTTCGAATCTGGTTACGTACAAGATAAGGCAGGCCCCGAGCAACAAAAGTGTCGAAATTTGCACGACGCGCCCCCTGCTAAACTCAAAATAGGTATAGCACCGCCGGCCGAATATTCGGCGGCCGGATACCGAATGTTCGGCCGCTGGTCAGGCCGAATATCCGGTATCCGGTATCCGGCCGAACAACTATCCGTTGCATCTCTAATACGCACTCCCGTGTAAAAAAAAGAGACGCTGCGATGGTAAGGGAAAAAATCGTTCACATTTATTCTGCTATGATATGGATTGTATATTCAGTGTGCTTTAGTTTGTATACCTAGTACCATTAAATTCGTTCCAAGTAGGAACAAAAGATACGCACTCCCATGTAAAAAGAGACACGTCGATACTCGCCCGGCGGTGATAGCTGATAGCTGGGCGAGTATCGCCGTGTCTCTTTTATTAACACGAGAGTGCGTATCTTTTGTTCGTGTTTATAGCCGATAGTTCATAGCTTAGTAGCTCGCGGTGAGACCAGTGCCATTAAGTTGAATTACTTATTCGAACAACACGTAAGCACTTTTCATTGAAACATAATAAGGGATGTTTGGTTAATCTTTAATGACTTTGGACTGTCGGGTCGTTCCGGAAATGAACCGTATTATTATTAAAATTATGAACCATTTTAAAGATGATTTCCAAAAACGACATTTAGAATTGGCTACATTAGGTTTTCGTAAAACATGCCTGTCATGCTGTAATTAAAAAAGAAAACATTTAATTGCGCCTAGCTCGTCGGACATAACCAATATTTATTATGTATTAAACGTTTTAGAATTCATCTGTATTTAGATTATAAAAGAACTCGGGATTCTATTAAATGCATGACAATCATGAGAATCTTTTATTTCTTAGTCTTACAGGAGGATAGGTACTATCGAAATAAAATGAAATTGTACAATTTACATAAGATTAAATCTAACTGTTCTACTTAACTTAACCAATATCTAAGATTGGTCTTTGTGGCATTGTACCGAAGTTGCTGGCGGCATTTCTTCGTTGTATCGCAATACTAATGCGTTGTGCGAGGAAGTGGCCAGCTTTAGCTGTCTTTAGTTACGTCAACCGAATGAGACGTTTCGCGATCATGAGAGTTAAAAATGCCTACCAGTTTGATAACAAAAATGTAATTTTATTTTTACCTTGGCGATTGGCAGCGATTTGGCAGAGAATGCAATGTACACAATTAAAAGTTTGTCGGACACGTGCTTCAGTAGGCGTAGGCTTGTATCTACAACATGCAGATTCGTCAAACACCAGAATAATTTTATTTTCAATGAGCATAGTCTTATTTGCAATGTTTACAATTAATTTGTTAAAAATTACAGAAAACTAAATGCAATGTCTTGCTTCGTGTAGTCTTTGCTTGGCTCATGCAGGTCAGGTAGACAATAAACCGGTAGGACCTGACAATACTAAAGGTCACTTAGCACAGTGCACATTATTTATTCTTGCCTTAGACTTGGAATAATTTATTCTTGCTTTAGACTTTGAAGAAGATTCATTCATTCTTGCCTTAAGGTGGACTTAGACCAAACGAGCATTCGCTCAGTTTATCCCCCACTCTACGAAATTCGTTCGTTACACAAAAAGTGATTCGTTGAAAAACGTTGATTTCGTAGAGTGGTGGATAGAATGAGCGAATGCTCGTTTGGTCTAAATGCACCTTTAATAGAATAGTTCATTCTATCCTTAGACATCGAACAACTTCATTCTTGCTTTAAACTTTGAATAAAAATAATTCTTTCCTTAGACTTACTAAGTCTGGACGACATACTTTTTATTCATTCCGCTTACACTCGTGGGTTGGTATGAGCGAGAGGGAAAGAAAGTAAGATTGTGTTAATCTCACTGCGGCAGCTCATAGTAGCATAGTGACAATTCAATCACTAAAGGTGGATTTAGACCAAACGAGCGAATGCTCATTCTATCCCCCACCCTACGAAATCAACGAATTTCGACGAATCACGATTTGTGTAACGAACGAATTTCGTAGAGTGGGGGATAGAATGAGCATTCCACCTTAACCTCAGAATAAACCTACCTCTAAAATTTGGCTAGTGAAAAAATTACCTGTATAAAAGGTCAGATTTTTTCGATACGTATTTACATACTTTACTATACTGGGCTAGTGATTGACAATAAATCTGCGAAACTGCCTCTTGATTGGCATCCTATAAATTAGCCTTCAGTCGTAAAACCGTCTCTCAGAATGAGTAATAAAACGTCTCATCGTATTTATTAATTTTACAGACTTCACGGAAACCGGGGAGAAAGGGGCACTTGTAAGTATCAAATTGTAATATTGTATTTGTCTCACATTACTCTTTGAGCAATTCAATGTTATTGATCGTTTCATTCACAAAGACGCACGACTTGGTACTTATCATCAAATCAATACAGCTTATTTTTGTTCTACAATTACGCAAGTCTTTGTGAGTGAAACCATCTATACAATAGGTAAGTATATAAAGTTTGATGTTAATAAACAAAAATGTATGAACAAAAATTATTGCCTCCATATTACATTATATCGCCATTCTGGAAAAACTTATACACTGTACATGTGGCGTTTTCAATCAAACTTATTAGATTATAATATCTATTTGTGAATTACAATGCCAGGCCAGGACAGTTAGTTGAACGTTTAAAGTTTGCTAAACTAGTATATTCGTAAGCAGTTCAGTCAAAATGTCCCACTTTGTCGGTTACCATAAGGGAGCTTACACATTTTGGCTTAGATAGGAAGAAAATGATTCCGTCCTTAGGCGCTGGTCTTACTGCGATCGCCGTGTCTCTTTTATTTACACGGGAGTGTGTAACTTTTGTTCGTGTTTATAGCCGATAGTTCATAGCTTAGTAGCTCGCGGTGAGACCAGTGCCTTATGGTAAGGGAAAAAAATGTTCACGTTTATTCTGCTGTGATACGGATTGTAAATTCAGTGTGCTTCAGTTTGAATACCTAGTACCATTAAATTCGTTCCAAGTAATAACGATTATTTTTCGTAATAAACGACCATTATAATAAGTGATTTCCTGTATTATTTTGTATAATTTCTGTGTAATATAGTTTGACAATATGAAAACCGACCTTTGTGTTCATTTGTAAAATTCCTTGAAACATTTAGTACGTTTAAAATCCTACGCATCATGAAATCACGAATTGTATCATGAATAAATTTACATGGAACTTAATACCGATGTTCAATACATTATACCAATAATTGTACCAACCAATTAGATTATTCATTAGAAATAAATTAGGCAAATAGCAAATACAGTTTCTAGGAATTGTATTAACTTCTAATTTGGAACAATAAAGGAAAGGTCAAGAGTTGAAAACAAAAAGAAAAGCCTGAAAAATTACATTTTCCTTATTTCTTACAATGTAAAATAAAGAAGGCTGGGAGCATTTGTTTTCAATTCTTAAATGTATGTCGTATTATTATATTTAAGTACGAAATTATAGTTTTGCATTCGGTCACTAATTTTTCATATAAAATTTCATTCTTGACTAGACTAAATTAGTTTTACCTAGGCTATTCAGGTGCCTAGTTTATCCAGCGCGCCAAATATTTAGGTATTACCAAGTTGCACCAGCGCAGCCCCGGAATCAACGTCTGAAAATTGAGACTATGTTTGCATTTAAGGCAAGCTTAAATTGATTGTGACAATACTGATTATGAATGAAAATAAATAAATTAATAAAAAAAATTAAAAACACGACTGCGGTTTAAAAACGTTCTTAAAAGTAAAAAATAATTCCTTTTTCAGGTTTATTCTTGTGAGCGTATCTGCATATAAGCGCTTGTCTATTACTTACGATATTTTGTTTCGATTGCTGCAGTCGGGGAACCTTCATAATGTTTATATTTTCCGTAATGAAAGATTCCCCGACTGCAATCAAAACAAAATATCGTAAGTAATAGACAAGCGCTTATATGCAGATACGCTCACAAGAATAAACCTGAAAAAGGAATTATTTTTACTTTTAACCCTCTAATGCATAAGACAGGTAAAAATGCATTTCAAATTTGAACCCTAACAGCAGTCAATAGAGTCCAAAACCAATGAAACCATATTTGGCTTCGTATGCATTAGAGGGTTAAGAACGTTTTTAAACCGCAGTCGTGTTACTCACTCATCATTACTCGCGACATAATTAATATAATTATGCCAGTTAATTTAAGCGTTATATTAATGCCATAAATTACAAAGAAGATACGTTTATAAAAAAATATAGTTTCCTCGTAGAGAGATCAACACAGATCTAGAGAGGTCCTAGTGTAATAGGTAGCATCTATTAAAATGCATGTACAGATGTAGTGCGAAATCCTTTTCCATCTGCTTTTCACGGAAACGTGCGAATTTATCTTTCTATCTCAAAGCTCCAGTGCAAATGGGTACTGAAGTTTGTTGTGACAGCAATATGAATTCGAATGTTTCCGTGAAAAGTCGAAGGAAAATGTTTTTGCACTACATCTGTATCATGCTAACCGGTGATTAAAATAAGTAAAATTTATTTGACAATAAGAGCCGTAGTACCTATCCCGTGTATGTATAAAATGTATTGTTTATTACCAGATCCCGTTATCCGGCCAATGCAAGTGCACAGTGAACGATTTATCTCGTCTGCTGTCCACGGTGCCAGGCCTAAAGGGAGCTCCGGGACCCCAGGGTCCCACGGGCGCTGATGGCACCACGGGAGCCCCGGGTAAAACGGTAAGATTCATTTCAATTATCTAACATGGTTATGTCCTTAGAGAAGAACCATTAAGAAAAGGACTATGAGCAATTTAGTATGGGACTTGGACCCAGAGCCAACACAGCTGAGAGTTAGGTCATTAAAAGTATCTAAAAATGTACTTTATTTTGTTCTATAAGCACCCAGTTAGATACCATCACAGAACCTAGATATAAAATATGTTGCCTACCCTCCAACATTTAAAATAACCTAGCCACAGATTTTTCTTAGTTCGTATTTACTATGGATGAAAATATGAATATCTCAGTTCTGCAATGGAATTCGACTTTGTACCCATATAATTAAATTAAGTAGATTTAAAAACTTATTTAATAGCTCGACTCCCATGTCTGTTGGTTCTGGGTCCATTTTGACACAAATGGTTCTTTAGTTATAAAAAATGTATATTGAAAGAATCCAATTGCTTCAAACTCACAGTTCTTTGTGTGGTAGATTACCTAGTCCAGTAATTTTCTAACTGCGCTGCTGAGGTTTTATACGGTTCGGCTAATACGAAGTAGACTATTTATCGTGTCTTAAGAAAGCACCTAGTGACATCTACTGTATGCGTTTATTTTTTAAATGTTACAAGCACAGAATTAGATTTAGAAGAAACAAGTTCATTCATTTGTATGGCGGCCGAGCGTGTCAGATTTTGTACTGAAGTTGATTACTATGATTTTAAATATGTCAGGCCCTTGAGTATTCATGTTTTTTTGTGTTTTTGCAATTAATATTACTTAAGAAAGCATTATTAATGTTTTTGTTCACTTCAACTTACAAAATTTGACGCCCGAAAGCTGCAAGCTGCGATTAAAGACGGACAACTCAGTGGATTTCACTGAGTTCATTGGCACGCTAAGTAGACACGTTTGCTTGATCTATGGTATATAATATGACATCTGTGGTGACAAGCTAACAAGTAACAAAGAGTTACCTGCTGCAATGTCTCAATTCGATTGTGAAGTTTATAGTTTTGTAATAGCAGCAGCTTGCCGGGACTACACACCACAATAAATTGTTAAACCGTATTTATTCGCTGTTCTTTCTAGTTCCTACTTCCTTGTACGGAAGCAAATCTAGATATTCTTATGAAAATGTATACTCATTCCTATTTTATTAACAGGGACAAATAGGTGACCCAGGTCCCCCAGGACCAGTAGGACCTAAAGGAGACAGAGGAGAACGGGGAGAAATAGGACCTTCTGGACTAGAAGGTCAGCCTGGACCAAAAGGGGAGCCAGGAGTAGATGGAACCCCTGGACCACAAGGTCCCCCTGGACCTCCTGGACCTCCGTAGGTGTTATGGTAAATCTGATTATTTTCCACGAGAGAATATTATTTTATTTGGATCTTGGAGATGGAGATCTCGGAGGGCTTTTATGACTCGAGTTAGTATTCCGCTTACTGACCGTGATGCATACAATGTTTTTCATCACACTTGTCAACCAAAAAATAAGTTTTAAGACATAATAACGGGTCCGCCAAATAACATTTTTTTTTAAATGCTATAAAAAAAACTACTAAATATTTTCTCAATTTTTTTTTTTATTGAATGTACAATCCTTCCGGTTAATAATGGAAAATAATTTCATTCGAATGGCTGCCTCGGCTGGCATGCAGTAGCCTACACGATCGGTCCAATTTTTAAGCACATTATCGATTGTGTGCAGCTGTATTTCACCAATGGCTTCACGAATATTGTCCTTTAAAGCGTCAATTGTCTCTGGCTTGTCGCGTATACACAACCATATTCGTTCAGCGGAAGGATAAAACTAATTATCTGTCAAATCAGACATGAGCTAAGTGTTACCATTCGCGAAATAAGCACTAGTTGAAAAAAAAAAAACGTTATTTGGCGGACCCTGTATTATTAAATGACGTACTGACATTTCTATTACTCCCTAGGGAATTTCACTTTTCTATTACTCCCGCTACGCGCGCAAGCAATGGCGCGCTTAGACAACAAGTGTGATGAAAAAAACCATTGTACATACATACCTACATGCCTATATTTTATGCCTTGTTTAGTCAATTGTGAAATACAATATTATTCATAACACTTTTTTATAAGTTCTCATAGAAACATTCTCAATGAGAACTTACTCTTAAATTCTCATGAAAATTCTCGGAAATTTCCGAATCCCTGCAGTTTTGAGAATGTTCTGCAACTTGTACATTGCTACGCGTACTTTGTTTCATATTTATTTGCTATCAAAATGATAGTAAAATCAAATATATATCTAATCTACGCATCTTCATAAGTGGGCATACTTACCTGTCACTAGTCTTTACTATTTTTACTTTTACTGATTTGGTCTCAATTCGTTCTCAATCAGACAATCATAAGTATACATATTAATATTTACCCTCATTTGTCAGGAATCAACCGGATTAACTGTGTCTGGGCACGGTGAGAGGGGCCCTATGGGGCCCCCAGGCCCTCAAGGTGACAGAGGCTATCCGGGCAACAAGGGAGAGGGGATTACACGGGTCCAAGGGCGACAAAGGAGAACGGGTATGTGGAATAATAATTATGACGAACGTAATTTGTCAACCCCTGAAACCTAATGTTGGAAAACAAATGAATTAGTGTGTATGCGTCGGCGTTTGTTTTGTCTCTCGATGATACATGTAAACGTAGTGAATTATCTTATGAACGTCCGAATTGATAAGTCTTACAATTAGCTTCAATGAGGAAACAGAAGTCAATTGTGACAGAAATATTTGGTAATTGATGATGATGAAAGATATGCATTACGTCTGTAACAAGATTATGCCAAGTGACTAGTATCAGTAGACCTATCCAAGATTCCATTCTGCAATCGTATACGATAAGCGATAAGTAATAAATGTATGAGATTAACAAGCCAAGCCGATTGAGCCGCCTAGACCGGTGTTGCCCCTGACTGTCTCTTGTGACGGCATTTACGGGAGCCTATCTAGTCGGCGGCGAGTCATCGCCTGCCTCGATACCAAAGAGTAATCATTGTTATGGCAGGTGTCCGGATCTCTTTTCTATAGTTCCATCTCTGATCCATCCATCCTCCATTTCATTTTGCTGGTAAATAAACGCACGTCCCGTGTGATACCAAGCGGTAACCGTAGCCTATAGACACCCACAATTGGAGAACAATTAAATTTACAACTGTCACAACTTTTACTGTGGTGAAATGGGGGCGTACTATCGCATATAGCAATCCTCACAGCAGTTACTAAGAATAAAATAAAAGTTCTAGGAAACGGGTATTAGTATATCTACTTTTATACAACATTGGCATAGAAATTAGAGGCCTAATAAAAAACCTAATTGTAATAGACTGACGTATTCTTACTCAAGTTTTCTTTAAATGATCACCCCCATTAACATTTTTGAGCTCAAGAAATGTATTTATAATTCTAAATAAAATTCTCTCACTAATTAACAAGCTTGGAAGGAAAATTGTCATTCTAAATTATTCATTAAGTGTAAAGGTTTCTAAGGTTAACGATCTACTTCAGTTCACATCAATTCAAGTAGTGACAAACAATTTCACCTCTATTAATAATTACCTATTTAAGCCAGTAACGTATTCGGTGTCCTTGGAAAGCTACCTTATTCTTATTTTTTAAACAAGTTTAACTCGGTTTACTTCAGCGACCCACACTTCATAAAACACTTTGTTACTCGTGTACCTACGAAATCAAAATGAAATCTCTTACGACCCTCGCTAATTTAGTAGGTACGCGCAGAATAAATTCGGGGTTAACGCAATAAGCGCAGGCTTGACCCCTCGTAACAGGACGTTATGTTACTCAACCCTGGCTTATAACTGTGTTACTAGGGTTATGTGGGGCTAAGGGGCCCTCATGGAGCGAAAGGCGAACGGGGCCAGGCCGGACGCGACGGTAGTCCGGGTCTACCTGGGCCCCACGGCCGACCAGCTGAAAAGGGCGAGAAAGGTAACAAACTAACTCACCCATCAAATTTTTATGTTCCACTATGACCCTTATTTATGCGCGGCGAACTCGTTTGCAAGATGTTAGGGCTATATTGCAACGATTTGGAAAATCTTTATTTTTTACGCCGGACCTTTTCAAGTGTCAAACGTACATCGCTTTTTATCGCCCTCGAACGTAACTTTTGCTCTTTATTTTCAACAGAGACATTTTATTTTCTGAAAATGAGTTTTGTTATTTCGTAAGTTACATTGCTGTTTCATATAGTTTGCCGGTCGTATTTTTATTCAATTTGTCACACTCTATTCTTTTATTCGTGTTTTACTTTTGTTTACATTGTTTCTTTTGAGATGTTTGTATACTTCGATGAACATCATATTTATTTTAAGGCGATTGATGTTGAATAACTAAATATTATTCAAAAAACTTATTTATACTTTTAACAGGTGTGCAAGGATCGCCGGGCCCACCTGGACCACCCGGCCTGGTATTAGCGACAATTCAGTAACAACAGATACCGCAAGCAGTAGTAAGTTTTACTCTTAAATTAATATCTATTACGTAACCCGTTACCCGTATGTAGAGACATGTGTTTTATGCACGGTTGACAAGATGGCCATGCTATGCTAGTAGAAGGGCGGGTCACTATAAAATCTTCATATGGTAACCTATAGCGAACGATTTACCCTAGAAAGATGGTTGGGTGTAACCCACCCTAAGTAAAAAAACCGGACAAGAATATTTCGGGCCATGCTCAGTGTAGGTAAGGGTTCCGTAGTTGTTAAAAAATGGCTGGGCCGATTAAGTTTGAAATAGTTTTATTTTAAAATATTGT
>JALPQI010000691.1:0-29984 GCA_025490895.1 Thaumatotibia leucotreta | reverse complement strand
TAGGACGCAAGGGAAGCCGCGGGCAATTAAAATTAATTAAACCTAAAAGGTTAATTAAAACCTAAATTTATTTTAGAAAGCCACATCAAAAGCATGGTTCTTACCATGTAAAAAAAAGAAACAAATTGTGCAATTTAAATTCGTTAAGTTATATGACTGTTTCAAAATTGATATTTCTTTTAATTATTTTGTTTGTAAGAAAGGAAGTAATATTTTTCAATCTCGATGAAAATCTTCAGTTTGCGGGTTTACAATCAATTAAGTAAGTTTTTTTTTTCAGAAAATGGCGCTGCTGATTATATTGTTTCCGTTGTCTCGCCATAAGAAAATTATTACTCACTATCAAAAGTGAAAAAATTTGAGAGTTTTGGATAAAAATTGTAAATACAATACAAAAATGTAAATAGAACCCGTATGCACACCGTTTCGTCGTTGCCATGCACGTAGCGTGTCGGGGCCGGCAAAATATTCTCGCCGACAATTCTTGCCGGTCCGTGCATGGCACGATTGGCACGCGACGGTGTTGGCCGGCCACGGAACGTCCTAGTGGGCATAGTCTCATACTTTTCCATACAAAGAATATTTTTTGTCTGATACGTTCATGCTACGGTCATCTGATTATTCTAATATCTGGAGGGTCAATGGCAAAAAAATTGTACTTAAATATAGTAAGGCATTTAATGAAAACAAAATTTAACGTAATTTTTTTCTGTTCTGAAGTTAAATTTTGGGTAACAACTTTTGCCACTGAAAAAGGGCGTCAAACTCAAATTTTCTATGAGCAATCAACAATACAATCTTATATCTTATACATTTTCCCTCTTTTAGATCATTTTCGTACAGTCGAAGACAAAATAAAGGGTATACAAAAACGTTCAAAAATATGTCCCAGTGCACTCTAAGAGCGCTCGTACACCTGTAAGTTCTTACGTAAGTTATAGGGACGGAGCTATACTAAGGAATGAGAGGTGAATATCACTATCTCATTCCTTAGTATAGCCCCGTCCCTATAACTTACGTAAGAACTTACAGGTGTAAGGCTGGCCTTATACTGTGTAATAAGAACGTCGTAACATATTTATGAACGGATTCTTTTGATACTTATTTTTGCACTTGACTGTAACACAAATGACGTGACCTTGATTTTTAAGGCTTTAACTATGTATGTACATTTTTTTTTGCAATCGACCCTCGATTTGCTTGGGCTCATTCAAGTCAGAATCTCTGCTGCAGAATAAGCTGATTCGATTATAAATAGGTATCTATAAATAATATTTTCCCAAAATTTCCATACAAAATGTAGGTAAAATTCCGTTACGCGACGCTCGTAGTATGTTCATACAGAAAAAGTGACGTACCTAATGGATTTATTTTAACATTATTTTTGTTATCGTAATCGAATCGTGATTCTGATTCGATTGAACCCGAACAAATCTAGATCAGCGGCCCTACCGCGAAAAACGAAATTCGTAAATTTCGAGCATTAGTCTCTCTCACTCTAATGATGCCTTCGTTTGAGTGACAGAGAAAAAACCTCGAAATTTATGAATTTCGATTTTCGTGGTAGTAGGCCTCGCCTGCTACCGCGGTGGCCTGTAACCGAAGTTCGTAAATTCCCCGGATTTATCTCTGCCACTTCAACGAAGGCGGTATCTAATTAGGCTTGTAATGTGGGTACTAGGCGACGATATATATAAATAATAAATAAATAAATATTTTTGGACATCTTTACACAAATCGACCTAGTCCCACGGTAAGCTCAATTAAGGCTTGTGATGTGGTTACCAGGGGACGATATATAAAACAGATAGATACACATAAATACTTAAATACATAGACAGCCACGACCAAGAAAAAAATATTAATGATAATTAAATACACAAATAATGCCCTCGCTGGGATTCGCGCCCGGAACCTCCCGCTTCACAGGCAGGGTCACTACCAACTAGGCTACAGAGGCTGACAAATCAATATCATGGTTTAATATTCAAGTTCTATTAAAAAAAGTAAAATCTTCCAAGTCTTCAACTCCCAAAAGCTGCTGCCTCTTTCCATCTTGCACGTCTCAGATCTTCCGTCTCTGTCGAGCACTAAACACTCATTGATAAGCACTTAAGCAGCAGGAGATATGAAAAAAAACTCCTGCGGCACTAGTACTTAGGAACAAGATTTAGTTTCATTGCTTCTTTCTTCTAATCTTCTACTTCTTTAGACCTATAGTAAATGGTAAGTCCATTTCTCCGAGAGTTTCAACAGCCGTGACTTCGGTGGCAACATTATTACCCGATTTATATCATATTTTTGAGCATATCATACCCGTGAGTATATCATTTTTTTTTTGGATATCTTGGTAGTTGTCAACTACGTCTATCAATATATCCAAAAGTTCTTGCATCTCTCACGGGATTCGTGTAATAAAGCTGCCACCGAAGTCAAAGCGGTTGAAACGATCGAAGAAATGCCCACAAGTGATTTCTCGAAAAGCTTAGTACATTTGTATCACGTCTTTGATAGTGATAAAAATTGTTAGGCTGGTTGAGTCAAAGTTGCTGAGCCAGTTCCAACACATTTCCCAAAATGTTTGTTTGGAATATTCCTTTTTTAATACCAAAAATGTAATGGAACTGTTACAAAACGGAGACCTCCATACAAACTTAAAAAAAAAACTCCATAGGAAATGTCGAGAAACTGTTAAGAATGAAATAGGTATGAGATATAAGCCTAATCCTGAAATCGCAAATTTAAGATACTCTCCCATATAAAACGCCAAAATCGAAGAAACAGTAAATTTTCCAAAAAACATTTTCACGCCATTTTGTTATTGGTTCCATCATAGTCAAAGTTGCTCAGTAGGTATATGCCGCTCCCCACACGTGAGCGAATTGCAGCGCGAAACAGCGAACGCGAGTGTGGAGTTGACGCGAGTGCACTGTAGTACAGTCGTGCTCAAAAATATGTACACATTTCTTCTGATGTAAAATTGTATATAAATTTATAAACTCAACTGTACCATGTAAAGTGAAGTCATGGTACGGCTACGGCTACCGTTCCATGAGCTAACGCCGCCGCGTTATTCTATACGGCTCGTTCGCACCAATAGAGTACGAGCAGGATGGACAGAAAGTCATTGAGGTTCGGCTAATGGTAAAATATTCTTTTCATCACACCTGTTCGGTAAGTGCGCCAATGCGATGCGCGCCGTAGATGCGTCATTACGCCCTAGGGCAATCAAGAATTTTCATACAACATTATACGTCGCACTAGCGCGGCGCCCACCGCGCCGGCATTTCTGTTATAAAAATGATAAATGTAAGTCATCCCTGATTTTGAGAAGTGATTTAGACCATTTTAGAGTAGTTTCGTGAAAATGTATCTATGTATTGTTTTATTTACTTTTTTGCCTCACAGGTGTGATGAAAAACATTGTGTGTGCCACGGGCGGTAAGAATTATGAACTCTGTATGAAGTAAAGCCCGCACCTTCGGCTTCGGCTTTACACTCGTTCACAATTTCTTATTTACCGCCCTTAATACACAATGTACTATAGGTAATACCAGCGAACTGCCAACATAAGACAGTCATAAAACGCATAAAGCTCAATTAAAGTCGTCTGCAATCGTAATTAAGCATTACCGCAACCACCACCGTAACTTGAGACATCACACACATATTAGTGCTTAAAGAGTAGAGCTCAACTTTGGCTGGTATCTCACCGAAAGGGGGACTATTTTAATTATATTCCTGGAATTTTGAACGGAATTTTAATGCTACTGTGCTGTGAGTACTGTGTGTGCAGATCAACACAATGTTTATAATAATCAGAGATCGGACAAATGTGCGTCATTGTTCGCAATAATATCGATATGACTCCAAATTTGATTAAAAAATTAGTCATTTAATCATTTTCAGAAAATTACTTATTTGACACTGGTAATTACGAAAACCCTTCTAACTAGTCTCCTTAAAGCTTCAAAATATAACTTTCAGAAATTATTCATTTAATCACTTTTGTAGTCATGCATGTCATGTCCATACTATTGCGAACATTGACGCACATTTTTCCGATCTCTGATTATAATGCTAGTAACCTTAGTAGGTACTAGCACAGAATAAGTAATAGTACTACATACTACTAACAAGCTTGTATAGCACATTCCTCCTTTATTAGCTTATCTGGCAAAGATCCTTATAAGAATTATTAGTATTAGATAACGTATTTTATCTACACAAATATCGTTAAGTGCTCTAAACGCGTTCAGAAACAATAGACAATGACCAGCATTACCCACCATCAGAACTTGGCACATGCATAAAGTTAACATTATATACGATTTTTCGGGAGGTTATGAGTTTTTGGAACAGCTGTCAGATTCAAGTGAGGTGTCTATTCTGGTATCTATAGATATTCAGCCAGTCATCGACACAAAAAGTTAATTCAGTATGTTTTTCAGTTACAATCGGACGATATTGTCATATCGAGTGACACAAGATTAGGGACATCACTCGATTGTCTATGATTTAAAAAAAAAATACAGAGATTCAAATCGCTGCCATTCCGAGCAGCTGTCTTTTGTTTGTTGGCTTACTACTACAAGTGAACAATTGTGAAAAAAATTGAATACTTTGTAATAATACTGATAATTACTTGATAATGAGTGGCAGTGACTCGGATAACGATATGAGCACTGTGCCGGACATATTCAATGCAGCTATGATCGCAACTAACAACCTGTTGCCGCAAAAGTAGATAGCCAAGTATGAGAAAGCTTTGTTTCTGAACGCATCTTAGAGCACTTATGATATGTGTGTAGATAAAGTAGTGTATGCAACTATACGTAATCAGGCATTACGTACGGTTGCATAAACTACTATTAAAAATGTGTATTATCTGCGAACGTGTTTTAGTATGCTTAGCACATGATTGGTATGTCAGTATGTCGCCGCGAGATAGGTTTTCCATCTTTTACTAACTATATGAATAAAAGAGGAATGGATAGTGTATCTCGCGCGACATATTGTCGCGCTAATCTTGTGCTAAGCCTGCAGGACATGTTACAAGACTTACGTCTTTGCTATGTACAGTCAGCCATATTTGTTTACATTTTTACAAGTAGGTATCAATAGGCAGTACAAGCACTTATTTCACCATGTTGACAAGTGCTACAATTGGGATAATGACTAGTTAAAATAAATTATTTAACATTATGCACGACTTAATACACGAAGAAATTATTACTAAGATGTAGATTGCAGTAATTATTGGACAGAACTTCTATTTAATAAATTGAAAAGAACTTAAAAGAGTAGGTCATTTGGCAGTACTCAAACCTGACGTCACTTTTGTTTGAGTAGGTATTTCATATAAAATTCCATAGTGGGGATCGTTTTGACAGTTCGAAAAAAGATGCTGATTTGACTTGCCAGTCATCATGCCTATTTACTGTTTTTCCAATCGGGTGCGTCTATATGCTACAGTTGCCGCTTACCATTGGAAGGGCCGTGCGTTTGTTTGCCACCAACATAACATGTAGTGCAGGAACTTTAATAGAGCAGCAGAAAATAACTTTCGAGTGTATTATAACCATTTCTGGCAGGAAAGACGGTGTGATATACAGAAATAGGTGTAGAAACTTTCTGTTACCTTCGTTTACCAGCAATTCGTGCCTACATTTTGTCTAACTAACAAGCAAGAAATGAGGGTTTTCTGAACCGACGTTCACCAGGGCGGCAGCACTGAGGTGTCAGGTCCAGAAACTTGTCTAAATTCTCAGAGCGCCTATAGTTTCGTGTTTAAATTGTTTTGTAAAGTATATAAAATGATACAAAAAATTAATAATACCTTCTATACTTCGTTTTTTTTAGCATTAGAAAGACCTTTGCAGAACGAGATATAAGGTTTTTTTTACAGGCAAATTCTGCGGATCGAACAGTGAATACGAGTTATTAAATATCACGTATTTATTATCATGCTATATTAATACATATATTACTCAGTGTTGTGAACAGATAAGAAACATAATGTTAGTTCATTTATATTCTAATATGAAAAGATAAGAATTTTAATAAATTGCGTTTGCAATTTTTCATAGAAAGGTTGTACATTAAAAAACCTGAAGAGGCAGAGTTCTCACACAATTTTAAAATGTCACTGTCACTATCTATTATTCGATTTCATATTGTTGTCGGTTGAGTCGGTTGTGTTTTCTATTGCTGTTAGCTTACTTAAAGATTGTTGTTATCGTTTTTGTTCAATTTCGTTATTAATTGTTGATCTACATTTAAAATGGATGAAGTCGTAGCCGGTTCCGGCTAACGTTTTTTCATCTCTAAAGAAGAAGCGACAAAAGAAAAATCCTGTGACTGCCAGTGAAAAGCAGATAGTGGTGAATATTTACAAATTAGTGTCAGAAATGTGCCATAGAAAGGAATATCCCACTAAATCGGACCGTGTGAAAAAGACTGCTGAGACTGCTGGCATATCGTTGGCTACGGTATACAACATTTTAAGAGAAAATACATTTTTCAATGAAATTAGATAATATAATAGATAACACTATGGAAAAGATTATTATAAACGTTGGTGGTTCCGAGTCCTCGGACTCTTCCACTGACAGTGAATAAAACTATGTATGTCACCTGAGTTTTATTTTCTAATTTGTTACCAAATTCAAACTACATTAGAGCGTCCCAGATTAAAGCCGCCTATAATGGCGACAAATACTAAACAACGTTGCCGATGGGTAGGGTTGTCTTACTATTGTTACGAGTATCTGCTCAGTCTTTATTACACCGTGTCCGCTTTTATACCGATAGTTTTAATCCTTAAATGCATGACTTTTAAAAGTATTGGGAATTCATAATGTAAGCTAGATTAAATATGCAAATATTGTTAAAGTTTAGACCGTAAACTTCATTAAATTCAGTAAATGTAAAATCGGTACGATATGAGTTAAAAATTTATAAAAAAAAAACTTAGTTAAAAACCGCCAAACACTAAACGAAAACCTTCAATATTTAACTTTTTTCTAAATTGCCGCCATCTTACTTATAAAACACTTATAACTTTTTTAAATACAGTTTTGCCAACAAATTATTAGTTAAATGCGAAAACTATGCGTTCAGCTATCGGTAAATATCAAATGATATGTATGTACATAAGTTCCGAGAAATTCAGTGGTATCGGCCGAAATCGAAGAAGGAAGGTTTACGACCACTGCTTCTTTGTTCACCCGTTTGACAGATAATTCTAATCTTAAATAAAACGAAGTATAGTTAAGTTAGTTTTTCTTTGGGGCTAGATAATTGTATTTCTTAGCGGGACTAAGTGGTGCTAACTAGTGGCATACGTTTTCGAGAAAACCTTCATTTGAACGATATTCCATCCCATCCATATACAGCTTCCAAAACACAAATTCAAATTCCGAACATAAATTGTAACGAACGTAAAAAAACGCTTAGCTCCTTATAACTTTCCAAAACACATTGAACCCTACAATGTTATGCTTATAACTGCCATAAGGCTCAACATATGCTGGTGGTTTAATTGCTCAATTGGTCACATCCGTGTCATAGAGCGACGAATGCGCAGAAGTGGCAGTGGGCGGAAAACTCAATCAGTACAATTAGATGAGGTGTAATTCGATCAATTGGAAGATCTGATTTAAATGGCGGTTGGTGCTTTCGAGGAAAATGTTCAATTAGGACTCATCTTTAGCTGCATCACGTTATTCAGCTACTAGTTAATAATTGACAATTGGAGCTTTTTTTCTAACAGTATGCGTTAAAAAATGAGTTCCGTTTAAAATACAAGCGTTAGGTTCACGCAAAATAGGCGTGTGATGTCGACTTGCGAAAAATGGCCAAAATACAATACAACAAGTTCAAAAACGAAGTTCGAAACGTATAGGCTTCTTATTCTTATTCGTTAAATTAAAACACGACCGAAGGAAAATTTATGAATCGCGTGTGAAAATAGTAAATTTCCAGCATTTGTCTCTGTCACACGAGTTATGGCTTGATTAGAGTGACAGACACAGTATTTTTTGTTGTTTTTAGTAGGCTTACCGACCGAGCAACAATAAATCAGCATGATATTTTTATATTTTATGGAGTATTATTAGATACAAAATATGGCGTCATAGCTATCTGTAAGTACTACGTATGTCGGTACATTTTCCTGGTTTTACGTGGGTTAGCCGACAGTCATTGATATTTGACGACACAATATAAATGTGTAAGTGTAGGCAACAGAATAAATCATAATTATATACTTATTAGCTTAATTACATTCTTAATTTCCTAGGTCACTTTTTGAATGCATTTTTGCTTTCGGTATTTTGTATGAAAGGTCTGGGTAGTCCAACTCCATTGAGACTAGATTTTTAAGAAGATATGTAATGTTTATACTGTATTGGATTCATAAATGCAAAGACTAAGATGATTAAAGTCATAACATACTAAAATAAAATTTATTTAATCCATCTTGGGAATAGCTTGATAATTTATTTCAAATCAGCATTATTTTCATTGACAAAAAACTTTGCTCGTAATTGTATTTTTCGTTAAGCATTGTATAGTCCCTAAGCACCCATTGACTACGGGAGCTTAAGCGAGCCATATAGGTTAATCATTTCAGGAAGTCGGGTGACCCACGGACCACGAAACTAATATCACCTTCCCCTTTTGCTGTTGACACACTGTATCCTTCTATTTTAACGACAAACGGGCCTTAATCGCGTAAACTTATGTTTAATTTTATCCTGACGCTACCCATGGTCATCGGCAGACTCGTTTGTCGTTAAAATATGAGTGATAATCGTGAAAGTTTAAATCAATGTACTGTACTGTATCCGCCTATTTAAATGGATTGGCAACACACCATCACAAGTGGACTAGGTGATTCGTCTACTTCGTCTTTCTCCGTTCCCAAATGAGGAAGTAACCAACTATTTGCAGTCTCACATTATATTCCCATTTTAGTTTTAAATTATTTACAATTGAAATTAGACGTACAAAGGATCGGACCCCAAAATGCATTTATGATGCGGGTGTACACTTATGATCAAATTATAACGACCTCTGCCCCTATTTCAATAAAATTACTCGTGGTTAATAATGACATTTACATTTCGCCATACTTATTTTATATCAGGGTCGCGTTTTATAAAGTTACAATTTACAATTTCGCTGTTTGCCTCTCTTTCTAGCCAATAAGTGCGTGCGTTAGAGAGGCAAACAGCGAAATTGTAAATTGTAACTTTATAAAACGCGACCCTGAAGCTCTGAAGTTATGTTTATATATATGTATGCTGATGCTCTGAAAAAGTTCTGAAGTAACACACACAAAAAACAGTCGAAGTCGTTCCCACGTGCTCAATACAAATGTATAATACCTACCACCATACAAAATTGTGTCTAGAATAATTTCGTCCTTAACTCTGTTATAGTCCGAGAAATATTATTTGACCGACTGTTATCTTACTTACGACCTTTTGTTTTGCGTTAACAATCTGCAGTCGAGCACTTGTCTATTGTTAATGACGCAAAACAAAAGGTCGTAAGTGAGATAAGAGTCGGTCAAATAATATTTCCCGAACTTATACTAACAAAATTTTTAGAAGTCTAAGTTCAAAATAGTACATTACGATACCAGTGCGAAAAACATGAAGTTCGAAACGAGTGGCGATAAATTAAAACCCTCCTTTCGGTAGTGTTTTAAATAGACACGAGTTACGAATTTCCTTTTCGCAAGTGTATCGTACGACGTTTTTTAGTACTGTGCCCTCCGAAGTTTTCGACCTGACATAAAATAATTCACTTCTCTCACTAGCACGTAAAGCAAGCGTCATCTGTACTGAAAAAGACAGTAATGTATCATAATGTACTATTTTAGTTTAAGATGCCTTGGCTAAACCTATTATCTATTTCTATTCTGAGCCATTTGCTCCATTAATGCATGTTTGTTGACGACGTAGGAAATGAGTGTAAACAACCGATAAATATTATTAATTATTGCCATTAAATAATTATCTATTTACTCAGTCTCTTAATACGTTGTTTGGGTTAGCTCGAGTACAATGTATCCAGTAAATTAGACATATTTATATTTCTCAGAAATCGCCTTTTTGTGGTATAAGCAAATAAACATTATGGTGCCGTATATTTGTCAGACGATATGACAATGAAATTAACCGTACTGCTCTCTTATTGGAAACATTTTTAGGAAACACCAGGGAACTTTGAAATTCGCAAATTTCGAAGATTGGTCTCTGTCCCTCTAATGACGACTTCGATGGAGTGACAGAGGTAGAACATCAAACATTCACAAATTTCGATGTTACGGGCGATGTTATTCGACGGTAGTGGGCCAGAGTCTAAAATTATTTGTCTACTGATACGAATAACGATCGTTAGTTAATGAAAAATGTTTATGATGTAGGTACCGTTTATTTCATAAAAATAAAATCATTTTTCTCCGCCTCGAGCTAACCCTGTACAATAAAAAAAAAAGTCTACCGCTTTTCGGCTCCACTGAACTAGATTTAGTCAAAAAGTGGTAGACAGCATTTTTTGTTGGCTGTATGTACCACTGTTGCAGTCTTAAGGTGCGTTTAAACCAAAAGAGCATTCGCTGTTCTAGCGCCCGTTCTAAGAAATCAACCAATCACGTTTTGTGTACCGATCGAATTTCGTAGAGGGTCTCTATTGGTTCCCATAAAGTTTGAAGTTCGATTTTTGAAGCGAATAATGTTGTAGGTCCGAATTTTTTTTAGTCATATTGTCATAAGTCATAAAAATTTATATCATAAATCGGTGGTCAGTTTTATATAGGTCATAATTATTGTTAGTCATAAAAGTCGATGCCCATAACTTTTAAAATCCATACAGCATCATTTCCAGAATGTTAAAAGCAATAACCTTCCTTATTATAACTGTTACAACGTCTATATTCGCAAGTTGTAATGACAACGATTTTTTTTTGTTTCGTTTTATGTATGAATTATTATTTGTTATTAATAAATAAATGCATTAAATGTTTATTTTTTTACACCACCGAATAAACTTTGTGAGTAAAGTTGGTAATAAACTTAGTAAGTAAATATTTAGTAAGATTATTATTTTAAAATTCGGTCCTGGCGCTTCGCCGGCCGCTGCCGCGGCACGCTCGCTTCGCTCGCTCGGCTCGCGCGCTGTGGTCACAGTTCAACCTAACACTCCTCCTCGCTTCGCTCGTCGTCGTACCTAAACTGACCTGCCTTAGGGTCGAGTAGGTAAGGAAGTTTCCTAAGTTGCATCATAATCCATAAATAATAATTTAAATTAAGGAAAGTTACAAATTTCGTATTTTATATTCAATTTTTTGGATGAAATTCGGTAAGTTATTGAAACAATATGAGTAAGAACCATTTGATCCTTCAAATGTATGACTTTAAATATTTCTAAAAAATTATAGATAGATCTTTGAATGTTATAGTCAGCAATTTTATACCTTTTGTAATTAGAGTATGTAATGTTATAGGTTAGTAATGTTAGATCTATTAATCGTTATACTTAACAAAAATTATGACCATTGATGCTTATATCAGTAAATTATATGGATATCAATTTCTGACTAACGAAATTCGGATTAACAAATATATGGGAAAGAAAGGGATCCCGTCTGGTCTTCCGCGACAAAAACTCAATAATTTATGCAAATACCTACGTGTCACTTCTATATCGTTCCAAGCGATACATTCACTCTCCCATGGCGATTCACTGAAACTCGACCTTAGTGCCCTAATAATAAGGATTGCAAGGGATGAATGAAATACGTGCGTACACATGTGCACGCGAGATGATCATTCGGGAGCGTTCGTAATTCGAAATTTAAAAACATACGTTTTTAATTGCTGTAAGTGGCCAGTATTCTAAACTATCCAAGAACATCGTCTAAAGAGTTCTGGAGAATTAAAAAATAAGCTTTATTCCTTTTACAAAATGTGTATTTTTGGTATGTTGTGATAAATTGAGATGAGATGTTACGAAAGATATGTGGTTTTAGCAAAAATAGGTCGAATTGAAATTTTATGGCAATGTGGAAACTTTTATGGGAAGATATTGCGTAAATAGAGTAGAGTAGGTACTTAATGTTAATTTGCGGAGTGTTTAAAACTCGTAATTTAACACTCTAATCGGTACTCTTCATCAGTTGGCAGTTTTTAAGACCAAGAAATAAAACCAAGTTTAATAAAAAAATATATGTAACGGAGTTACCTACCTATGGAAGATTTGAAATTTGAAAACGCAGTATTTCAACATTGAAATTAAGGAAAGGGTACTTTTTTGTGGCAGTAAATAAGGCCCTTCTATAGTAAGCAGTCTCAGAATGCTATCAAAACATTCCGAATCAAATAATTAAGTTTACACCTGTGTCACTAATAAATGTAGTAACACAGAAGAAAATATACTCATTTTCGTAAACACCAGCAGGGACTACGAGCTGTACCAAGTTAGCAAAAAAATATAAAAAATAGTATGCTCGGAGTATAATATATCTAGACATTATCGTCTTCATCTACTTATTAACTTTAAAAAAAAATATGTTTAACTGGAGCATATCAAAACATTGTGTTCGAGACGGTTAACTCAAATGGCTGTATCTTTATTGAATTATCTTTCTATCACATATGTATCTATATGTATGTATAGATATCAATCGTCAGTAGAATCTAAAAAAATGTAAACGAACTTAAAACTTTGCATCATTCCATAGTCACGCATTTTAGAACACAATCTTGCTTTTATTACGAATTTAAAATCTTAAACACATTCCGTACCTACAGTTTTAGTTAAAATTATTGATTTTTATTAGTATTTACGTAAAAATATATCTGCGAACGTGTTTCACGATGTGTCAAAGATATCAAATGCTATGGAAAGTCAGCCATATTTGTTTACGTTTTTTAGATTCTACTCACGATTAGTATAGGTGTCTGTGAATTGTCATTGTGATCGTTACAAAATAGGGCACATGTGTAACGCCCGAGACACGTTAGTCTGAGACACGTCATAGACTAATTAATAGCACAGATAAATTACGCGAGACAATGTCTGATCAAGAGGACGTTGACCTTTACAGAACTAAGAATGTAGAGTCTGGCTGGAAGACCAAGCTCGAGCTCTCAGGGTCGCGTTTTATAATAGTACATTACGACACAAGTGCGAAAAACATGAAATTCGAAACTCCCTATCGGTCGTGTTTTAAAACATCGCCATTTTGACGTAAAATTACCCACTTCCCGCACTAGAGCCTAAAAAAACCGGCCAAGTGCGAGTCGGCCTCACGCGCGAAGGGTTCCGTACCATTAGCAATTTATCGTTAAAAAATACAGTTAAATCAACCTATCTCAAAAACTATAAGAGATAATTTCATCAAACCAAAAATCGTTGATAGAGTTTATTATTATGCATAATGTATATATTTTTTATAATTTTATACCGCGTAATTTAAAAAATAGAGGGGGGGACACATTTTTCAGACTTTGAGAGCTGATATTTCGAAAACCGTTCGCTTAAATAAAAATGTGATACGAACCTTAATATCATTTTCAAAGACCTTTCTATACCCCACACGCTTCTAAATATCTAAAAAAAAATTCTATCCCTCAGTTACATGTATGGAGGGCCCCAACCTCAATTATTTTTTTTACAATATAGTATCATAATTCTTTAGCGGTTTACACAACACATATCCTCACCAAATTTCATTACTGTAGCATTTATAGTTTCCGAGTAAATCGGCTGTGACAGACGGACAGACGGACATGACGAATCTATAAGGGGGCCGTTGTTGCCATTTTGGCTACGGAACCCTAAAAAGGCACTATTTGTACTAAAAAATAACTTTTTTAGAACATTTTTAACCCCTGAAAATTATATCACTTTATCACGTAATAATACTATAATATAAACTGTTTCTACAAGTAACTAAAACATACATCGCAATCAAATTATACTTATTAAGTGATTCTTTTTAATACGTTAAGACTTTAGATAGGAACTCAAACCACTTTAAGTCCTAAACTGTGTGAGAAATTGAGGTCCTAAACTGAATCGCATTAGTAGATCCTAGATAATAATATTGAGGATATTTCACACACAATATCTTTTTGTACCCCTCTACTCCCGAGTAGTTGTTGTTGTAAAGTCATTTATTACTCGTAAGTAGGAAAACGACGTGTAGGTAAAGGTGCATTCGCTATTCTAACCCTCTACTCTACGAAATTCAATCGTTACACAAAACGTGATTTCGTAGAGTGGGGAATAGAACAGCGAATGCTGGTTTGGTCTGAATGTACCTTTAGTACCATAATATAACTGTCAAAAGCTCACAAATTGAACCTAAACTGAATCGCATTTTAGAGATCATGGTACCCCCAATCTGGGTCGTTTCTGTACGTAACATGTGCTTTCTTCTTGCCGTAGTTGATGAAAGATAACTTTTACTGTACTAGAATCTTCTGAATTTCTTATTACCTACATTACTTATTAGTCTTATTACGGATATTAATAAACTGGTGGCACTGTACTTCTACCCTATCCATCACTTATCCTCGCATTCCAAATTCAAAAATAACCGGACTATTGTTAACGGACAAACAACTGAAGACGATAACGAATGACCCCAGATAGGCGGATCAATGGGGTGGCAACGAGGCACTTATGACCAATAATGACCCTTATCTCCTCGTAATACAGTCTAAGAATGGTCAGTTATCTCTATTCATGGTTCGGGCTATCGCTTCGAGTGTATCTGCTAACTCATTCAATTTTCCACCATATCTTAAGACTAAGAGGTCTAAAGTCGAAAGACTCTTAAAATGTTACTGAAGATATCTTAAGTGTGGTGAACTTTTAAGTAAACAGTGGGTGTATCTGTCATTTACACTTTGATAAAAGGGCGCATGTGATATAGAGACATATAGTGATATAAGTCGTTGTTGGATTAAGGAAGTGACAGACAATTGACACTTTATCATAGGTGGTGAATGTGTCTAATGTCTTGCGGATTAAACAGTTGGTCATCAAACATATTATAATGAGGAAAACTGTAATTTTTTTCACGCTAGGAGGTACATTTGTATTATGTTCTACGATTGCCTAATAATAACCGCGTCTAAATGTAATAAGGGCGATAAATTAAACCAGGCATGGAATTCATCAGTGTAATCGTGGATTACGACGTTTTTTTAGGGTTCCGTAGCCAAAATGGCAAAAACGGAACCCTTATAGATTCGTCATGTCCGTCTGTCCGTCTGTCACAGCCGATTTACTCGGAAACTACGAATGCTACAGTAACGAAATTCGGTAAGGATATGTGTTGTATAAACCGTTACAAGATTATGATAGTAAATTGTAAAAAAAACCATTGGGGTGGGGGCCCTCCATACATGTAACTAAGGGATAGAAAAAAAAATTTAGTTGTATATAAACGTGTGGGGTATTAATAGAAAGGTCTTTGAAAATGATAGGAAGGTTTATAAATCTTATTTTAATTTAAGCAAATCGTTTTCGAGATATCAGCTCTCAAAGTCTGAAAAATGTGTCCCCCCCCTCTATTTTTTAAACTATGCTATATAAAATTCTAAAAAAAATATTTGTTATGCACATTATTAAACTCTATCAACGATTTTTGGTTTGATTAAATTATCTCCTATAGTTTTTGAGGTAGGTTGATTTAACTGTATTTTTTTAATAATAAATTGATAATGGTACGGAACCCTTCGTGCGCGAGTCCGACTCGCACTTGGCCGGTTTTTTTTTAAGTCACACTTAATTATTCGCTGAAGAAGGTCAGAACTTTTTTAAGTTTTTGAGGTGCATTCAGTTCAGACCAAACGAGTATTCGCTATTATATCATGATTCTATCCCGCACTCTTCGAAATTCGATCGTTACACAAAACATGATTCGTTGATTTCGTAGAGCGGGGGATAGAATAGTGAATCCTCGTTTGGTCTGAATACTCTGAATCACAGAACTAAAATGACAAAGAACGATTGACAACGATTAAAAGCATTACCAAAAACGAAACGCCAGTGTGTGCGTAAATTTGTCTATGTGTGGTCAGGAATAGGGTTGCCTGTTACAACAGATCAATTATCTATCGATGTCCGACTGTTTTATCGACAACATGTACCTATCATAGATATTCATTATCTTAGTTATTTTGCTATAAGGTTTAACCTTTAGTATGCGTTAGCGTCAAGCAATTCAAACAAGTTTTAACTTTGACGGCTATTTAACCATTAAACTTTATAAGAGCAACTATTCTTGCATACACGGTGTTTTTTATTTCCGTTAAATTGGACAGGTTACATGGGAAAAACAGAAGTTACTGGAGAGGAGTTATTACTGGAGAGGTAGGGAAATAAGGGCTAAGCGTGCTGCAAATAAATGGGTAAAAAGACTAAAAAGCCGCAAGCAAATACTCATGACACTTCTATAACGTCATACGTAAAGTTAAAGAGAGAAAAGTATAGTTTGACAGTACGGTACTCTTTTCTATGACTGTCAAAATATAAGGAAAAAGTTTTGTGTTTCAGTTGATTACACATTAATGAGACACATGTTCAGATTAATATGACAGGTAATATGTACACATATTTTTGATTGGTGAATCTGTTCAGATGCATATGTACTTTTCTATGCTCATGTATTTTGAAGCCTTGAATTTGCTCATATATTTATGAACTCGACTGTACCTACTGATACATTAATACGTATTCGGCCTGAAAACCCTCGTATCCCGGCTTCTGCAGTAATGTACTATTCTTATTAATTCAATAACAGTAAGAATTAAGCCACTCGTTTCTAAGAGAAATTAATTATATTTAAACTAAATAACTTCAATTAAATTTAACGGAAAAAACACACTAGAAGGTATAACACAAAAAAAAAAACACAAAAGATAATAAGGTTCTTTAAGTTATTTAAATACACATTTGTGTTCAAAATCTAGTATCATGACAGCATTGTAAGAAATAGACTGATTGGGTACGTTTATCGAACAAATATCGATATTGGTAGTTCAACATTTAGTCGAGCTCTAGCGTAGCGTAACAATTTATATTTTTAACCAAAATATCCTTTAATATTAACTATTGTGATAAATTATTAGCACACAGTGATAGAACAACTAACAATTCATGCTACAATTTGATAATTCACACAATTAATGCTACTAAATAGACAAAATATCGTTTGAAAACAATCAACCGGCACATCATATTTACCTGTGAAACGAGTGTTTGTCGTTATTTCTGTAGTGGGCAACAAGGCAATCATTTACACAACACGACACCATATTGATTTCATGATCTGTATAAATTCCTTCTTATAAGTTTTAATTATAAAATCACTTTTAAAATATCAATCTCCGTCGACCGGCTGATACGGCTGATATGTCACTTCGAAAGTGGTTATGCTTTTGGGATTGTTGTCTATCTTTTTCGCACTCGTGTAATACTGATATAACTGGTGGCTTCCCTTTCACACGCTTCCTTTCTCTATTAAGCGCTAGCGCGGATTCTAACTTTATGCTCTGAATACACCTTTTGTAAGCAGCATTTGTTAATATTGATATGACAGCTGTCATTTGCTTCCGAAATTAGCTGTCAACGAGCGCTTAACTTGGGAGTTTTGCTCTACATTGCGCTAGGAATTATTTTGTATGGATTGGATTGTTGTTGCTCCAATTTTAAGTAAAAGTTATCTAAATGTACTTATTATGTCCTAAACTAGCACCCGTTAAGAGCTTCGCCCGTATTATTAGACTTGATAATTGGATATGCTACCCAAGTAACAAAATGTGGTATACACGGCTATAACTCTGCTTATAAGAACAGGTGTACTATAAAACTAAAAAAACTCCGTGGAACCTGTTATCAGGTTTGTGGTAAAACCTAGAACCATTAAGAGATAGGTACTAGTGCTGTAAGCCTAATATAAACTGTGTACTACAGGAGAATTTTGTTACTTGGGTAGGGACCGTTGAAATAGGATGAATTTTCAGAGTTGAGAGTATTTGCCAGTGGTACTCGTAGCTCGTGGTTCTTAGTAGGTACAATAACTAAGCAAAAACCATAACCAGCCATCATCCATATACCTATCTGACTATAATACACCGAGACATCCCAGATGGATTTTTTTATAAAATAATATGAGACGAAGATCTCTGACCTCAGAGCAGCTGTTCTAATTCCATCTGGTCAATTGCCAGTGATAAAACAATTTGACCCCTAATTAGCAAGAGTTGCTATGTACTTAACAACTTAAAAGTGTAGCGAATATAATACCTATCATGTTACTTTATTTTCCTAAATAGTGCGGAAAAGTAAACTTTGCGCACGCTTCGCGTGTGTAAATTTAACTTTTTAAGGCACTTATTATGAAAAAAGTCGTTCGATACACGTGTACGTACTATTTAAAAAGCAACCAACTTTTGGTCCTTCTAACCGGATTTTTCTAACATTATTTAATCGAGGGCTCTGATCATGAAATAACTTTTTAATGAGAAATACAGTCCAAAATACATTGTCACATGAATAGTCTTTGTTCGTTTATGACAATTAATCTATGATTCATGGCCCGTCATCCCACATTAATGCGTTAAGAGTCAGCGACCAATTTGTTGATAATTATTTCAGACATCTAATTTTAGATCATCTCAGTTCATAGGGGACGAGGTCAAAGGTCATGGCCTGAATAAGGAGTAGGTAATATATTTTGAGTATTTAATGGTAATTCAATAGTTTTTCTTTATTATTATGGGCAATTTTATATGTAGATAACGGTGTTTAAAGAGAAGAAGAGAGAAAGAGTAAAGGATTGCTTTGCAAGTCTTGTAACATGTTTGTTTCGTTTGTCCTAATGCAAGGAGTAAATAATTAAAGTATGATATGGTTTCATTATAGAGTAGTTTTAGTAGACTTAATTGCTAAACTAGAATGGCGCTTAAGATTTACGGAAGGAAAAGTTAAATTTGTAAGTAAATAAGTTATTTAATTTTCCTTAAATTAGCAATATAACTAAAGTTAAGGTGTAATTCAAAGACAAAAGTGTTTATGTATTCGAAAACAAAGACGTGTTTACGGTGATGGTGTAAAAATTAAAATGACTAATTGATTTTTATTCAGTATCACAATTTTTCCAATCGTTAAAGTGCATTCAGACCAAACGAGCATTTGCTATTCTATCCCCCACTCTACGAAATCAACGAAGCACGTTTTGTGTAACGATCGAATTTCGTAGAGTGGGGGGTTAGAATAGCGAAAGCTCTTTCGGTTTGAACGCACCTTTAGACCAACTCAAAAAGCTTTATTCTTTATCATTGTTGATGTTTCAATAATTGTTACCATTTTATTCACAATCCAAAACATTTTCCACAAAAGATTCTTCTTTTGAAACTATTTTATTGGCTCTCATTTATGGATCTTACGTTACCCTGTGCTTCAAACTTCCTATTTATAAATTCATCCACTTACCGCCAAAATATAATCCGTTCTGTCACTGCGCAACGTCAAACAACACTTCAACTTTGAACTGCAAAAAACAAAATGGCGGCGTGTGTCGTCTCCCGCGCATGATTCCGGACTGCGGTCTTAACGAACGTTGATTAGGTTTAAATAGAGCCCACATTATCGGCTCGTTGTATGCTGGCGGGTGCGGTTTAAGGGAATTCATAAGGCAAAGATATTTCCTGGGATTCCAGCTTATTTGATAGTTATTTATTATACAAGGGGGCAAAGTTGTTGTTTAACTATCGTGCCAATATTGAGACGCGAGGTAGTGAATGATTCCAAAATTAAGCCACGAGCGCAGCGAGTGGTTCAAAAGCTGGAATCTTAAGCATTGCGAAGGTAAGGTACGAGAGTTGAACAAACTTTGCCGCCAAGTAACAATGTACAAGTTGTAGAATATTGCAAACTGCAGGAACATACTTGAAAGTTTCCGAGAATTTTCCTGAGAACTTAATGGTAAGTTCCCATTGAGAATGTTTCCATGAGAACTTATAAAAATTTGTTATCAATAATTGTTTTATATCGCAAATAAGTAAACAAGGTAGTAAATATAACTCGTAAGGCATGTATCTAGTGATTTAAAAAACTAGATACATGCCAATGATACATTTATAAGTTCTCATGGAAACATTCTCAATGGGAACTTACTATTAAATTCTCATAAAATATCACAGAAACTTTCAATTGTTTACATTATTTGTAAAATTTGGATTCCTGAGAACATTATCTATGGAAGTTTCGCAAGTTATGAAACTTCTTCTTGGTAGGTACAGTGCTATTTCCACCATTATTTTCAATTATATTCAATTTCTATCGTTGGCTTGTCACCTGGCTCATGGCTGAAGCGAATATACCCTGCGAAAGTAGAGCAGTTTAATCAAGCGTAGACTTTTCTATCCTTTTTTTACATAATTCGTGAGTGATCCAGAACTGAATATAACTGAAAAACTGTAAGCGAAGAAAATATAGTGTTATGTTATGTTCGTTAAAATTTAAGTTTACTGGGCAAGTGGATTGGCGATTGCAGTAGTGGAGGTATGTTCACTATGATGACGCTGCTGCCCATCATCAGTCTTCGTGATGATGAATGGTCAATTGGTCAGTGACACACTGACACTTCAATCCCTAAAGGTGCATTTAGACCAAACGACCATTCGCTCATTCTATCAACAACTTACAAAACTTTGGTGGGTGACAAATTTATTCTTATAGTTCTGTTAACATACGTGAAAGTAATCAGGTAATCACTTAGCTATTCATAAGAGAAATAATAAAAAACATTCTAAATAAAGAATGAACAGAAATCATAATTAGTACCTAATAAGTAGTTGTTTATTTCGTTTAGTACTCGTTATAGAAGTAGGTAAATATCATTATTAAATTAATGAGATAAAAATGAATAGTTATTGCTAATAATCATGTTCCTGTGGAGTACTTATACCAAGTACCTCTTATCTTATGTACATAGTAAAATTGAAAAACTTTTCTACGTCTAACAGTTTTTCACTCTATTCTGAGGAATTAAATTTGTATCCCACTAGATCATACCTGTATAGGTACCCGATCCTACTTATTTTTGGCTGACTATATGAATTATGAAGCTACGGAGTTAATGCCAATGATAATTATTTGTAAGGTTCGACTAAGATTTTCGGCCGCGAACTAAATTGCACTAGTCTCGGTCTCGGCCAAGAGTGGCCAAGATAAAATCCATAGTCTCGGTCGGACCTTAGATATTTGTGACGACATCAGTATCGATACGAAAATATAAATACCTATATGATGTGGGTATGGGTACCATGCGACGAGATATAGGTATAATTAGATATTATACTTAAATACATACACATCCACGATCAAGGAAGCAAGGAACTAAATATTTGTAATTCAAATAAATACACAAACCAACATAATAATAGGGATGATGACTGTAGTTAAAATAAATGACATAATACACGAATTATGACATAATGACATACTAAGATATAATTACTAAGATGTAGATTGCAGTCATTTTTGTTCAGAACTTCTATTTAATAAATTGAAAACAACTTAAAATAGTAGGTCATTTGGCAGTACTCAAACGTGACGTCAATTTTGAGTATTTCATAAACATAATTATAAAATTCCATAGTGGTGATCGTTTCGACAGTTCGAAAAAAGAAGCTGATTTGATATGCCAGTCATCATCCCTATTCCCACGCCAGGATTCGAGCCCGGAACCTCTAGCTTCCCTAGTACTAGGCAGGGTGATTATTATTTAGGCTGCAGAGCCTGACAATCGATCGACTCATAGTCTCGATTCTCGAGTCAAATCGGGTCATTTCAATACCCAACATAATATAAACGTCAATTACACTATGACTGTGACAGATTCTTTTGAACGGCCGCAGTGTCAATTCACAGGCGTAATTCAATTAAATTCAATTCCTAAGAATAATGGCAGCTTCCGCCGGAAGCAATGTTCCTAATGAGGATGTTCCGTTTTAATAAATCCTTAAATTTTATTTATTTCAAGTGATTGTTACTAATTTATATATGGCGCGAGAGAAAATTAGGTACGAGTAGGTATCATTGCCGTGTGGTGATGGCAGTAAGAATACATTTGTCACCACCCCAACTCCTCTTGCGGGTGTCGTAAGAGTCGACTAAGGGATTGAAGTGTCACTGTCATTCTACAACATGATGATGGGCAGCAGCGTCATCATAGTGGACACATTACTGCGATCGTCAATCCGCTTGCCCAGAGTGGCGATTGGCATTTACCTCGTAATGCGTCTATACGCATAGTTAATAGGAAAGGCCTACGTCCAGCAGTGGACTGATTGATGTGAGTTATCATAGAAAATTGTGGGCCCATCAGCGCGCCAGATCATTGAGGGGGGGCACTGCCCTGTGATATGATAGTATTTTATACTTCAAACACCACCTAGGCATACATGAGTTCAGTATGAGGGGGGGTGGGGGGGGGGCAAGTGCCCCCATTGCCCCCCTTGGATTCACGCCTGGGGCCCATCTTGTATTTCATACCGTCAGTTGACAAGCAAAAGTCGCTAAGTAACAAATACCTACTTGAAATAGAGATCGTATCTCAGTTCTGATTTAATACTGACATAAGAGGTTGCTAAGAGTAGTGATAGTTTTTATAGTGAGTTTTGCTTGTCAGCCGACGAATTACTTAGGTATCGAATCATGAAATCGTCGCAATACTTACTAAAACTCGTATCTGGCCCCAATTTCACCACATTGACAACTGTTAAGGTACATTCAGACCAAACGAGCATTCGCTGTTCTATCCCCCACTCTACGAAATCAACGAATCACGTTTTGTGTAACGATCGAATTTCGTAGAGTAGGGGGTTAGAATAGCGAATCCTCGTTTGGTCTGAATGCACCTTTACAAATTGTAAATTTACTGTTTCTCTAATCGGGGCGTCTATAGGCTACAGTTACTGTTTACCATCGGAAGGGCCGTGTGTTTGTTTGCCACCAACATAAAAAGTAGTGCAGAAACTTTAATAAATCAGCAGTAAATGATTACTTTTTTGACCACGACTATTGTAGCGAAATTTCGACATAATATGCCGAACCTCATGTCAAGAATGTCAAGATGTAATGAAAATTGTACTAAACCTAGCGACAATTGTCACGGGATTTGGAAAATAAAAAGTAGTTTATTAACGATATAATAACGTTATTAGTAATAATTTTATGTTGGTGGCAAACAAGCACATGGACCGTCCGATAGTAAGCGTTAGCCGTAGCCTACCGAGGCCTGTGACGTCAGTAACAGTGATATTTTACAATTGACACACTTTTAAGGGTGCGATCAAACCAAAAGAGCATTCGCTATTCTAACCCCCCACTCTACGAAATTCGATCGTTACACAAAACGTGATTGGTTGATTTCGTAGAACGGGGGATAGAACAGCGAATGCTCTTTTGGTTTTTGAACGCGCCTTAATGTGACAATTAAATAAATAAATATCTTAGGACATCTTACACAAATCGACCTAGTCCCACGGTAAGATCAATTAAGGCTTGTGATGTGGGTACCAGGCGACGATATATATAATAGATAGATACGTAATAGTATAGGTATATATTATATACCTATACTTAAATACATAGACAGCCATGACCAAGGAACAAACATTTGTGATAAATAAATCCACAAATAATGCCCTCGCCGGGATTCGAACCCGGAACCTCCAGCTTCGCAGGCAGGGTTACTACCAACTAGGCTACGGAGTCTGACATTACAAGTGTGACATTGTATTGTGTGTAACGTTTATCTATCCGGCTCGCTCGCGCCAATACGCGAGTAGACAGGTACGAGCGGGATAGATAGAAGTAAACGCGCGTTAATAACGTAGCGGCAGCTCATGGTAAGCACCGGGGAAGTCAATGTCATCTGATTCACGTTTTATAAAGTTACAATTTACAATTTTGCTGTTTGCCTCTCTTTCTAGCCAATATGTGCGTGCGTTAGAGAGGCAAACAGCGAAATTGTAAAATGTTAATTTTAAAACCGCGACACTGATTCACAGCGCGATCACATCGTTAAGTGATCATTTCCTCGTCCCATTGTGATTTCATCGCACTTAGTCTGGAACATTCCATTCTACCTAAATAATTAAGGCGAAGCCACACAGCACGGGCACGTGCGCGTTCATCATCATCATCATCATCAGCCTATGATAGTCCACTGCTGGACGTAGGCCTCTCCTGTTAACTATGCGCATAGACGCATTAGGAGGTAAATGCCCATATTCGCCACGCTGGCCAAGCGGATTGGCGATCGCAGTAATGTGTCCATTATGATGACGCTGCCCGTCATCAATCTTTTATATCAAATAATGGTCAGTGACACTTGAATCCCTTAGTCGACTCTTACGACCGCAGGAGGAGTTGGGGTGGTGACAAATGTATTCTTACTGCCGTCACCACACGGCATACTAGCATTACTAGCAATCTAATCATACCTAATTCGTTGTAATATTCATGTCTTTTCAAGTATATTTCATGCGTTTACTCAGTTGTGAAATACAATATTCTTCATAACACTTTTTTATAAGTTCTCATGAAAACATTCTCAATGAGAACTTACTCTTACGGACTTCGAGACATTCTTGATGCAGCCTACTGCCTACTGATGCCTGTGAATAAAAACGCATGTTATAAACTTCAGCTGTGTGAAATTCATTTTGTTTAGAATCGCGACTCGGAAGAAACAATATTGTGGGGAATTGATGACTGTGAAGAAAAACGCATGTTATAAACTTCAGCTGTGTGGAATTAATTTTGTTTAGAATCACGACTAGGAAGAAAAAATAATGTCATAAACGTCGAATAATCCGAACTTCGAAATCCGCAAATTTCGAGGATTTGTGTCTGTCACGCCAACGAAGGGAAGAGTTAGTGACAGAAAAATTCTCGAAATTTGGGGATATCGAAGTCCGCGGTAGGGCTTTGCTGTGAAAAAACGTGTAAGCATGCGTACGCGTGCGGAAAGCTGGACGCGGTCTCACACTAAACTGACATTTTCTATAGACAAAATGCGTACGCATGCTGATAAATGTGTCTTCACCCTTAACCTAACCTATATCTAAGCCCTTGTGGCATTGTAGGTACCTACCGAGGATGCTGTCGGCATTTTGATTACACTTCTGAAAATCGTGATTATGGCAACGCAAGCTCAGATTAAAATATGTCTATGGAATAAAGAACAATTACTGCAACTTTTATTATAAGGATATTTATTTGCAGTCGACAACGAACCTTGGTTTATTACTTAGTCAAAGTTGAAGATGTCCTTTAACTGCATTGCTTAAGTACTTACGGCTCTTAAGAATCTTAAGTACTTATTTGTGTTATTCCCACAATATAAGGTGCGTTCAAACTAAAAGAGCATTCGCTGTTCTAACCTCCCACTCTACGAAATTCGATCGGTACACAAAACGTGATAGGTTGATTTCGTAGAACGGGCGCTAGAACAGCGAATGCTCTTTTGGTTTATACGCACCAGTACATTACGACACAAGTGCGAAAAGCATGAAATTCGAATTCCGAACACGAATTTCGTTTTTGCACGTGTCTCGTACGACGTTTTTTAGTACAATTTTTTAGTTTTGAACCTGACGTAAAATGACCCACTTCTCGCACTAGAGCCTAAAAAAGCCATCTGTAAGTACCTACTAAAAATATTTTTAAAAACAACTATGAATTTATACAAACTTATTTACTTAAACTTAAACGTACCTATTAGGAACTAGATAACAATTTCGATATCAGCTACTATTTTACGATAACAAACACATTAGAATATTACCTAGAATCCCTAAAATCAACAACGTCATTAAGGTCCATGCAAATTACAAACAAAATCATTAGGTAGACCCCAAACACCCTTACAGTACAGTCAGCTCCAAAACATAATTAACGGTCTTTAATAATAATAATAAATCTTTATTTCAGAGCGAGGCTCCATAGAGTGTTAGTTATTACATAAGTACTTAAAACTAAAATTACAATTATAAAAACAATATCTTAATCTAAAGTATATGCAACACCTTTTATCTGCTGAATCCACGAGCAGATTTGAGTGGCTTAAGGTTGTAGTACCTTCGAAACATTAAGTACAGATGTCGCTAGTGATTAGCTTCACAATACCATTGACTAAATTCGCTGTGATCGACGGAAGGTCGTCTGGTGTAATTGGAACTATTGGAAGCACGTTGGACCGGTAATCCAGAGGAAGCGGGTTCGAATCCCGTGATAACCAGAGTCTTTCGCAGTTGATTTTTTCTATGGTAAGCACATCTGTTACGACATTGTGGGATTATAATTAACGATTTTGATCATTGTGCCACTGCCCCGGGCGTACCTACATACGTTCTGAAACCTATATATACACCGTGGGCTGTTTAAACCCGACCGATGTTAACAGTGTATTCCTGACCACATTTAGAATAGTACATTGTGTATTTAGGGCGGTAAGTAAGAATATGCGAACGAGTGTGAAAGTAAAGCCCAAGCCGAAGGCGCGGGCTTTACTTCACACGAGTTCATAATTCTTGTACCGCCCGTGGTACACACAATGTTTTTCATCACACCTGTGATGCAAAAAAGTAAATAAAACAATATATTTTCACAAAACTACTCTAAAATGGTCTAAATCAGGGATGACTTAATTTCATCATTTTCATAAAAGAAATCTCGGCGCGGCGCGCGGCGTGCGCCGGACCGCGCTAGTGCGACGTAATGTTGTATGAAAATCCTTAACGGCCTACTAGGACGTAATGACGCACCTACGGCGCGCATCACCGCAGCGTATTGGCGCACTTACCGAACAGGTGAGGTGTGATGAAAAATATATTGTCATATAAACTTTTCTGGATATATATAGCCTAGTTTCAGAGTTATTGCCAATTGAAAAAAATGTAGTTGTTACTTCGTATAAAAGGTTTTATTAACGGCGTTAATGCCCTTATGGAGAACAGTCTCACTAACCTCATTAATAGATGTAAAAAGTGACAAATAAAACCATTAAAAATGTGTTTTTTGTAAAAAACAAAAATTACAAAACTCATATATATTTTTTGTTTGTTTTCACATCAGAAATGCGTGGTTAAAATCTTTCGGGTTATGAGGCCCACGGTGTATATTTTTTAGACGTGACTGTACGTGCCACAAAAGTCGCATAAATATGTCAAAGAATTGAAAAATAAGTAAAATAACCTATAATGACATGGTAATAAGACCGAAACCGCGTCTTTGCAACCAGCACTGTTTACAGGGTGATTAATTTGTAGGTAAACAATAATTAACTAATAGCTAAACTGCTGATATCTCTAGTATAAAATCTTCGGATGCTTGAAAAGAAACATCATTCAGTCATAATGTATAAAGTGTTAGTGTGAAAGTTTCGTGATTTGTTATGAGTTTAAGTAGATCTGTATGGCTTTGTTGTATACCAAAAGCCACGCTGTCTCTACTTAAACTTGCATCAGATAAATTCACCGTCCAAGATTTTGTGGTTCAAGCATCTGAAGAAACATTTTGTGGTAGATTTAAGTAGATTTTGTCTGGCTTTTTGAGTGTTAAAGCCCTTCAATTTCTACCAAGATTTATTACAAATTTTACCGTCGATAAATTGCTGCTACTTCGTCACTAATTGGCAAGTTTTGATATGAGTTTAAGTAGGTTCTGTCGGACTTATGTATTATACGTCTAAGTCGAACAATTCCTGCTTAAATTTATGTCAATCCCAATCAACGATAATAATTTTTTCTTACTGCTCTACTTAAAATTATAATTGGGTCAAAATTATTTTCGTTGTCTTATTTTGTGTCCCTAAAAAACGTGACACAGTTGTGATTTTTGTATGATGATGTTTTGTTTCCAATTTTTGATGTATGGATTAATCTAGCGTGAAAAAGAAATACAAGTGCACCGGATTTATTATATACTGAGTCGATACAGCAACTAAAATCGTGACAGAGTGGGAAAATAATTTTGACCCAATTATCATGAATTCATGACAGTTATGCCTTTATGCCATTTATATTGTTACCTACTTTTATAATACACACTTGGGGCGTCCCTTTTGTGTATGTCACACTTAACTAAGCAATTTGTGCTATGGGGCCAACCCAAGAACGCGTAAAATATTTCTGTGTTTCATACATACCTAAGGCGGTGTGATTTTGGTGCAATTGAATGGTCCACGGAAAAAACATCTAGAGTCAATTCAAATTTCTGAAGAAATAACTACCTTAATTTCAACGGAACAAGGTACAAATTTGTCGTGATTTTCATAAGATCTAGACATGCTTTTTCCGTGGACCCTTCAATTCTCAAAATATTGTATATTTGGCTTACGTCTTCGATACTGATAAAAAAAAATAGTAACTCTACAGTTAGGTTATGATGCTGAGCAAAATCCAATACATTTCCCAAAATATCCCAAAATGTTTGTATGAAACGTTCCTTTTTTGTTACCAAAAATGTATAGGAATCTGTAACAAAAAGGAAAGTTTCATACAAATATTTTGTAACTTTTTGGAAAATGTGGTGGATCTTGCTCAGTATCATTGACCTACCAGCCTACAATTTTTTATCAAATCAAAGACGGAATCCAAATATACAAATTTTTTGAGAAATGCTCCTTGACATTTTGTATGGGAGGTTTTTTTCTCGTTTTCGGGGTTGGTCTAATATTAGAAAATGGTTCAGTAGGTTATAGTAGGTATGACTTGGTTATTATGTAGGGTGTCTGTGTTTTCAGTAACTGGTGCAACACCTGTATGTGATATTTCTCTAGCTGTATTTGAAAGGTCCACGGAAAGAACATGTCTATACAATTCAAATTACAGAAGGAAAAACCACCTTACTTTTAAAATAATAAGGTGTGAATTTGCCCTGATTTTTTTAAGGTTTGGACATGTTTTTGCCGTGGATCCTTCATTTGATTTTATAATATATATTTTTACAGTTTATTAGGGCTATGTAATCAATTTTAAGTACGTTTTGACCGGCTGTTTATAATACTCAGCCCCTCATAACTTGCTTCAATCGATTACTTTGCATTCCTCGCGAGTTCCCAATGTACCTAAATTAATAATAATATTATGTCCTTATACAAACATATTTTTTGTTCATGTGTTTTTTATATTTAACGTTTCTTTTTTTTTCATGAAATATGTTCAATTATATTGCAGCAATTTATAAAAAAATGATCTTTAAAAAAAAATCTCATTGGATGAGTGCTAAAAACACGCTTTTTCCGTATTCCTGAAACCCAGACATGCCCTTTCATTTGATACCAGCAGATAAAGCTAATAAAAGCGTGTTAAAAAGTACATTTTAATAAAACTCGTTCACAATAACTGTGCAGATCTTCTTGTCATCTTCTTAAAATCTTCTCTCGCGAGAAGAATATAGTCAAGCGAGTTCATTTTGCGATCGTCAAAACGAGCAAATACGTCATCACTGCCCGTTAGTGACGGTCACAAACCAACTTCGCTTAACAGTACCGATGGGAAGCAATTCTTCTTTCTTCTTTGATTTTTTCCTGCGATAGTGCTACTCGTAAATAACTTTAAGTATAAGTAATACCTGGGCCAATAAACTTTTCGATCGACACTTTTTTGTCCCGTAACGCTGATGACAATTTCATTAATTCTTCAGTATCCGAACCTGCACAAGTAAAAAGTATATTGTATATGTCGGTGAAGATTTTTAACAGACTACCTGAAGATCTAAAGTCCCCAGATTGCGTACGCTTCAAACTAAATTATTCGATTGGTGCTTAGGTAGGCTGTACAACGATATTAATGATAATGAGCATTTTGAAAACAACACTATATGACATTACTTATACTTATTTCCTGACATCTCGATTGATAGCATAGTGCAGCTTA
>JALPQI010000690.1:0-30027 GCA_025490895.1 Thaumatotibia leucotreta | reverse complement strand
TAATGCATGTAGAATATCTCTAATAAATTGAAAAATTGACACTTGTTACTGGCGAAATGAATGTACATCTAAAAATGTACATACATTGACATCAATTCTATATATTTCAAATAGGTTTGTTTGTTTACAATTTCTAACTTTGCAGGACTGGAATTGTAAAAACAGCAGAATCTTAGCATGCAAAACTCAACTTGAATGATGTGAGTCTTTACCAACAGACCAACACTAATAAGAAATAATTATTTTCAGACTCTTCGTGGTCATTTAGAGGATGTGCTGGACCTCAGCTGGTCGTCCAGCTCCCTGCAACTGGCTTCAGGCTCCGTGGACAATAAGCTGGTGGTATGGGATGTAGCACGTGGGAAGTATAGCTCCATTCTCAGTGACCACAAAGGCTTTGTGCAAGGCGTGGCTTGGGACCCTAAGGGACAGTTCATCGCATCGGCTAGTACTGATAGGTAACCTGGTTTTAAAGTCTGCAGATTTCATCAACTGTATCTCTATAAACAAAGAATATAGATGCAACTACACCGCACCTTGAAAAACGGTCACGGGATGGAATTTCTGTGACGCGTCGTAAAACGCCATGTTTCATAAAAGGTTCACATCAGAAATTGTTTGTTAAGCCACACGTCGCAGTATACCGGATGTCCCAAAACTACGGGACATGAAGGGAATGTACCCTAAATATGTATTGTAGATACGGAATTTTGCTGAAATAAGATAAAATAAAATAATGACTGCTGAAATAAGACTTTATATTATTAAAAAAAAATGTAATTCTGCTATAACAAATTTTATAAAAATTACATCCCTAGACTGGGAATTGAACCCAATTAAGAGCATGCACCTAAAAAAACATAGTATCTCGGAAGAAAGGAATAGGGTAAAATGACTAAAATAAATGATTAAAATTGCAAGAAAATTATGCATTGCCAGGGCTCGGATACCGGTTTTTACTCCATACAAAAGAACGGTTCGAATTTCGTTCTTTTTTGTTCTTCGGTATATCAATTCTTTATTAATGGAGTAATTTAAAAATACGTTGGTAATTTCATAACATTTTGAGTACTACATAAAGAATATAAAACATTTTAAATATTGCGCTATTTCGAGGTTCTCGAAAAAAACCGGTTCCGAGCCTTGCATTGCCGTTTATATTCATACCTCTCAAAATAGCTACTTATGATACAAAATCTATGAATGCAGTATTGCTCACTATTACAAATAAGTCTCTTTTTACCAAAACACTTGTATCAACAATTTTTAGACTTCTTTCCCTTCATGTTCCATAGTCTTGGGACACCCAGTAACCCAGTATACGTTGTGGATGTGTTCCATCACCTTTTTTAAGCGGCGGTGAGGAGAGGATGTGTGGAAAAACGGTGCACATACAATGCATCACAGTTATTCGCAGCGTTTTTTTTAAGCAGCAGTGTGGTTGCAACTTTAGGTCTGTAAACTTTCCCCCTTATTCATAAACGTCTTCTAACTTAGCAAGCCGCTAAGTATTTGTCCCTATCGGTTTTATAGACATATTGATAAGAGCGAAAAGGACAAATAACACGTAGCAGCTCGATAAGTTGTTTTTTTTCTCTCCTTGTTATTGTGTTGGACGATTCGAAAATGCTTATTAATAGGCTTATAAGAATAAAGAATAGTTTGATTTTTTCTTTGAAGAGGTTAGCCTGTTTAATTTGACCCCATATTGCAAATCATTTCAGAGTATTTCGCACATTCGACATAACAACTAAGAAGGTGGCATCACGAAGCAGCAAAGCGTCCCTGCCGTTTCCCGCCGCGCACCCCTTACATGGCGTGCCAGTACGGCTCTACCACGATGACACTCTGCAGACCTATTACAGACGGCTACAATTCAGCCCTGACGGCATGCTCATAGCCGTGCCCGCGGGGAGGATAGAGGCGGAGGTCAAGATGGATATGAAACCCATAAATGCCGTCTATATTTACACAAGATACAGTTTGAAAGTGTGAGTATTGCTTAATTATACAGGGTGTATTTCTTTTTGGGTCAGTGAGGGCAGCTACTAGATCTAGAGTAGCTACGCGAAAATGGTCTCAGAAGACCTTCCCTCGATTTAAAATTAACAAAAATTGGCGTTTACTCATTTTGGTCAATGGTCATTTTTGATAAACTTTTTTTAATTGCTTCACACCGCATACGTTACGAGTAACATTAATATTTTAGCGCATAATGAATTATGTACGTGCTATTTATTCATAATGAAAATCCTTTGAACAGAAAAGTGACACATTGATCCCTCCTAGTAGGGAAGAAAAGACCCGTACCTATTAAAATAGGTGGTGTGAAATAGTACATTGTGCAACAAGAGAGGTAAGTTCGGAATTACTAACGAGAGTGTTAGAAGCCCGATGCCGTAGTATTCCGCTTACCGACCGTGATGCATACAATGATTTTCATCACACTTGCCGACAAAAAAATAAGTTTTAAGACAAAATATTATTAAATGACGTACTGACATTTCTATTATTTCCTAGGGAATTTCACTTTTCTATTACTCCCGCTATGCATGCAAGCAATGGCTCGCTTAGACAGCAAGTGTGATGAAAAAGTAGTTAGTTCCTGTAAGTGGTATAGAATAGGGATGATGACTGTAGTTAAAATAAATTATTTAACATTATACACGACATAATACTCGAATAAATTATTACTAAGCAATACTAAATTACTTGTAGAAAAGATTACTTATTACTTGAAGATTAAATTACTTGCAGTAATTTTTGTACAGAACTTCTATTTAATAAATTGAAAAGAACTTAAAAGAGTAGGTCATTTGGCAGTACTCAAACGTGACGTCACTTTTGAGTATTTCATATAAAATTCCATAGTGGTGATCGTTTAAAAAGATGCTGATTTGACTTGCCAATCACCATGCCTATTGATGTTTGGTCCTCAGACCGGCGTGCATTCTGCCATGCGGCGACCCAGCACTAGTGACGCGGTGGAGCCCCGTGTCGTACGGCGCGCGCGCCGGCGGGCCGCGCGGCCTGCCGCTGCGCCGGCGCATGCTGCTGGCCGTGGCCACGCGCCGCTCCGTCATGGTCTACGACACGCAACAGAAGACGCCGTTGGCTGTCATCTCTAATATACATTACACTAGGTAATTTAATGTATACTTTCGTGAGACACCTATAATAGTACATTACGACACAAGTGCTAAAAACATGAAATTCGAAACGAGTGGCGATGTTTTAAATCGACACGAGTTACGAATTTCGTTTTTGCACGCGTCTCGTGCGACGTTTTTTAGTACAGATGGCCCTCCGAAGTTTCAAACCTGATGTAAAATGACACACTTCTCGCACTAGAGCCTAAAAAATACACCATCTGTACTAAAAATATTGTTAAACGGTTAAACTCACGTGTATTTATTAGTCATTACGCGCGACTTGTTTCAAAGTACGCGCGGTACGACGCGTTAACACTGGCTTAGTGCTGGATAATGGCTAAATACACTAGGTCAGTTTACCAAATTTGTTTTAAATATCATATAAGAACATATATTTTAAGTTACAAACAATACCAATTGGTTCTATTGAAGTAGTTGTCATCATCATCAGACTATCTCAGTAAATCACTGCTGGACGTAGACCTCTCCTAAGCTTCGTATGGTTGGTTTTGGCAAGCAGATTAGCGATCGCCGTAGTGTGTCTACTATGATGACATTGATGACGCTTCTGTCCATGATCGATCTGCTATAAACGGATGGTCAATTATAGCGTTGATGTGGTCATACCAAAAGAATAATGAGTTTATTCTTACTTACTTTCACCAAACACAGTGTTTATTTTTGCATAAATACATTAGTTTTCTACGTGTAAACTCGCCGTTAATAGAAGTTGCGAACGACGGCCAAGGAATGATGTAAACAAACCGTTCAAAGAAATACCACAATGAGCACTATATTTTGAATTCAAGGTTTGGACTTTGGTTACATTTTTCGCAACTTCTATAATATATATATGTAAATACACGGTATTTCATAAGTTACTAATAACCTAACACACGCCATAAATATGAGTCATACTTAAGAACTTTTAGTATAGGACTAATCCCAAGCTTACTTAGTTTTCATACAAAATGTCGAGATCACGTTACCAGTATGAAGAAGCTGTTTCGAGGTTGATCCCATACTAAAAGTTCAGTATGACATACCTATACAGGGTGGAAAGGGACGACGTTCCTTCCCGCTACCGACCGAGTCTATCAACCAACATCGAAATATTAAAAAAAAAATTAACCCCTCATACAAAGTGAGTGATTATGATTAGTTACAGCTCAATAGTATGGAAAATTAAATTTTCCATGTACGCTTTCGATGTTGGTCCCATACTGAAAGTTCATCGTAATGGTTGGTAGACACGGTCGGTAGCGGGAAGGAACGTCGTCCCTTTCCACCCTGTATATGGTGTCTGCGAGGTTATTGTTGACTCATGCAACACTGTAATAACAGTAGTATACCCTTAGACTGACGGACCTGAGCTGGTCGCCGGACGGGCGCACGCTGGTGGCGTCGAGCACGGACGGCTACTGCTCCGTCATCTCGTTCGCGGCCGGAGAGCTGGGCGACGAGCTGCCCGACACAGATGACCCTCCGAAGGATGCCGCAGGTTCGCTATTGTGTAATAACAGTAGTATATCCTTAGACTGACGGACCTGAGCTGGTCGCCGGACGGGCGCACGCTGGTGGCGTCGAGCACGGACGGCTACTGCTCCGTCATCTCGTTCGCGGCCGGAGAGCTGGGCGACGAACTGCCCGACACAGATGACCCTCCGAAGGATGCCGCAGGTTCGCACTCACCATGACATTTTAACTTCATATTGGCTTCATTTATATTGTATCTGGGTCAATCACTTTTTTATGTCACTCGTTGCCATGGTTACGTGCTCCTAGGTCACCCTTAAAATCACAGTTTAAAAGCATTCAAATTGACAAAACTTTGACTTTTTTGACAGTTATGTGGCCCTTCCAAGGTGGGTCATCTACTCATCATGATAGTAGGGTGTGCATGATACTTTCGTCTAACAAACTATCCCACTGTTGTCCCCTGGGTGATGCGACAGAATAATAACAAAAAAAAGTGATTGACCCATCTATTAAATGTAGGTATAAACGCACACAGGTTTTTTAAATGTTTCATTAACCAAGCTCTTCATGAAATACCTTGGTTGATGTTTAATTCTAAAATAATCTTTACAGAACATATGGAGGTGGATAATGCAACAGAAGAACCCACTGAAACAGACAAACCACTCAAGGACACACCAGCAGAGAAAAAAGAAGAACCATCCCCGAGCCCTAAGTCGAAGACACGTAAAATAGATTCATTCATAAAATTCAAAGCGCCATCTGAGAAATCGCCAAAGAAGCGAAAGTCTGAGCCCGAACAGAAAACACCTGTGAAGATTGATCTCTTGGTCGAGACTGCCATGCCTTCGTGGTCAGATAATTCCAGCAACGAAATAATCAAACCTCCAGCTGATGAAGATAAAACAAGTAAAGATGAGGTGATGGTCATTGAAGACAGTGAAGATATTAAACTCGTATACGAAGAAACGGAACAAAATAAGTCTTGTGAAAGTCAATCACCTGATCAGACTTCTCCTGACAAACCAGACACAGCCGACTCGAAGACATCAAATCAATCAAATGAAAGTCCACCCAAAACGAAAGTTTCTCCTAAAAATACCATGAATTCATTCCTAAAGCAAGCAAAGGTGACCGACATGAAGGAACCAGTGGCAGTTGCATCAGTTCCTAGCCCGAAGGCGCCTAGGCGGGTCAGTTTTGTCACGTTGTCGAGCCCTAAGAATTCGAAGAAGAAGTTATAGAAGTTTTAGAATATATTCATAACAAGCAGAATGTTTGATTTAGGTGCTTATGATAAATGGCAATACTAAATAAAAAAAAATCAATTGAATTTAGACATTATTATTCACTCACCCTATACTAAATAAATAAGAGAAAAGTATTGTGTGATTTGAGTGTGTTTATTAATTTGAAAGTAGATAACTGTCGTCAGCCAGTGTAAAGGCTGTTGCTAAGCTAAACTGTTGAACCTTGTTTTTCGAATACAGTAGACATCTCCAGTGAATAGGGATGCACTATTTATATATTGTACTTGGCTCATGATTGATGATGCCATGGCAGACAGAATCCTTATACACCTACAGCACATCAACTACAAAATAATAATTTGGCCAATAAAAGGTCAGTTATAAAGTAAACATTTTTAATAAATATTTACAATGCAATCACATTTGAAATAAAAGAGAGTATATAACAAAATATATTTACTTAGAAATAAAACCGCATACTTACCTAACTCACTAAGTCATTTTTCGGTTTCTCATGAAACCCATTTTAACTCAAATCAATCTTTCATAATCGTCAGTAATTGAAGACAAGACTAATGATATTCCCACAGTGATATACATTTATACTTCCACTTTATTGTATCAATATTACAATGAATTTCAAAATAAATAAAACATCTTCCTTTCTTTACATATTATTGCTGGTTATTGCTTAGCATCATAATGAAAAACTAAAGGGGAAACTATTCATACTTATTCATGATTCCACTGTCTCTGTTTCAAGTGTATACGGTTTTTATTAAGTAAACTTGTTCATAATCATCATGGCATTCTAGCACTTCAGTTCGTCATCCTGGTACTTGGCCAACTCCGAATGAGTTCCACTAGACTAGATAATGTATTATTTAATTTGCCTGAAGGAACCATTTCAATAAATTAATTAATTGGCTTTTTTCTAATTTTCTATATTATTTCAGTTTCATATACGAAAATAATACTTTTCCGGATATTTTTAAATGGTATTCTTACTCAAATCAAAATTTATTATCACGTATTAATTTCAAGGATAAAAATCTTTGGATCACTGCTATGCTCCATTAGACACGAAATATAATCTGTTTGTAATTTTGATAAATAGGTATAAAAGTCATATTATTGTAGTTGTCAGTTGGCCGAAATAATATAAATTGAATAGTTGATCAACCATTCTATTTAATTAATATAATTAATCTTGTTCTAGGATCACCTTTAGGGTGAAATGAGAATCTTCTGTCAATTATCGGTATAGCCTCGCGAAATCTCGAAGCAGACGCGTCATTTCTTTGCATTTCTCGGTCCTGTAACAAACATTAAATAGAGACTAAATGCACTTTTATATTTATTTTAGATGTTTTAAATACACACATACACATAATAGTATTTTATATAATTGTAACAATATGAAGGATATATATAAGTTGCGTACCGGGTTTAGGTCACGAGGTTTGCCGAGTAATAATATAATTTTAGTAATTGTACTAAAATTATATTATATTTTTAGGCAGTTTTTGAGAAAAATAAGCGCTTTCCAGAAATTAAAGGAAGTATGTCAAGTCCCCAACAGTACTGGGCCAGCGCTGGGACCATACAAAATAGGCACGTTTGATGTCGCGGAAAAAATGGCCAAAATACAACATTACAACAACATGAGAAAAATAATCGTGTTCATAATTATCTAGGCACGACTGTAGTAATAATCGACGTACCTCATGGCCATGTGCCGTGTGGTGACGGCAGTAAGAATACATTTGTCACCACCCCAACTCCTCCTGCGGGTGTCGTAAGAGTCGACTAAGGGATTGAAGTGTCACTGACCATACTACAAGATTGATGATGGGCAGCAGCATCATCATAGTGGACACATTACTGCGATCGCCAATCCGCTTGCCCAGCGTGGCGATTATAGGCATTTACCTCCTAATGTGTCTATACGCATAGTTAATAGGAGAGGCCTACTACCACCAGCAGTGGACTTTTAACGTTTAACTAAAAACAATTGTATGCCCTTTTACATATATCTTTACATCATACATTTCTCAAAATTCATTACATTTATATAATTGTTCTGACTATTAGAGACTTCATCTCTAGTTAATGTACTATATCTATATTTTTATTAAATCAAATTTATGTTTCGTTTTTAATTAATGCATGTTAGCTGTAAGATGTTATAAAACTATTATTTGAAAAAAGAAAGTCCCGCTGAGTAGTAGATTTTTTTTCTCTCTCTTGATAATGTCAGACGATTCGAAAATGCTTATTAATAAGCTTACTTGAATAAAGAATAGTTTGACTTTGACTGAGTTTCTTGCCGGATTCTTCTCAGGCAGTGGCGTAGGGTTAGAACCGGAAATAGTTTTTTTTTTTCTCTCATTCGCTATTTAGTTTAACGATTCAAAAGCGCTCGTTGCTGGGCCTAATTGAATAAAGAATATTTTGATTTTGACTTTGACTAACATAGGCTGACGTACCTCATGGCCAGCTGGTGGAAGTTCCAGCACTGGTGCTCGGTGGCGGCGACGGCGCCCCTCGGCAGCCGCGCCAGCGCCGGCGCGAGCAGCTCGGCGCCGCGCTCGCGCTGCCAGCGCACCAGCTCCACCAGCACCTCGCCTGTGACTGACATAGGCTGACGTACCTCACGGCCAGCTGGTGGAAGTTCCAGCACTGGTGCTCGGTGGCGGCGACGGCGCCCCTCGGCAGCCGCGCCAGCGCCGGCGCGAGCAGCTCGGCGCCGCGCTCGCGCTGCCAGCGCACCAGCTCCACCAGCACCTCGCCTGTGACTGACATAGGCTGACGTACCTCACGGCCAGCTGGTGGAAGTTCCAGCACTGGTGCTCGGTGGCGGCGACGGCGCCCCTCGGCAGCCGCGCCAGCGCCGGCGCGAGCAGCTCGGCGCCGCGCTCGCGCTGCCAGCGCACCAGCTCCACCAGCACCTCGCCTGTGACTGACATAGGCTGACGTACCTCATGGCCAGCTGGTGGAAGTTCCAGCACTGGTGCTCGGTGGCGGCGACGGCGCCCCTCGGCAGCCGCGCCAGCGCCGGCGCGAGCAGCTCGGCGCCGCGCTCGCGCTGCCAGCGCACCAGCTCCACCAGCACCTCGCCTGTGACTGACATAGGCTGACGTACCTCACGGCCAGCTGGTGGAAGTTCCAGCACTGGTGCTCGGTGGCGGCGACGGCGCCCCTCGGCAGCCGCGCCAGCGCCGGCGCGAGCAGCTCGGCGCCGCGCTCGCGCTGCCAGCGCACCAGCTCCACCAGCACCTCGCCTGTGACTGACATAGGCTGACGTACCTCACGGCCAGCTGGTGGAAGTTCCAGCACTGGTGCTCGGTGGCGGCGACGGCGCCCCTCGGCAGCCGCGCCAGCGCCGGCGCGAGCAGCTCGGCGCCGCGCTCGCGCTGCCAGCGCACCAGCTCCACCAGCACCTCGCCTGTGACTGACATAGGCTGACGTACCTCACGGCCAGCTGGTGGAAGTTCCAGCACTGGTGCTCGGTGGCGGCGACGGCGCCCCTCGGCAGCCGCGCCAGCGCCGGCGCGAGCAGCTCGGCGCCGCGCTCGCGCTGCCAGCGCACCAGCTCCACCAGCACCTCGCCTGTGACTGACATAGGCTGACGTACCTCATGGCCAGCTGGTGGAAGTTCCAGCACTGGTGCTCGGTGGCGGCGACGGCGCCCCTCGGCAGCCGCGCCAGCGCCGGCGCGAGCAGCTCGGCGCCGCGCTCGCGCTGCCAGCGCACCAGCTCCACCAGCACCTCGCCTGTGACTGACATAGGCTGACGTACCTCATGGCCAGCTGGTGGAAGTTCCAGCACTGGTGCTCGGTGGCGGCGACGGCGCCCCTCGGCAGCCGCGCCAGCGCCGGCGCGAGCAGCTCGGCGCCGCGCTCGCGCTGCCAGCGCACCAGCTCCACCAGCACCTCGCCCACCTCGCCCAGCATGTATGCGTGCAGGTGCAGCACGGACGACTCGAGTAGCGCGTATGTCAGCTCGCCGCCGTATTGCTCGAGGATGGCGTCCGCTAGCACTGGAAATACATTTTAGAATTATAACTAACGTGAGACTCGAACATATTTAAATATTTAGCAAACGCCACTCACGTAAGTTAAATTGGATAATTACTCGACATTATTATCGCATCGCCGGTACTCGTCCCATGAGTTGGCAAGTAACAGTTAAGTTACCGTTTGCTCCGATACATCACTGCGACCGTAATATTAGTACATTACTATAGAGGACGGGAAACGAAGGGTCACAGGCTATGTCAAGACCTAGTGTCACAATTTGACGTTTCAAAACAAAAGACGGTTTGTTTGCAGTCCTAGGTGTGAAATAAATACATGAAATCTCTTTACATATCATCTTAGCATATGACACCGGGTACATAGTATTTCCGGGTTTAATTTAACCCTTAGGTGCATACAGTATCAAAAACGATACGACCGAAATGACACATGTCGAAATAAGTAATCAATTGCGACTGTCACACTGAGCAACAGAGTTCTAATTGGCATCGATTGTTTATATAAGTCATTTCAGAAATAGAATGTGTGATACCATATGCACCTAAGGGTTAAAGTAAGTAACATGAACATTCCGTAGCAAGTTTGAGAAAAGTAATTTTAGAATTATAACTAACGTGAGACTCGAACATATTTAAATATTTAGCAAACGCCACTCACGTAATTAAGGTCGATAATTGCTCGACATGTTTCGATCCATTTTGAGGATCCTCATCATGGAGTACCCGCGACCAAAGCCCGACATGTCAATCAATTATCGACTTAAATTACGTGAGTAACCCGTTTGCTAAATATTAAAAACACTGGAAAGTAGTACAGTTGCAATATTCGCGACTTAATATTCGATTGTTAGCGGGAGATGTGCTCTTGACCGCCTTGTAGCTCAGTTACTAGCGTACTTGCATGCGAAGGTTCCGCTACAGTCAGCCATAGACGACAACGGAACATCGTGACTACGACGCCAACGGCCAAGTAGCAAATTTTGTGAAAATTCTAAATCGTGTAATAATTGCCTAAGCTAAAGTAGCAATACAGGATATCCCAGCGTTATTATCATCGCATCGCCGGTACTCGTCCCATGAGTTGGCAAGTAACAGTTACGTTACCGTTTGCTCCGATAGATCACTGCGACCGTAATATAATGCTTTACGGATAGAGTAGACGTTAACGTAACCATTACTTCTCGTGGTAGTCGTGGCTACTAGTGATAGAGGCTCTGCTGGTTGCGTTATAGGAACCTGTTGGATTCACACATTGTTTTACCTTTGATCTCTTTGTTCTGTTCCCTGGTGGACGTGGCGCGGGAGATGTGGTCGAGCAGGAACTTCTTGAAAACTAACGAAACCATGCCAACTCGTGGTACGGCTTAGTAGCCGTACCTCTGTCACTCGTGTGACAGAGGCTCAGCTAGTTGCGTTAGAGGAACCTGTTGGATACAGTGTTCTACCTTTGATCTCCTTGTTTTGTTCCCTGGTAGAGGTGGCACGGGAGATGAGGTCGGGCAGGAACTTCTTGAAAACTAACGAAACCATGCCAACTCGTGGTACGGCTTAGTAGCCGTACCTCTGTCACTAGTGTGACGGAGGCTCTGCTAGTTGCGTTAGAGGAACCTGTTGGATACATAGTGTTCTACCTTTGATCTCCTTGTTTTGTTCCCTGGTAGAGGTGGCACGGGAGATGAGGTCGAGCAGGAACTTCTTGATAACTAATGAAACCATGCCAACTCGTGTTACGGCTTAGTAGCCGTACCTCTGTCACTAGTGTGACAGAGGCTCTGCTGGTTGCGTTAGAGGAACCTGTTGGATACATAGTATTCTACCTTTGATCTCCTTGTTTTGTTCCCTGGTAGAGGTGACACGGGAGATGAGGTCGAGCAGGAACTTCTTAAAAACGAACGAAACCATGCCAAGTCGTGGTACGGCTTAGTAGCCGTACCTCTGTCACTAGTGTGACGGAGGCTGTGCTGGTTGCGCCAGAGGAACCTGTTGATCCACGCATTGTTTTACCTTTAATCTCCTTGTTCTGTTCCCTGGTAGAGGTAGCACGGGAGATGAGGTCTAGCAGGAACTTCTTGAAAACTAATGAAACTATGCCAACTCGTGGTACGGCTTAGTAGCCGTAACCCTGTCACTAGTGTGACAGAGGCTCTGCTAGTTGCGTTAGAGGAACCTGTTGGATACATAGTGTTCTACCTTTGATCTCCTTGTTTTGTTCCCTGGTAGAGGTGGCACGAGAGATGAGGTCGAGCAGGAACTTCTTGAAAACTAACGAAACCATGCCTACTCGTGGTACGGCTTAGTAGCCGTACCTCTGTCACTAGTGTGACAGAACCTGTTGATCCTCGCATTGTTTTACCTTTAATCTCCTTGTTCTGTTCCCTGGTAGAGGTAGCACGGGAGATGAGGTCGAGCAGGAACTTCATGACGGAGCAGTTGGCGTCGCGGTGGTCGAGAGCCGTGGCCAGGATGCCGCACTGCACCACCGCAGGCATGGCGCCGGATGATAGGAACTCCAGTGGATACATTGATTGTTCTACCTTTGATCTCCTTGTTCTGTTCCCTGGTGGAGGTGGCACGGGAGATGAGGTCGAGCAGGAACTTCATAACGGAGCAGTTGGCGTCGCGGTGGTCGAGAGCCGTGGCCAGGATGCCGCACTGCACCACCGCAGGCATGGCGCCGGATGACAGGAACTCCAGTGGAATGCGTTGGAGGAACCTAGGGCATAAATAGTTTCAATTCAACGTTTTAGTCGCAAAGTTGTTAACATTCAGAATGAGTCACTAACGACCACGCAACCGTAATATTTAAACGAAATTAAACTATTAAGTTATGTTATAGTTTAGCAAACCGCTAAGTATTGATTGTATCTTTTGATCATACAGACATATTGATAGGACCGAAAGGGGAAAAAAATACTTAGAGCCTTGCTAAGTTAGTAGACGTTTATGAATAAGGGGTAATTATCTAGAGCTTGGTATTGCGTTAGAACTGATGTTACTGTAACAAGGTGAACCTTATACATTTGCAATTAGGTTTACAAGTAGTCGATTGATGGATGGCAGTACACTCAATACCGGGTGTTACATTAGTCGTGATACAAACTGTGAAAAACCTGTGAGGATGGTCTTTCTGAACAAGGTTTCCTTCGGGACCCATATGAAAATCTTTATTTTTTTTAAGACTAGTACAGTTCGAGTTCATTAATATCACAGATCAGTATAGATAGCTAACGGAAGCATGGAACATGTCGCAGCGTTATGGCCCATTGGCCTTTATAAGTGTGACAGATGCGCGCCCTATGAGCCAGTCGCAACTTACCCGCGACTACAGAATGAGCTCGGACATATCCGCCAAATGTCGAATTGTACCGTTATTTCTTGTAAAAACAGGAGTGTAAATAAAAATTTCAAGGACTATGGAGTCACGTACCACATGTAAGTATTGATTTTTTTAGTTATTACTTGACAAATCCACGTATTTATACAAATAATATGTAACAACAAACCGCTGACATAAATGTCATAATGATTTTTCTTGGGCGTACCAATTGGTTGAACTATTCAGTGACAAATTGTATGTGCGTTTTACATTGACGGCTTAGGATAGCAAGCAAGTTGCAATTTGGTAAGCGACCGTGCAACGTATCGCATTGCTAGCGATATTCACAACCGTACTGTCATTTCTTGGTACGGCCGCTGCGAGCAGGCCGTGAACTAGAGGTACGACTGACCGTGCCGATGATAAATAGGGTCGATAAATTGTTAATGTATTTGATCATATTCAATTTCTCTTTCATATTTTGACCTTTGTATCAATATCTTATCTTTATAAAGGTAAAGCAATATAAATGGATTATATCGCGTATTTTCATTATTTTGAGCCTCTTACAATAACCGTTGTCAAAAGATGAAATTGTTTTATTTAAATATGTGACCTTCGCGGAAACGGAAGATAACATTATCTTTATTAAGGGTACACCCGTTTAAATAATTGTTTGTTCATTTGATTCCCAGCAACAATTAAGATAATGTCGTTAATAAATTGCTTTGTTCATCATATTCAAATATATGTTTATAAAAATTAGACACAATACAAATAGTTCCATGCGATATTTTAGTCTGTATTTATTTCTTTATTTTAATGTTTTTCTTAATATTCCGGCCTTATCAAATATCTATGGATAATAATTTATCGACGTAGCCTCCTCTCTAGTGCCGCGCTTCTCTCCGCGCTTTAGCCAACCACAGCGTGGCAAAGGCCCGACCTCGGAGACACCGAGACTCATTACGATTTCGCTTCGTTACAAATCTCTCTCTTTCATATATCTATGATTAATATGTATACATTTTTTCAGACTGATCTCTTACAAATGTGTTTACATAATAATGAAACGAGACTGAAAATCATAAACACTTCTGTACCGATTTGTATGAAAACCGTTATTTTTTTTTCGCGACTTTCATATAGGTCCCATGGGAAACCTTGTTCAGAAAAACCATCTTAACAGGTTTTTCACAATTAGTATCACGACTAATGGCCCACCCCAACCCAGTATAATTCAAATAAAGATTGCCTGTGATGTTATACCACTACATATGCAGTTTTACGCTCTCAGTTACTTATCCATAATGTATACGGAAATGTGTAACAAAATGACCAGATCGGTTTAGGTTATAAAAATTAAATAGAACGATAGGTCCGATTTTGAGATTTATAAATACGGCTCGCTGCAGAAATATTCAATAGGGCCGCTACACGTCTGGGTTTCCTCATGTTATGTGAGAGGAATCCTCATCGAATTTAAGCATTATAGTGTGCCAAGCCAAATCCGAGGAATATATGGGAATCGCGTCAAATGTCCGGGACATTCGAGTGTTTGCTTTACGAATTTCGCGACGGCAGCGGTATCGAGCTCCCGGGTCAAACGCAAACCCATGTTCGGAGTCTTTCCGGTGGACAATCTAAAAGTTAAGGCCTATAAAGCTTGATTTTCTTATGAAAGCCTAATCTTCATTAAGACGTCCTCCTTTTCCATTGCTTTTTATGATAAAAATCATTACTATCTGTCCACAGGCTGTTAACTATCGACCACAGGAAAGAAAAAGTGCGTGTTCAGCTGAACTGTAGAGCCCCTCTTTCCTGTGGCCAATGGTAAGCAACAGGTAGGAGTGTAGTCGTGATTTTTATCATACAATTCAATAGGAAGGAGTGCCTTTAAATGACAATAAGGGTTTAATAAGAAAATTAAAGCCCTTAACTTTTAAAATGTCCACCGGAAAGACTCGTAACATGATTTTAAGTTTGACCCACCCACCTGATGCACAGCCGGAACAGGTCATCCACCGTGTCGGGGTTGTCCTTGAGGCCGTTCTCCTGCTGCAGCAGCAAGAAGGCGCGCGGCATGAGCGCCTTGAGCAGGTCGATGAGGTCGGGCACGCAGGCCGGCTCGTGGGCCAACTCGTCGACGAGGATGCTGGCGAGGTAGAGGAGGCAGGAGTGCGCGTGCGCGGCGTAGATGTCGGCCATGCTGCGCGCGAGCGGCGGTAGAAGCGGCGCGGCGCGGCGCGCGCAGCAGCGCAGCGCGAACCGCAGCGCGCGGCAGCTGCGCTCCATCACGCGCCCGTCCGACTGGTATCTAAATAAATAAATATCTTGGGACATCTTACACAAATCAATCTAGTCCCACGGTAAGCTCAATTAAGGCTTGTGTTGTGGGTACCAGGCGACGATATATATAATAGATAGATACGTATAGATACTTAGGTACAGATGTAGTGAGAAATGACTTGCCTTCGGAAACGTTCGTCAACGTCATGCTGTTTCAGTCTATCTCACTGAGACTGACAGTAATAGCTGTCATGCTACTTCAGTCAGACTCGGTGACACTGCCTGAAACAGCATGTGTTTACGAACGTTTCCGAAGGCAAGTAATTTCTCACTACACCTGTACTTAGATACATACACAGCCATGACCAAGGAACAAACATTTGTGATAAATAAATACACAAAGAATGCCCTCGCCGGGATTCGAACCCGGAACCTCCAGCTTCGTAGGCAGGGTCACTACCAACTAGGCTACAGAGGCTGACTAATAATCTGCCGGCAATCCGAGGTTAACAATCTCCCCCAGTACTGTTTCACTACGAGTGGGTGCTAATACTATGCCTACCGTTACTATTATCTCATAGAAATCCTATGCCGGTTAGTAACATTAACATTTTTGACACATAAGTGTACTTGTGGCAAAAATGTTAGTTTTTCGACTCGCATAGAAGTAAGAGCTCAATTTATGCTAGTGGTATAGGAATAAAGTTATTGACCACATTGTGTATAGAAGTAGTATATATGGCATGAGACATAGACATAGAGTAAGATTTTGTTGATCGTAAACGTTGTATCCCCAACGTGGACATATCGACATGTGGAATATTCAAAATATTGATTAGATATACATTTTTTGATACAAGAATATACTGATGACTCAACCAAGAATAATGGTTACCAAGAATATATGGTTGTATGACTCAACCTCGTATATGAAATGTATGTATTTTGTACAGATTTTTTTTTTTTATGACAACCTCATAAGATATTATACGAGTTTGAGTCAGACAGCCAGCAATATAAAATCACCACTATACAAAGCATGAGAAACTGAAAATTGAAATATTTAGTAAAAATATACGAATAGAAAATATACTTTTTTTTTGTAAATTGATTATTTTTACGACAATGTTGGTATTATTGTTAGTCTTCGAGGTTTCTTCATATAAATGATCAGTTTAACCACTCCAGTAAAATGGACAGTTACCTACTTGAGCATAACGTCGGGACAGGTATCGCCGAGTGCGCGCGAGCAGCTCCTTCAAGGTACGTAAGTTTAAGGTCTGTCTACTCAGCTCCATGTTAAAAAAAAATGCAAACATAACCGCGTCACGCTGTCCAAATACATTAGACGCTCGCTACTCATCACTTAGGCCTTATGGCCTGGCCAAGACATTGGTCTAAAGCGACCGGCGGGGCAGAAAACCATACGTGCGAGAGGGAGTTCCGATATCGGCCTCTCTCTCTAACTTGTAGGTTCCCGGTCGTCTTAGACCAATGTCGTGGCCAGACTGGCCAGGCTATTTACACTAAAGTAGAGAGTTACTTGAGCATGACGTCGCGGAGCACGGGCCAGGCGTCGCCGAGCGCGGGCACGCAGGCCTCGGCCTTGCGCGGCGACAGCTCGCGGAACAAGGCCGCCAGTTAGTGGAGACACTAGAGTAGAGAGTTACTTGAGCATGACGTCGCGGAGCACGGGCCAGGCGTCGCCGAGCGCGGGCACGCAGGCCTCGGCCTTGCGCGGCGACAGCTCGCGGAACAAGGCCGCCAGTTAGTGGAGACACTAGAGTAGAGAGTTACTTGAGCATGACGTCGCGGAGCACGGGCCAGGCGTCGCCGAGCGCGGGCACGCAGGCCTCGGCCTTGCGCGGCGACAGCTCGCGGAACAAGGCCGCCAGTTAGTGGAGACACTACAGTAGAGAGTTACTTGAGCATGACGTCGCGGAGCACGGGCCAGGCGTCGCCGAGCGCGGGCACGCAGGCCTCGGCCTTGCGCGGCGACAGCTCGCGGAACAAGGCCGCCAGTTAGTGGAGACACTAGAGTAGAGAGTTACTTGAGCATGACGTCGCGGAGCACGGGCCAGGCGTCGCCGAGCGCGGGCACGCAGGCCTCGGCCTTGCGCGGCGACAGCTCGCGGAACAAGGCCGCCAGTTAGTGGAGACACTACAGTAGAGAGTTACTTGAGCATGACGTCGCGGAGCACGGGCCAGGCGTCGCCGAGCGCGGGCACGCAGGCCTCGGCCTTGCGCGGCGACAGCTCGCGGAACAAGGCCGCCAGTTAGTGGAGACACTACAGTAGAGAGTTACTTGAGCATGACGTCGCGGAGCACGGGCCAGGCGTCGCCGAGCGCGGGCACGCAGGCCTCGGCCTTGCGCGGCGACAGCTCGCGGAACAAGGCCGCCAGTTAGTGGAGACACTAGAGTAGAGAGTTACTTGAGCATGACGTCGCGGAGCACGGGCCAGGCGTCGCCGAGCGCGGGCACGCAGGCCTCGGCCTTGCGCGGCGACAGCTCGCGGAACAAGGCCGCCAGTTAGTGGAGACACTAGAGTAGAGAGTTACTTGAGCATGACGTCGCGGAGCACGGGCCAGGCGTCGCCGAGCGCGGGCACGCAGGCCTCGGCCTTGCGCGGCGACAGCTCGCGGAACAAGGCCGCCAGTAGGTCGAGCGCCGCGCACGGGTCGGCGTCGCCGGCGCCCGCCAGCAGCTCCTTCAGCGTGCCCAGCTGGATCGCCGCCGCTTCGCGCATCGCCACCGTCAGCTGGAAGTTGAATGGCCGGGTTAAAAATGAAAATTATAATAGATAAAAAAAAGAAAATTACTTCAACCGATTTCTCTAGTATCCCATCATCAGAATCCGACTTGGTGCCCACGGGACCATCTCTGGTTTGTTTTGAAACCGGTAAAAATGTTTTTCATCACACTTGCTGTCTAAGCGCGCCATTGCTTGCGCGCGTAGCGGGAGTAATAGAAAAGTGATATTCCCTAGGGAGTAATAGAAATGTCAGTACGTCAATTTAATAATATTATGTCTTAAAACTTATTTTTTTGTCGGCAAGTGTGATGAAAAACCATTGTATGCATCACGGTAGGTAAGCGGAATACTAACTCGAGTCATAAAAGCCCTCCGCCTAACGGCGTCGGGCTTCTAACACTCTCGTTAGTAATTCCGTACTTACCTCCCTTGATGCACAATGTACTATTTTTATCGAAATCGGTTGGCGTGATATTGAATTATTCGTCGATTTGTCCACGGCGGGCCACACTTGTCGCATGTGTGATAGGCTAGCACAATCCTACACGTTCGTCACGTAGACAACGTAGTAGAGATTAAATGTAGATTAAACACCTCTCCATGACGATAAAGGATTGCCTCTTACAACACGTACAAATTATGTATATAAAGAGTACGGTTCATTAGATCTTAGAGATCTTACTGAGCAATACAAGAGTATAAACGTTTATAGTGTTTTCATATGTCACTCCCCCTCCTTGACACTGTGCCTGTTTCATGGCGACTGTGACAGGACAGGACAGGGTTGGGGAGTGACTGGACAGTGTTGCGCGGAGTGACAAGATAAGAACAAATTTTTTTCGAGCAATTAAAACGACGCAAATACGTGAAATCTACACCAAGAACGTGAACGCCCGCCCGGACGCCACCCATCTTCTGCAGAAGCCTTAATATGGCGTCGAGGAACAGGGGTTTTGATCGACGAAGGCTGCCTCTAATTGTATCAGCTGAAAAGGGCTGTCGTCTCCGTCATGCAGTCTCCTCGGAAGCAGCACCGACTGACTTTCCTCCGGCTCCGGCGTCGCATTGGCCGCCGTCGACTGAACTAGGATCTCTGCATATGGCAAGCACCGTACCGTCAACGAGCACCCGGCGCAGCCCAGCAGTTCAGCAACGACTAGAGTGCGGTAGCAACTTGGATATGTTTAGGTATTTTTTTTGTTGATTTTGTTGTACTGTATAATTATATTTTGTGATGTGTTAGGTAACAGGTAATAATAGATCGTTAAATCATTAATTAAGATATTATTTAGGAGCTTGTGTACTCGCGTTTGATCATTTTTTTTGTTGAATAGTGTAAAAGTTGTAGGAGACATTTCTTTATATATTTTTTTTTTCTCAAATCCGGTGTTAAATGTAATTTTTCTTTGTTATACATTTAGTGTACGTTAAAAAATATCTATACCAGCAAATTATTACATTATAGGTATAATAGTAAACATATATTCGCTCATGCAATGCATGTTCAGCAAGGTCAGAGAACGGAGGCTCTTGACTAAGCGAAAATATGTTTTGTTTACCTATACTGTCTTTAAGCAATTAGTCTGACAATCGCTTTAATTATCTAATTATCAACCGATTTTAAAAAAGGAGGTTCTCAATTTAACTGTATGTTTTTCATTATGAATTAGCTTTATGAACAGTTGGTATACATATATTTTAACAACAAGCATTCGTGAAAGTTTAAATCAACGATTGATGTATGTATAGCGGATTTGTTATTTTATTTTGTTTATGGAAGAAAAAACAGACACAGGTATTAATAAAATTATTATAAAAGTAATTCGTAATCGTTGGTTGCTTACTTTCGTAAATAATTTATAAATGTAATTATCATAACACACTGTATAAGGTAAAAACATTTTTTTTTCCGCATGGTTATTATCTGGTTTAAATATTATTTTTATTACGAAACAATGATGTTGTTTCAATGTCAATGATTTCATTGTCATCATTGTATTACGTGAGTTACGTGATTTAATAATATGTAGTAGTAAACAGTTTTTTTATTCCGCATCAGATACATATTAAATGCGTGATTATTTTATATTGATGTAGGTACTAAGATCACACAAATAGTGAATGTGATAACGGATAGGACGTATTATGTTGTGTGAGGTGAATTAATGAAGAAAGTTGGATTGTATAGTAATGTGGTATTTTTGAATTACAGAAAATGGAGTATTGTATTTGATTTGATGGTTTAATCACGTAGTAAGCCTCACTTGGCTCAAGTTTATTTTGTTTCCTCGGATTTGACATTGATGTACCTAAGTAGGTAGTGGATAAGGCAACTGGAGAAATGTACGTGGTATACGACTTTTAAGAAATTGACAAGACTTGATGTATTGTAAGGAATGTGGACATAATAGGGTTGAATTGCTTTGGTAAAGATGGCGAAAACTGAAACAAATAAGTTTTTCAAAGAACAATTAGCCTGATCAACTAAAAGTTCTTGGAATTGTTAAATGTTGAGGTTTTCATTAGAATGTTTAGTTTTATATGGATTTGGTTTGTTTTGTTATTTGTTTGTTATTGATTATGATTTCGGTATATAGATATGGGCCGAGAGGTAAATTAGGATGATTATAGCAAGGGTACCCAAGATACAAGGCAGGTATATTCATCCTTGAGACTTCGGCCATAGATGTAAACAATTATATCAGTCAGGATGCTCTTGGACATGGTCGTGTTAAATAGAAATGCCTGAGATAAGTAGTGTGCGCCTGTGGAGTTTTGTTTTTCCTTGTATCTTGAGCGATATTTTTTTTTTGTATTATGGTCGACTGACCGAGTTGTTGAACGCGTGTGTATCCCTTAGCTGAAGTGAAGCGTAGGAGACGCCCGCTTAAAGTGTAGTTTATTTGACTCGCTTTACTTTTGCAGACCGCATATCAGAATTTTCAAGGATGAAGGCGCGCCGAAGACGCAGCATTACGAAATCTGATTATGCTCTGCAGAAGTTAAAAGCTGTATTGAAGTTGATTTAGGACTGAAGATGTTAGTTAACGGAGTATTAAAAAAAAAAAAAAAAAAGTATATAGGGTCTAAGACACAAGGACTTGGATATGACAATTTGTTTACTAAACGTGAACTGATTAACGTGACTATTATGCATACGGAGTTTACTTATACTGATTTTTACAAATTTTTTAAATTAATTTTAAATCTAAAGTGTATTTTTTTGTCTGTGTATAGCTTGTATTTTTTGTAGTTGTGTAATTTTGGTTTTGTATGGTATGTTTGTTGTATGTGTTTTGTGTATTTTTTTTGGTATGTTATAAAAACATATACATGTTTCTTTTTCAGGGGAGGGAATCCCTTACCTTTTCAGGGGAGGTGTGATAGGCTAGCACAATCCTACACGTTCGTCACGTAGACAACGTAGTAGAGATTAAATGTAGATTAAACACCTCTCCATGACGATAAAGGATTGCCTCTTACAACACGTACAAATTATGTATATAAAGAGTACGGTTCATTAGAATGAGGAGATCTTACTGAGCAATACAAGAGTATAAACGTTTATAGTGTTTTCATATGTCACTCCCCCTCCTTGACACTGTGCCTGTTTCACATGTCTCGGTGCTGTGTGGAGAGTCACCTGGTCCTGCGGCAGCGAGGCGAGCGCGCTGGCCAGGGCGCGCACGAGCGAGGCGCCGGCGCCGGGCGGCAGCGCCAGGCTGTCCACGTGCCGCGTGCCGCAGCAGCGTCACGGCGGGCCACACTTGTCGCATGTCTCGGTGCTGTGTGGAGAGTCACCTGGTCCTGCGGCAGCGAGGCGAGCGCGCTGGCCAGGGCGCGCACGAGCGAGGCGCCGGCGCCGGGCGGCAGCGCCAGGCTGTCCACGTGCCGCGTGGCGCAGCAGCGTCACGGCGGGCCACACTTGTCGCATGTCTCGGTGCTGTGTGGAGAGTCACCTGGTCCTGCGGCAGCGAGGCGAGCGCGCTGGCCAGGGCGCGCACGAGCGAGGCGCCGGCGCCGGGCGGCAGCGCCAGGCTGTCCACGTGCCGCGTGCCGCAGCAGCGTCACGGCGGGCCACACTTGTCGCATGTCTCGGTGCTGTGTGGAGAGTCACCTGGTCCTGCGGCAGCGAGGCGAGCGCGCTGGCCAGGGCGCGCACGAGCGAGGCGCCGGCGCCGGGCGGCAGCGCCAGGCTGTCCACGTGCCGCGTGGCGCAGCAGCGTCACGGCGGGCCACACTTGTCGCATGTCTCGGTGCTGTGTGGAGAGTCACCTGGTCCTGCGGCAGCGAGGCGAGCGCGCTGGCCAGGGCGCGCACGTGCGAGGCGCCGGCGCCGGGCGGCAGCGCCAGGCTATCCACGTGCCGCGTGGCGCGCAGCAGCGTCACGGCGGGCCACACTTGTCGCATGTCTCGGTGCTGTGTGGAGAGTCACCTGGTCCTGCGGCAGCGAGGCGAGCGCGCTGGCCAGGGCGCGCACGAGCGAGGCGCCGGCGCCGGGCGGCAGCGCCAGGCTGTCCACGTGCCGCGTGCCGCAGCAGCGTCACGGCGGGCCACACTTGTCGCATGTCTCGGTGCTGTGTGGAGAGTCACCTGGTCCTGCGGCAGCGAGGCGAGCGCGCTGGCCAGGGCGCGCACGAGCGAGGCGCCGGCGCCGGGCGGCAGCGCCAGGCTGTCCACGTGCCGCGTGGCGCGCAGCAGCGTCACGGCGGGCCACACTTGTCGCATGTCTCGGTGCTGTGTGGAGAGTCACCTGGTCCTGCGGCAGCGAGGCGAGCGCGCTGGCCAGGGCGCGCACGAGCGAGGCGCCGGCGCCGGGCGGCAGCGCCAGGCTGTCCACGTGCCGCGTGGCGCGCAGCAGCGTCACGGCGGGCCACACTTGTCGCATGTCTCGGTGCTGTGTGGAGAGTCACCTGGTCCTGCGGCAGCGAGGCGAGCGCGCTGGCCAGGGCGCGCACGAGCGAGGCGCCGGCGCCGGGCGGCAGCGCCAGGCTGTCCACGTGCCGCGTGCCGCAGCAGCGTCACGGCGGGCCACACTTGTCGCATGTCTCGGTGCTGTGTGGAGAGTCACCTGGTCCTGCGGCAGCGAGGCGAGCGCGCTGGCCAGGGCGCGCACGAGCGAGGCGCCGGCGCCGGGCGGCAGCGCCAGGCTGTCCACGTGCCGCGTGGCGCGCAGCAGCGTCGCAGCGGGCCACACTTGTCGCATGTCTCGGTGCTGTGTGGAGAGTCACCTGGTCCTGCGGCAGCGAGGCGAGCGCGCTGGCCAGGGCGCGCACGAGCGAGGCGCCGGCGCCGGGCGGCAGCGCCAGGCTGTCCACGTGCCGCGTGCCGCAGCAGCGTCACGGCGGGCCACACTTGTCGCATGTCTCGGTGCTGTGTGGAGAGTCACCTGGTCCTGCGGCAGCGAGGCGAGCGCGCTGGCCAGGGCGCGCACGAGCGAGGCGCCGGCGCCGGGCGGCAGCGCCAGGCTGTCCACGTGCCGCGTGCCGCAGCAGCGTCACGGCGGGCCACACTTGTCGCATGTCTCGGTGCTGTGTGGAGAGTCACCTGGTCCTGCGGCAGCGAGGCGAGCGCGCTGGCCAGGGCGCGCACGAGCGAGGCGCCGGCGCCGGGCGGCAGCGCCAGGCTGTCCACGTGCCGCGTGCCGCAGCAGCGTCACGGCGGGCCACACTTGTCGCATGTCTCGGTGCTGTGTGGAGAGTCACCTGGTCCTGCGGCAGCGAGGCGAGCGCGCTGGCCAGGGCGCGCACGAGCGAGGCGCCGGCGCCGGGCGGCAGCGCCAGGCTGTCCACGTGCCGCGTGCCGCAGCAGCGTCACGGCGGGCCACACTTGTCGCATGTCTCGGTGCTGTGTGGAGAGTCACCTGGTCCTGCGGCAGCGAGGCGAGCGCGCTGGCCAGGGCGCGCACGAGCGAGGCGCCGGCGCCGGGCGGCAGCGCCAGGCTGTCCACGTGCCGCGTGCCGCAGCAGCGTCACGGCGGGCCACACTTGTCGCATGTCTCGGTGCTGTGTGGAGAGTCACCTGGTCCTGCGGCAGCGAGGCGAGCGCGCTGGCCAGGGCGCGCACGAGCGAGGCGCCGGCGCCGGGCGGCAGCGCCAGGCTGTCCACGTGCCGCGTGCCGCAGCAGCGTCACGGCGGGCCACACTTGTCGCATGTCTCGGTGCTGTGTGGAGAGTCACCTGGTCCTGCGGCAGCGAGGCGAGCGCGCTGGCCAGGGCGCGCACGAGCGAGGCGCCGGCGCCGGGCGGCAGCGCCAGGCTGTCCACGTGCCGCGTGCCGCAGCAGCGTCACGGCGGGCCACACTTGTCGCATGTCTCGGTGCTGTGTGGAGAGTCACCTGGTCCTGCGGCAGCGAGGCGAGCGCGCTGGCCAGGGCGCGCACGAGCGAGGCGCCGGCGCCGGGCGGCAGCGCCAGGCTGTCCACGTGCCGCGTGCCGCAGCAGCGTCACGGCGGGCCACACTTGTCGCATGTCTCGGTGCTGTGTGGAGAGTCACCTGGTCCTGCGGCAGCGAGGCGAGCGCGCTGGCCAGGGCGCGCACGAGCGAGGCGCCGGCGCCGGGCGGCAGCGCCAGGCTGTCCACGTGCCGCGTGGCGCGCAGCAGCGTCACGGCGTGCGAGGCCGCCTCCTTGCTGCAAGCTTTGCAGATGTTCTGTTATGGGAAATAAATAAAAAAATCGCATGTAACTCGTAACACCGTGTTTATAAACAAAGCACAGCTTATAAACATACATTTCCCACTCACTTGCTTCATGTAGCTTTTGTTACATGTAATACAATAATCAAAGCAAGTGAGTGGTTATGAATCCTAATCCTACCTGTAATGCAGTTGCAGCAGCCGGAGCTAATTTGGGTTCCTGCAATGCAGTTACTAAGGTCTGCAGACAAGGCTCCAAACATGTGGGATGCTTCTCAATCCAATCACACAGTTCTCCCAATAGCAGGATGCACGTTTTCCGAACTGCCGGATGAGCGCCTTCAGGCATGGAAAGTATTGCTTCCACTACTTTCGGAACATATTCATATTCGTCCCTATAGGAAAAAATTGTAACACGATATTTAAATAAACTAAACAGCTATCCATTTACAGGTCAGTTATGCACAAATATTCCCTTTTGTGGCAAGCTGTTGTTGTGTGCTTATTTGTAAAATGTGTATAAATATGTCCATTGGTGCTTGTCATGAATATTTTGTTTTTTTTTTTTCAAATATTTATATACACAACCACTTGGGCTCTTATCCTAATATAAAAAGTTTGTTTATAATACATACGGCAGGATATTTTTTGCTACAGCCTGCATGACAAAGAGTGCAGCCTCAGTGAGCTCCCAGGACATATCAGCCTGTAATGTAGCAAACATCTGCCGGAAAACAGAGCTTGAGCCCACAATAAAAACGACATCTTTAATCAGCTCCATTACTTTCACTCTGAATTCCTGAAATCAACAATGCATAATGATTACCAAGATTATCAACCTGATCAACTCCTCTGACAAACTCAGCTAAAGGTACTTACATAAAAATCATCACCTTCATCCAAAAGCTGAGTGTGATCAGGTTCACACTGGCAATGCCTCGCCAGAGCCTCAATGAGGCGTTCTATATGTGGTTTAAAAGCGTCTGTCAAAGGTTGGTAGTCTCTTCGGTACACATCCTCAGACAAACGATACCACAGGTTGAATGTTATTTCAGCTACCTGAAATATGAATTATATTCCTGATTTTCATACAAATTTGTCATAGTTTATATACCTATTATTTTTTTAGGGTTTTGCACCAAAAAGGTACAAATGCAAGGCTTATGGAGTTACTAGACTCCGTGACACTATTAAACTAATTTAAAGTTTAGTTTAGAATTCCTATAAACAAAGCTAACAGAAATATGAACAGGGGAAATTTGTGTAAGTAATTTATGTAAGTTGTATCATCGGAAAGAGCTCAAATTCAACATTCCAAAACAATTTTTCATATTTTACAACCAACTGCTATATAAGTAGGAGGTTATTTGTTTGTTATCTCCGAACTATTGACAGGGTGAACTCATTTTGATGATATTTTTTTTATTTGAATGCTTCCCAATTGGTCCAATTTTAATTTGGTCCAGTTCTGACAATGGCATCCATGAGAAAACCATATAAGTCTTAAATTTGTATTGAGCATGTGCACAACAAATGGATGAATATCTCAATATTACGCCAACTGATAATTCTTATTTTAACTGACTTCAAAACAAACCAAGACCCCGTTGGCACCAAGTCAGGGTCTGATGACGGGATCTTGAGAGGATTGGTTAGCAATTTTTTTTTTATTTGGTGATTATTGAAAAGTAAAAATAAAAGATTTATGACTCCAATGTGAAACCATTCTTCCTTCCTTCTTCCTTTATCTCAGATGTTTAACCCAGTGAAAAATTATATCAAAATAATCATAACATACCTTGTATCTTGTTACCTTTTTTTTATTATATAATATTTATTTAATTGTATTATTACATTGAAAAAAAGGAGAGATATATGTATCTAAATGGTATATACACGGTGCTCCTGAGCATTCCGAAAGATTTGAATGCTGAATTCCTGAGCATATTTAGAGTATTTAATGTTATATAAAATTTCCTGGATTCGGCTTGGTTCCAGATATAATTAGATAATTACCACACCTTTTGCCTGACAATCAAAAAATAAGAATAGACTAGACGAAAAAACCTGTCCCTAAAAAAATCATTGTTGAATCAATTGTTGATATGATAAAAAGTATTGAAAATGTTAAAAAGTATTCAAAAAGTCAAAAAAAAAGAAAAAAATCAGTTTTTTTTTGTGGAATTTGACATTAGGTCTCATAATATTTTTTATTTTGATGTCTAGAATGCATAGTTAAAATCTTTCGCAATGCTCGCGAGCACCGTGTATAACAAATTATGATAATCAACAATTAGTGTTACTTCAATCAATTGAATGATTTCTGGATCTGTGTAAGATTCACCTTTAATATTTATTACATTTTTATACATTCACTGCAGCAGGGGGTTGTTCAACCCCTAACAAAGTATGGTAAGTTATGAGTTAAACTAATTGCTGCAGTGAAAGTGTTAATATATTATGTATTAAACATGTAAATATTAAAATGGAATGGTAGAAATTATTTTGTGACTTTAGCAATGCTGAACAATAATAGGTCTGCGCCAGTCTGAATCGCACCATTGGTCCGCGTGACACAGGAACCAGCCTAAACATATCTCTAGTTGCAGCAAATTAAACGTAATATTACCTCATAATCATGGTGTCCAACACATACTAGTGCTAACTCTAGTGACCTCATAGCAAAATGGGTCTGTCCTGTTGATGTGGCAGAAATAATCTTCTCCAAGAATGTTTCTGCTAATTCCGTGAAGATCCTAGCAAAATTTGCAGCCTTTTCTTCTTCTTCATGAGCTACAGCTATATGATAACATTCCTCTAAAGCTGCTATACTGTCAAATAATAGTCTTTCTATTTCTTCATTATTGTTATTTTCTTCTAAAGTGTGCAGTAATGAACACAGACAGTCTGATGCTGCATCATGTAGTGTGTTTATACAATTATAGTCTCTCAAAACTTGTAAACAGTATGCAATAACAGCATTTTGAGGAATTTCTTGAATGTTGACTGCCCTCACATGTATCCATGATGTCATGCATTTTATAATTTTAAGTGCTAGCTGTGTGTTCTGTGTACTTGTTATGCTTTCTTTTAAAAACATAGTCACAAGATCAGTATTTGACCGTAATTCTTGTCTAATATCTTCACGTCTGTTTTCACCTAGTTTCAACATGGAAGAGTCAATTTCTTGTGGAAGTACTGTCAAAATCTCTAATAAAGCCGGGTTACTTTTGTCCGAAAATGATTTAATTAGGTCACTAGTACAATTTGTCCAAGTCGGCATTTGTAGTGCTAGGTCAGCAAGAGCAAGGGACAGCTGTGTGAGGATAGCTTGACTAGTTTCTGACATGTCACCTCTTAAATGGGCTACAAGGGAGTCTCTAAGAGAAACCCGAGCTTCCTCAGGCAGTTCTGATAGGTTATGCTGCACTTTTGACCTCATTGTTTGAGCAGCAAAATAACATGAGTGAATGTCCTTCTTCTGTTGTAATAATTCATCAGCTATTTTCCATGAATGAATCTGAAAAAAAGAAAATAAAGGAAAACTTGAACATTCTACACTATAAAAACTATTTGAGTATGTTAAAAACTTATTATTGTCTGTATAAATTGAATTCATCGGCTTCAGGTTGTATGGTATTAAAAAGAGCTGTACCGATTTTTGCACTTCTCCTAGCCATTTGGAAGCCTTTTCTTTAATTTCTTTGTCGTTTGAATTAGAGTTCTCGTAGAGAGCACTTATGGCCTGATAAATTGTGTCCATTGACGGCGTATCCATGATGTTTTCACGTCCGAATCGAGGGTATTCCTCAACACCACACTATCAAAACACTGAAAACAGTATAAATTACATACTACTGTACGTAGAAAACAACGAAATATCGGAGTAAAATAATCAAACAAACAGCCGAATGAAAAATGCCCGAATGAAGGAAACCAACCATAAACAAGTAGAATTGCGGGATCAACATTTTGACGTGTCGATTTTTTTTTGTTTTCTATAGCTCCATAAAATCCGTAAATACACGGCAAGCGATAAGTCACCTTGGCGGTTGGCAGGTAGATTGATTGAGGTGCCACATAGGTGATATTTTATTGTCGTTATTGGTTTTGTTAAATACAAGTTAAATAGCCAGTTAAAATATTACCAAGTCATTACACTGACGCTGCTACGACTAAGGGTTCAAAATCGCAGCTGCAGCGACGAATTAAAAATAAGTTTGTTACAAAAAGGTGACTCAAATTTTATTTGAATAGTCAAATCACCCTCCAGGGTGATATTGGATTCATGTTAAGAAAGCTCTATGATTGCTCTATTCTGAACGCATCTTATTCTTAATTTAGTATGATAACATTGGCGGGATTTTATAGCGTTAATAGACGTTCGAACATGGTCCACTCCGCACCGCGAACTTGGTCCGCTCCGTACCAAATTCGATGGTGTGTTCAGCGGTCCGCCGACATTATTATTATTATTGACGGTGCGGTCGGTTCGATGGTTTTCCCACAGGATTTGGTGCGGTCCGCACCAAGTTCGCTCGTGTGGACGGCGCCACCGCACCGTACAGCGCTTACTTGTAGGTAATTAATTAAAAGTAAACAAACAATTCGTAAATTTTCGGGTATTTATGAAATTTATAGACATAACAGTGTCTCATAAATAATAATGTGCCAAAATGTAATTATTATTATTATTTTTATTTTTTTTTCAAATATTAGTATGGATAATAATGTTATTTTCTGTTTATGTATGTAATAATAATGTTGTAAACAATGTGACATGTAAAATTATTGTATTTTATCAATAAAACTTGATTGATTGTAGCGACGATGGTTGCCACAACTAACGCGATTTTAGCTTTTTTGGATAAAATCGGAGGCATATCGACGTGATCACTGTCTGGTAGCACGAAACGCACTGGACCGTTTTTGAACGGTGCGATGGTGTGGCGAGTCGAGCGCACGTACGGACAGGACCAAGTTCGCGGTGCGGAGTGGACCATATTCGAACGTCTATTAACGCTTTTAGAAGAACGCATGGCAACATTATAGTTTTCTTTTTGACGTTTCTCTGGATCGTGCAAGTCAAACGCGAAAATGGTTTGTGAATTTT
>JALPQI010000689.1:0-220643 GCA_025490895.1 Thaumatotibia leucotreta | reverse complement strand
GTATCGATAGCAATATTACCCAGGAAAATCCGTCGTACGTCGTGCGTTGTTCGTCACTAATTTTGACAATTTGTTGTGAAAAAATATGTGTGAAATTGACTGAATTGTTTTTATTTTGGTTGAATTAAAATAAAATAAGAAAATAAAATAATTTATGTTAAAATCGTCTGCTTATTAACCTAATACATATATTAACGAATATGTCTGCACTACAGAAAAGTATAATGAAGAATATATTGCCGCCCCGGTGTCCCAAATCAGCAAGTGGAAAGTAATTATTTTAATGAATTTGCTTTGGCGTTGTATTTTCAGTGTTTTTATTGTATGTGGTAGTAAACATAACTTTTGGACAATGATATACCGCGTAGGAATTATGATATTATTAAACTCATCATTGTTGTTAAGGGTGTCTGTTTCTTTTAACTAATTGCAATATATGACTGCAGCCGGTATTTTAGTAAATAATAAAATTGTATACACGATTGTAATTGTTTTTCTTTTCCTAAAGTGTTGATTCAAAAGCAATCTAAAGTAGCTTATCAAGCAATCTTCAAAGTATGTGTACCAGTAATTTGATTAGTGATGTTTGCTAAGGGATATTCAATCATGAAATTACACTGATCATTACCGTTGTTCATAAATATTAATGTTTAATTTATAGTGTCAATCATCCATATAATTTTTACAAATGTAACTTTATTAGCAATTGGATTTCTTTTTCTTCCAGATTTGTTAACTAAGTTCACAATATACAATGACATTCAAAATCATTTCAGACTAGCCCCATTTGGCATGGCGCGCCGCAAGGACTACAGTCCTGTCCCATGGCAACAGTACTTTGAGAAATATGTAGATGTAGAGACAGAAGGTGGCAGGTTCAGGGTGTACTTGTCTCCGGAGCCCGACCATTCACATCGGCCACGTTTGGTCACCTTGCATGGAGGAGGGTATTCTGGACTTAGCTGGGCTCTCTTCACAGTGAGTTTTGCTTTTTATACTAAAACTCATCTTTATTGTACCTTCTTCAATTATTATTTATTCAAAATAAAAAGTTAGAGTACATATTTTTATGACTTACTGAAGCCTTCTTGGCTTAATTTTTATTGATTAAATTGAGTCTTCTTCAGTATATATTTTTGTGGTATTTTTTTTGGCCTTTATTTGTGTCCCACTACTGGGCAAAGGCCTCTTCCCTCAAATTCCACGACTCAATTTTTGTGGTATTAAAGTAAGTAAATTGGTGGGAGGTGTAGTGACTTCACTTTGCAGAATATGACAAAATATTGCTTAAGTAAGTTGTACACTTTTTCAGGAGGAAATAACAAGCATGATCCACTGTCAAGTGATCTCGATGGACATCAGGGGGCATGGTGAGACACAGGCTGAGAACCCAGAGGATCTCAGTGCAGACACTTTGGTTAAGTAAGGAAAATTTCTTGTACTAATGAGATGTTGTAGGTACCTTAACTTTAGGCCGCATAAAATTACAGACGCACAGGTATGTTAATATTGCTTTTAACTTATACCTCTATGCTTTCTTCAAATAAAAGGTCTTACAGATTGACTATAGAATAGATCATTAAAATAGTACATTACGACACAAGTGCGAAAAACATAAAATTGGAAACGAGTGGCGATGTTTTAAAACACGACCGATAGGGAGTGTTTTAAATCGACACTAGTTACGAATTTCGTTTTTGCACGTGTCTCGTACGATGTTTTTTAGTACAGATGGCCCTCCGAAGTTTCAAACCTGACGTAATATGACACACTTCTCGCACTAGAGCCTAAAAAATACACCATCTGTACTAAAAAGGGATTTTATGAAAGTTCTCTTATTTCCTTTCCCTTAAAAGAGGTGTAAAACACTTATTTATGATTTGAACCTTATAAACTTTTAAGGCTTATTCATGCAAAGGCCAAAACAAAGATGTCAAAGTCAAAGTCAAACTATTCTTTATTCAAGTAAGCTTGTTAATAAGCATTTTCGAATCGTCTGACATTATCAAGAGAGAGAAAAAATCTACTACTGGTTCAAACCCTACACCGTTCCTGAGAAGAACCAGTAAGAAACTCAGGTGGACTTACTTTTTTCAAAACAGTATAATAATACATCTTATTAAAATAACATGCATTAAAGAATTTATTACATAATAAAAAAGATTATAATAGACATTTTTATGAAAAAGAGAAATAAATAAAGAATCATAATATTGAACAAAAATAATTATTATTGTACATGTTCACAATATTATTAAGCATTTATATCTATACTACTAGAGATGTAAAGGTATGATGGATGATTTGCATCTTACACATAAAATAAGGCAATTCAATACTCTTTACCCCCTTATTCATAAATGTCTCCTAAGTTAGCAAGCTGCTAAGTATTGTTTGTCCCTTTTAGTCTTAAAAGCATGTTAATAAGATTGAAAGGGCCAAACAATACTTAGCAGCTAAGTTAGGTAACGTTTTAAGAATAAGGGGGTTAGTCTATAGGAAATATTAACCCTTTGCCCGCCACAGTCGGCCATAGACGACAACTAAAAAATCGTGACTACGACGCCAATGACTGCACTGGCCGACAGCTACGCCAATGCAGTAGGAACTTACGCGGGACGCCGTAAAGTTATTTCCCTTAAATAATCGTGTACGCGTGGCATCTGAAAGCTCAGCATATTCCTTCGCCGGCGGTCAAAAAGTTAAAGACCGGGCCTTAATATCTTCAAGCCTCTAAAGGAGCAGTATCCATATATTATATCCATATATCCATTAATAAGCAGGCAGGCAGTTAGAAAACTGATGTAGCCTGTATCCAGTGATCATTGTGACAATAATTATATTAATCAATAATCAGAGTCAACATATATCTTCAAACTTTAGCAAGCTTTGTTTGCTTTTACTCAGGGATGTAGACCAAGTACTCCACAAGTTGTTCGGCGAAGAGTTGCCTCCCATAGTACTTGTTGGGCACTCCATGGGCGGCGCCGTGGCGGTGCGGGCGGCTCTGCTGCCGTCGCTGGAGCCCTATGTCCACGGGATAGCCGTCATCGATGTTGTAGAAGGTTAGTTTTGATATCTAAATTAGAATATTTCATTAATGTTACTTGATGAGTAGGGTAACGTTTTGGTGGCATTAGGTGGACAGAGACCAGTGGAGTCGTTGTTTATTTTTTTATGATTGATTGAATAATTAATTAATCAGAAACGATAAATAAGTATATTCTTTTAAACAGGGTTTCGCCAATTTTAAGTATTAAATAATTTCATCTTTAATATTTGACTACCTATGAATTGAAGTTCAATCATTCCTTGTAATATAGCTTATGATTATTATTTAATATTTACGGTCTTCGAGAGAACTAGATCCTTAAAAATTAAATTAATAAATTTTCTCATATACCAACATTTTTAATTGAAAACTAATCGTTTTCTAGTTTCTCAAAAATAAAATTCATGTCATTTATTTAAATTCCTTGATAAATCTAGCTTGAAATGAACACTATTTCGTTATTTTATAAGTCAATAATTTATTCAAGTTAAAAATCTTTGTAGCATCGACTTCACTGCTCTATGTTCAGATGCTACCAAAATTCTAACCCTATTGATGAGTCTTCATTTCTTATTTTGCGTACTTTGGTCTCGGGCGAGACACTGACAGAGATACCTCATGCGGCAATGTATCGAGAGGCCGCTCTTTCGGTGTAAAGCCGGCAGTTTAAATTTATTAAACGATTTTCACTCCCGTCATCCTGATCGTTAATATTGTACTAAGCTACATTCATTACGGTTTTAGTTCGATTCAAATTCATCAAACAATAGTACATTTCCTAACTAGTGCGGGAAAACTTGTTTTTTAAAAAGGTTTTTGCACGTGTAAGGGACGATTTTTTTCATAACAAGTGCGTCAAAAAGAGAAATTAAAGTTCGTTTTTGCGCACTAGTTAGGAAAAACAATTATTTTTATATAGATTGATATAGTTTATTGTTACTATCAAAGCAGTTTATTGTTACTATCAATGCAGCAGGGACCTATACCCAGAAGTGCACGGAGGTAATGGATATGGCACACGAAACCAAGAGGGGCTGGAAATCTTAAATTTCGCTGTAAAATATAAATTCAAAATTATTAACACATATTTTCGGAAAAAGGAAGAGCACATCATTACTTATAAAAGTGCTAGATACAGTACACAAATAGACTACATAATCTCGACAGGCTCATTGATGAAAAATTACAGGGACTGTAAAGTCATACCAGGGGAGGCCCTAACAACTCAGCACAGATTACTGTTGGCTACATTGCAACTACCGAAACCAATTAAAACGCACATTGATCGAACTGAGCATATAAAATGGAAGGAAATTCACAATAATAAAGGCACTCAACTCCTAGATGCTATTGGCGGGTACCTAAATAAGGATACCTCTAGTGAGAAATCTGTCGATAAAATGTGGCTCGAATTTGAAAACTTCTGCCAAACCCAGGCAAGAGCAGTGTTGGGAGTCTCTAGAGGTGGGTCATCGACACGAAAAGATACGACCTGGTGGAATGAGGACGTCAAACAAATAATATCAACAAAGCGACAACTGTTCAAGGCCTGGCAGAGATCTGGCCATGATGGAGATCGCGCTAAATACAAATCAATGAAGGTAATAGCTAAGTCAGTCGTAGCGCAAGCAAGAACACATTCCAGACACAAATTTTATGAAAAGTTAGAAAAAGCACCATCAGAGAACGCAATATTTAAAATAGCCAAACAGAGGCACAAGGCAACACTCGACACCAAATCCAGCAAATATGTCAAAGATCTGCAGGGACGTCTTTTAACATCTGATAACGACATAAAACGGAGGTGGAAAACGTACTTTGAAGACCTACTAAACGAAGAATTCCCTAGCGAAGATCTGCCACAAATACCGGCAACGGAGGGACCCATCGAACCGGTACATCCACAAGAAATAAAAAATGCGCTCCAAAAAATGGAATACCACAAAGCTATTGGCCCCGATAACGTACCTGCTGATATCTGGAAACGCCTGCAGGATGCTGCTTTGCCTTGGCTCACAGAACTATTCAACAAAATCCTTTTTGAAACAAAAATTCCTGACTCTTGGCGAAGGAGCTTCCTATGCCCCCTGTTCAAAAATAAGGGTGACATAGCAAACTGCAACAACTACAGAGTTTTACCCTGTTGGTTTAACCGACTCATTCCGGGTTAATGTTGGCGTCCATCAGGGTTCGGCGTTGAGCCCTTTGCTATTTAATCTGAGCATGGATTACATCACGAAAAGTCTTCAAGCACAAATTCCTTGGTGTATGCTGTATGCGGACGATATCGTGCTTATAGCGAAAACAGCGTCACAACTACAGAAAACCTTTGATGTTTGGCTCAAGGAACTAGAAAGATATGGGTTGCGTGTCAGCCGCACAAAAACCGAATACATGGAGTGCGACCTGGGTGGAACAGAACCGCTTGGTTGTAACATACATATCGAAAATGCCGCAATACCCAGAGTCACCCGCTTCAAGTATCTCGTATCGGTCCTGACAAGTGACGCACGAGTCGATGAAGATGTAAGCCACAGAATCAATACAGCTTGGATGAAATGGCGATCATTATCCTGTGTACTCTGCGACACTAGAATGCCCATTAAAACAAAAGGCATGATCTACAAGACTGCCGTAAGACCGGTAATGCTGTACGGTTCAGAGTGCTGGACTACACTTAAGAAGCACGAACAACAAGTGCATACGGCAGAAATGAAAATGCTGAGGTGGGCAGGCGGGGTAACACGTCTTGATAAAGTTCGAAATGAACATGTTAGAGGATCCTTTAAGGTAGCCCCAATAACTGAAAAGCTGAAAGAGGGGAGACTCCGCTGGTATGGTCACGTAATGAGAAGGGAAGAGAGCTACTCTGTAAAGACTGTCTTAACATCAAAACACAGCCCAACGGAAGAGGCAGACCACCTGCCACGTGGTGGTCTACTGTTGAGAGGGACCTAAAGGCCCAAGACATCTCGCCAATGACAACCCGGGATAGAAGGTCCTGGCGCCGCTGCACAAGGAGGCCTGACCCCAGATGAACTGGGATTAAGGGCAAGGACAAGAAGAATTTATTTTCAAACCTACAATTTATGTACATAGATTAAATCTAACTAATCTACTTAACCTAACCTATATCTAATATTGGCCCTTGTGGCATTGTACCGAGGATGCTGGCGGCATTTCCTCGCTGTATCGCAATACTGATGCGTTGTGCGAGGAAGTCGCCAGCTCTTCGGTCTTTAGTTACAAAATTTTGATTGATATACATAGGTATATTGGTTGATCTTTTAAACTAAAGTTATTTACGTCAGGTAAGTAGAAAGGATAAAAAACGTATAAATTACATAAACAATCCCTTGCAAATATCTATAGTAAGTCCAACGTCAAACTCAATACAGCAATTTTTTTATTTGGATATTTTCATTTTTTGAATTTTTTTTATTTTTATACCCTAACAACCGGTATTCGAATTTTAGGTATTTTTATGGATAGTATGATACTTACTCTAAATTATTGCTTCCGTTCATTTTAACCTCGTGAGGCCCTGAGTCATATATATATTACATAACATTTTGACTTTATAGATATAGTGTCAAAGTTTAAATTCGGTTGAAGTAAGTGACGTCACCAGGCCTCAGGAGGTTAAAGTGAAATTGAAGTCAGTTCGTCATGTCAATATGACACCAATAAAATCGCAGTAAGTTCGCGAGATGGCGTCAAGCTCGCCAATGAGGGTTTTCGATAATTTTTCTGCCACCAGGCGGCGCTTCGTACGCACCTGGTCTCGACAACTGTCAGATTCATACTATTCATAGGCACCTGGGCCTAAAATATTGAAATTCTATTTTATTTGGAAGAGAATTGATTTTGTAATGGATTACGACTATTACACGGTCATCGAACTGAAGACGGAGCTATAAAACAGGCGCGCAAAGTCACTGGTATTAAAAATAATTACTTTAACTTTGTTAATTTCATGAGAATTGACTTGGAACTATTTTATTTATTTATTTTAGGTAACAATATGCCTAAAGTAATGGTTTTCAGAATAAATAAACCTATAAATATGTTGAAAATTGAATGCGCGTATTTATTTTGACAGTTCGTTAAACGGTCGGCTCAGTGCTGCCATCTCACCTCCCCATAGCGGCAGAAAAAGTATCAAAAATCCTCATTCAGCTCATTACGAAAGTCCCGGCCATTTTTGGCCGAGAGCCGAGAGGGATATCTTGGCTCGACTTTGATACAATTGCAAATTGTAGTCCGATGTGCCTCAACACGTCCCTTGGCGCAGGCACGGCGATGGACGCGCTGGCGAGCATGCAGAGCTTCCTGCGCGGCCGCCCCACGCACTTCCGGACCATCGAGCACGCCATCGAGTGGTGGTACGTGCACAGACTTTTTATTCTGTTGGGAATACCAACAGCTCAAACTTTTGCACGTCGCACCTCACGCGAAAGAGTATAGCCGTGAAAGGAAGGCTGAACTGCCTTTGACGAGAAAATGGTTTTCCTTTTGCTCGAATAATTGTCTTTATATACGATGTAATTTCACCAAATATTCGCCCCAAAATAGTCGTGGTTCAACAAAAAAAAGAAAGAAAATCATTTTTAAAACTATGAAAACGGATATACTATAGTTTTATTTCATGAGTAATCCTCGCGGTAACCGAAGAAAAAATCATTTTTATTTTTTTTTTACTAAACTAGCCATTTAATACTCGACCCACATATATTTTTTCCAAAAAATTTCCAAAAATATGTGGTAGAGTATTAAATGGCTCATAAAATATATAATATTGGTAGGTGTCGCCTCTCTGCAAGTATAAAAACTAAATTTTTGGAATATAAAAAAAAATTTTTTTTAACTTATACATAAAATTCAATATTGATTTCTTTTTCAATAAACGTCCTTAGACATCTACAAAACATATTAAAATTTCAAGAAAATCGGACGACTAGTTTAGTAAAAAAAAATGATTTTCTTTTTTTTTATTATCTGAAAAACCACGACTATTTTGGGACGAATATTTGGTGAAATTACATCGTATATAAAGACAATTATTCGAGCAAAAGGAAAACCATTTTCTCGTCAAAGCCAGCTCAGCCTTCCTTTCACGGCTATACTCTTTGGTAGAGCTTTTTTTATTTAATGTTACCAACAGCACAACCTTTGAACATCCTCTCTCTCGCAAAATGTAGCATTGGCTAACGAATATGGACTTTATCTGCTAGCAAGACAATTGGGAATGTAAGAAAATATTAAAAACCATTGATTCTTTTTTTGGTGATAGGAATAAGCATCCTAATGACCAGAAAAGTTTTTGATAACGATATTACCTTTCTTGAATAGTAATAGTACCTACATTATGCATCAAGGGAGGTAAATACGGAATTACTACCGAGAGTGTTAGAAGCCCGACACCGTAGACGGAGGGCTTTTAATAACTCGAGTTAGTATTCCGCTTACCGACCGTGATGCATACAATGTTTTTCATCACACTTGCCGACAAAAAAAAGTTAATTGCCTGGAAATTAAGAGTTATTTTTCATTGATTCCCAATAGCTTTGATAGCATCCGCCATGATTACTTTAGGTGCTGCTAGTGTGGCCTGATATCACACGACACCCTTAGGAAATAATTTCATTAAAATATCTTCATATCAGCCGAAAAACCCACTGCAGAACATAGGCCTCGCCCAAAAATTGAATAATCGGTCCTGCGCTATCAAAATAAATTCGTTATCCCAAGGTAAAAGAAAAATTGAAGACAAAAAATGTCTAACAACTATAGGTGACGAAAAAAATTTTACTCATTTACCAACGTTTTGTGAAATTGTTAATTATTTCATCAATCATGTTATCATATCAATATGTTATGTTTTTTCAGCGTGAGAAGTGGCCAAGTCAGAAATGTGGATTCTGCCAAAGTGTCAATGCCCAGCCAAATTGTTAAGTAAGTCATTATTTACACTTGAAGTTATTCTGTGCTGTTAAGTTAAGATGATTGCTTTGTATTAACGTTTTTCATTTCCATCAGGTCTCTCGGATTTATGTTATGCAGTTGTAAATATCAAAATATCAATACCTTTTAGTTTTGTCAAAGGTGCTGTGAAAAGCATCAGCGGTATCAACATTTTTTTCGTCTCTGGCGTTAACGTTTGAATCCCTCATTACGCTCAGGATTCCACATTTACACAATAAAATGTGGAATCAATCGCTTCATTCGGGCTTCAATGAACGCCCTCGCCGGAAATACATCATTTTGATCCCTTGAACACTATAAATGTAGCTTTTATTGATAATTACATAAACTGAACAATTTTATACATCATAAATAAGCACACTTAAAATAACAAAATCATTATATTATTAACTAGTCACTTAAACAACACGATACAACATTTATATAAATACATAGGTCCTAAATAATACTAAACTAAACATATACCTAATAAATGACATCAACAAAATTCGCTCCGCGGATCCCCACGTACGAAGGTGCCCATCACGCTCGCCGCGTTGAACTGCAATGGACAGCCTCTTGAACACTATTACTATTTACTATATGAATGTTCATCCAGCTGTCAAACGAACCAGCTAGCCACGAACGAGTTGGACTCGCACACGCCGGAAACCGCGCCGCCGACGCCGCTGCCGCCGCCGCCGGCCGCCGACTGCATCGCCGAGGAGCCGGAGGACGCCGACGCCGACGCCGACTTCACGCCGCCGCCGCCGCGCGGGGACGGCGACACTAACATGAGGTCTGTTTAGCGATGTAGAACATTCTTTAAACTTTTGGATGCGAACGACTGGTGTATTGGTGCCGCAGGTCAACGCCAAATACCGATATAAAGTCTTGGTTCACAGAGAAATATAGACCTACACGTAAAATTCAATTTTAATTTTTACATTTTGTTGACGTGGCGTGTGAGCAGTATTTTGTATTTGACGTGACATCAAAAAGGTTAAATTGGAGTAACATACTCGAAAGTTTCCGAGAAATTTCATGAGAATTTAATAATTAGTTCTCATCTCTTCTCTCAACTTATGAAAATGTGTCTAATACGGTCTTGGCGTGACTAATTGACTATTTTCTTTTGATAAACTTTTTTGTGTAGTTCACTTGTAAAATGCGTAATTACTTAGTATGCAGTTTGTGACTACCGTGAACTTATTTATGTGCGTACTAATTGTATAATTTGAGCAATTCTCTTTTTTTTGCCACTAAAATGAAATATGAAATTTTGGGTAAATTTTATACTATTTCGGCTCAGAATCACGAGCTGATTCCATTTCCGGTGAAAAAAAAAGTGTCCCATGATTTTTTTTCCTATTGTGTTACTATTTTCCGTACACCTTCTATGGCGGTAACACAAGAGGATATTCGAAATATGTATGAAATTTTTGGGACATTTTTTTTTTCGCCGGAAATGGAATCAGCTCGTGATTCTGAGCAGAAATAGTATAAAATTTACCCAAAATTTCATATTTCATTTTAGTGGCAAAAAAAAGAGAATTGCTTATTTACGTGACCATGTATGCCAAAATCATAAAAAAAATCGTTATGGTTTGTCAATAATACGTTAACTCGGCAGTTAAACTCTACTTTCATACAAATTTCGATATTTATAACCATGTCTGCTGAGTTACTATTAAAATAAATGAAATATATTCTAAAATGAAAAAAAAAGTAAAGCTGCTTTAAGTAGCTACTAGTTACTTTATTCGCTTGCCATGATAAAAATGCGTTCTTTTGGGGTTTTTCGTGAAACCGTTATTTACAAACCCCACGAAAAATGTTTTGGCCCAAATAATGATTCGTATGATCGCAGTGTCATTAGAATAGACACACTACTGCGATCGCCAATTTACCTTCTAGTGTGTAACGCATAGGCAATAGGAGAGGCCGTTGTCCAGCAGTGGACGGTTATAGGCCGATGATGTAAATGTTTCCTTACCGCGAAAATTATCGCAGGTACAAATGGCGAATCTACCTGTCGAAAACGCTTTACAGATAGTTCAACTCATCTTTGCGGGCGGCGCTATGTGTGCCGTGCGCTTGTAATTATACAGCTTTCATTTGTTTTTGTTTTGTGGCAGTGACGCGGCTGTCGTCGTCCGAGCAAAACGCGTATATATGTACAAGGTTTACTCACACATAGCGCCGCGCGCAAAGATGAGTTGAACTATTTGTATTATCAAACCGGAATCAGAAAGGGATTTGAGAGTACTGTTGACACCACAAATGACACAACATTTACCAAGAAAACAGTTGTTTATAGATGTAGTGAGTGATTAATTCATCTATGTTCTGTAAGTTCTTTGCACTTAAACTATAAATATATGAATATAACTATGAATATATCCTAGATTGACTTATACACTGTTGTGTCAACAGTACTTTCGAATCCCATTCTAATCGCGGTTTGATAATACCCCCATGGGCATTTACCTCCTAGGTCGCGTTTCATAAAGTTACATTTTACAATTTCACTGTTTGCCTCTCTATCGCACGCACGTATTGGCTAGAAAGAGATGCAAACAACAAAATTGTAACTTTATAAAACGAAACTAATGTGTCGATACGCATAGGCAATAGGAGAAGCCGTTGTCCACCAGTATAGGCTGATAATGTTTAGTAACCCCAAAACCGTCGCAGGTACAAATGGCGCATCGACCTGTCGAAAACGGAGCGTTACTGGTCCGGCTGGTTCTCCGGTCTCTCCGCCCGCTTCCTCTCCGTGCGCGCCCCGCGACTGCTTCTTCTTGCCTCCATAGAGGGGCTCGACAGGGAACTCACCATCGGCCAGATGCAAGGTATATCCATCTGTACAATCACCAAGGATCGGACAAACGCCCGTCATTTTGAAAACATAACCCTGTTCCGTATGGTAGAGACTTCCTTATCTTATGATGTTAACATATTTTATTAATTTAAGATATGCATTTATTTCAGATATTTTTTTTATAATACGAACACAAGGTATCTATTTAGGAGATCCCAACTATTTCTTAGATACTTGTGCATACCATGATTGTTCGAAACGTCGTTATAACGTTAATTAATATACGCAATATAATTCGTTTAAATCGTTTTATTTCTTGAATAACTATCGCGGTAACCGAAGAAGATAATATCAAAAATTCTAAGTCGTTTATTTATCATAAATTCATAATCAGGGTACATAAAAGTAAGGAGTTGGGATCTCCTAAAGAGGTATTTTGTAATAGTGTTATAAAAAAATATTTTATAAAATATAATATGTTGACATCATAAGATAAGGAAGTCTCTGCTGTACGGAACAGGGTTATTTTTTCGAAATGACGGGCGTTTGTCCGATCCTTGACAATCACGTATCACACACATAAGATAAGTACACATTTCTAAACGTATGCCCGGGCACGAGGATGAAAATCGTTAGTATATGGAGCAGACCGTAAACCTAAAACATGTTTGGTAACCTAATACAGGTTTTTTTTATTCACCAGTCAAATTTTATATTCCAGGAAAGTTCCAGATGCAGGTGTTAACGCGGTGCGGGCACGCGGTGCACGAGGACACACCGGGAGAGGTAACTATCGCTAGATCTGTGCTTTACTTTTTTGGGTTCCGTAGCCAAATTACAAAAAAATAATTCGTCATGTCTGTATATCTGGTATGTCACAGCGACTTTTTTCCGAAACTAGGAGAACTATCATACTTATATTTATATCCTTGAAAATCACGGGCTTACAAATCCCGGTTTTTTGATAGGCTTGCGCGGGGATATAGATCCAGCACGTAGAGGGCCTTTGGAGAAATTTGCTGTGTTGTACACCTGCTGCAACCCATTCACGGGCACATCAATAGATATCCGTAAACCGGTCCCAGCAGGCGTATAGAGACTATTGAGAAGGAATGGAAAATACTAATGGGCTATGGTGATGGAGGATGGATGGATCAGAAATGGGACTATAGACTACTTATATTATTATTATACTTATGTTGTCGAGTTTGCGGACAATTGTGTGGTGCGCACACGTCTTGGAGTGGCTTAAGGTTGTAGTACCTTCGAAACATTAAGTACAGATGTCGCTAGTGATTAGTTTCAAAATATCATTGACTGAATTCGCTGTCAATCGTGTAATATTGGGATAGCGATATACGCATAGGTAAATGAAAGAAGATGCCTACTTCCAACTTTGGACTGAAATATGTTGACGACGTGATGTGATGATGTTGTTTAAGCCTATTCTATTTTTAGGACAAGTGAAATAATAGCCCAGTGTCCTAAAAAATGTTATTATATTTTTAATTTTGGAACATACATAACAAAATTCATATTTCTTTGAAAATAAGACGTCATGGGCCGGTATCAGTAAATTTTGTTGTCCTAAAAATGGGACGTTGGGCCTTACGATGATAATTATCAGGTAGGTACCTAATTGGTATACCTTGTTCAGGATTTCGTGCATAGTTAAAGAGAAACTACGGGCTTTTTCTTATTTGTTTATTATCAAAAGAATTTGTAGTTAAAACTTACGCCAAAACATTACAAACTTAATTCTTGTTCTTGCTAATTGCCAGCCCAAATAGGATGGATATAAAGTGCATTCAACCTTACTTGTCTTATCATGTAAACAAACACTTTTTGAAAACATTATCACACTTTTCTCTGCAATTATACAATAATCATCACGTCAAATGTTGTTGCATACTTTTAAATCTCGCAAAGTATTATAATCACTCAAAAAAGTATAGAAAATATCATTTCTGTAAAGATTTTCGTCAATAAACGCTGTTACGGTTGGATAGCCTTCAAAACATCTGACATTGCGATGTCTAGATTGTCTATGTACCCGTAATGTTGGCATGACAATATATCGATATTAATACTTAAAGTACAACTAGGGAAAAATGCAATTAAAATAAATTGCAGTAATTTACCAAACATGTTGTAGTTGATTTCAATATGCTTTTGATATAATATTGTACTAATTAATTCTTCCTGACAGACGATGCAAAACCGATAATCCTCTATTTACGTAAGTAGTGAAATTATCGCTGACATTTCGTTATATCGACATTTCTAATCACTAGTGATTGTCTTTGATCATCATCGACGTTTTGTGAGCGTCAGGATGACTGACCAAAATAGCGGATCAGTGTTAGAGTACCATCATAATTTACTACCTATTTGCTACTATTTACTACCTATGTTCACATATTTGCTACCTAAGTTTAAAAAAAGAAATCAATTTAATTAAGTGGGCAGTCATTCTGACGTCAGGATGACTGCCCATATTTAGTATTTCGTGGTTAGACCCTACATTTTGCAACTTTCTATGTACTATGATTTACTACCTATTTGCTACCTAAGCATATATTTTTTCCAGATTTTTTAGGCAAAAAATGACGATTTTAAAAGCATTTCAAATTCAGAACAAAAAAAAATTTGTTAGAGTACCATCATAATTTACTACCTATTTGCTACTATTTACTACTGTTCACATATTTGCTACCTAAGTTTTAAAAAAGAAATAAACTTAATTAAGTGGGCAGTCATTCTGACGCCAGGATGACTGCCCATATTTAGTATTTCGTGGTTAGACCCTATATTTTACAACTTTCTATGTACTGTAATTTACTACCTATTTGCTACCTAAGCATATATTTTTTCCAGATTTTTTAGGCAAATCATGACGATTTTATAAGCATTTCAAATTCTGAACAAAAAAAAACGTTGTTTGAGTACCATCATAATTTACTACCTATTTACTACCTATGTTCACATATTTGCTACCTAAGTTTTATAAAAGAAATAAATTTAATTAAGTGGGCAGTCATTCTGACGTCAGGATGACTGCCCTATTTAGTATTTCGTGGTTAGACCCTATATTTTGCAACTTTCTATCTACTATGATTTACTACCTATTTGCTACCTAAGCATATATTTTTTCCAGATTTTTTGGCAAAAAATGACGATTTTATAAGCATTTCAAATTCTGAACAAAAAAAAATTGTTAGAGTACCATTATAATTTACTGCCTATTTGCTACTATTTACTACCTATGTTCACATATTTGCTACCTAAGTTTTAAAAAAGAAATAAATTTAATTAAGTGGGCAGTCATTCTGACGTCAGGATGACTGCCCGTGCCCATATTTAGTATTTCGTGGTTAGACCCTATATTTTGCAACTTTCTGTGTACTATGATTTACTACCTATTTGCTACCTAAGCATATATTTTTTCCAGAATTTTTAGACAAAAAATGACGATTTTATAAGCATTTCAAATTCTGAACAAAAAAAAATTGTTAGAGTACCATCATAATTTACTACCTATTTGCTACTATTTACTACCTATGTTCACATATTTGCTACCTAAGTTTTAAAAAAGAAATAAATTTAATTAAGTGGGCAGTCATTCTGACGTCAGGATGACTGCCCGTGCCCATATTTAGTATTTCGTGGTTAGACCCTATATTTTGCAACTTTCTATGTACTATGATTTACTACCTATTTGCTACCTAACCATATATTTTTTCCAGATTTTTTAGGCAAAGAATGACGATTCATAAGCATTTCAAATTCTGAACAAAAAAAAATTTGTTAGAGTACCATCATAATTTACTACCTATTTGCTACTATTTACTACCTATGTTCACATATTTGCTACCTAAGTTTTTAAAAAAAAATAAGTACTCTAACAATTTTTTTTTTGTTCAGAATTTGAAATGCTTATAAAATCGTCATTTTTTGCCTAAAAAATCTGGAAAAAATATATGCTTAGGTAGCAAATAGGTAGTAAATCATAGTACATAGAAAGTTGCAAAATATAGGGTCTAACCACGAAATACTAAATATGGGCAGTCATCCTGACGTCAGAATGACTGCCAACTTAATTAAGTTTATTTCTTTTTTAAAACTTAGGTAGCAAATATGTGAACATAGGTAGTAAATAGGTAGTAAATTATGATGGTACCCTAACAAATTTTTTTTTGTTCAGAATTTGAAATGCTTATAAAATCGTCATTTTTTGCCTAAAAAATCTGGAAAAAATATATGCTTAGGTAGCAAATAGGTAGTAAATCATAGTAGATAGAAAGTTGCAAAATATAGGGTGTAAGCACGAAATACTAAATATGGGCAGTCATCCTGACGTCAGAATGACTGCCCACTTAATTAAGTTTATTTCTTTTTTTAAACTTAGGTAGCAAATATGTGAACATAGGTAGTAAATAGTAGCAAATAGGTAGTAAATTATGATGGTACTCAAACAATTTTTTTTTGTTCAGAATTTGAAATGCGTATAAAATCGTCATCTTTTGCCTAAAAAAATCTGGAAAAAATATATGCTTAGGTAGCAAATAGGTAGTAAATCATAGTACATAGAAAGTTGCAAAATGTAGGGTCTGACCACGAAATACTAAATATGGGCAGTCATCCTGACGTCAGAATGACTGCCCACTTAATTAAATTGATTTCTTTTTTTAAACTTAGGTAGCAAATATGTGAACATAGGTAGTAAATAGTAGCAAATAGGTAGTAAATTATGATGGTACTCTAACACTGATCCGCTATTTTGGTCAGTCATCCTGACGCTCACGACGTTTTGTTTGTTTACATGATAAGACAAGTAAGGATGAATACACTTTACTTTTCTAGTTTCTACTAACAAACTGATTTGCCAAGTGTATTAACATGTGTGTCTATCAGGTGGCGCGTGTAGTGGCCGCGTTTCTGCTGCGGCACCGGCTCACGTCGCCCACCGAGGCCGGCGAGCACATGAACCTCGTCTCCGCGCCCGGCTGCTAGGCCAGTACTCACTACTGCACGCCTAGCCGAGCCATTCTACAATCGTACACGATGAGCGATAAGTCACGTGACCATAATTCCACCACTTTTCGTTCGAACCTGTCATATACACGGTGCTCGTGAGCATTCCGAAAGATTTTAATGCTGAATTCCTGAGCATGTTTAGAGTATTTAATGTAAAATTTCCTGGATTTGGCTTGGTTCCAGAGATAACTAACCTTTTTCGAAATAAGTTTTTGACGTAACTCGTCATAAAACTTCTTTTTGATTACAATTCTACTACAATGTGTTCTAATATTACCACACCTTTTGGCTGACAATCAAAAATTAAGAATAGACTTGACGATAAAACCTGTCCCAAAAAAAATCACATAAAAAAACAATTTTAACAAATTGTTGTTATGATAAAAAATATTGAAAATGCTAACAAGTATTCAAAAAGTCTAAAAAAAAAGAAAAAAACTTTTTTGTGAAATTTGACTTTTAGGTCTCATAATATTTTTTGTTTATTTTGATGTCTAGAATGCATAGTTAAAGTCTTTTGCAATGCTCGCGAGCACCGTCTATAAGGTGTTATCACTTATCAAATTAGTTGCCGATCACTTAGGGTTTGCATGTGCTCATGATAACGAACAAATTATGGGACTCGTATTGAAATCTGAAAAAAAAAAACTTTCCATTTAAGGTTGATCAACCGGTGGGACCGCTTTGTATGGAAAAGCGATTTTATTTTACATGATTTCGATATGAGTCCCGGAGAGAAAGTTGTTCGTTATTATGAGCACATGCATACCCTAAAGTATCGGCAACAAATTTGAAAGCACCTTAAGGTGCGTTTAAACCAAAAGAACTTCGCTGTTCTAGCGCCCGTTCTACGAAATCAACCACGTCAACTCACGTTTTGCTTACCGATCGAATTTCGTAGAGTGGGAGGTTAGAACAGCGAATGCTCTTTTAGTTTAACCGCGCCTTTATATTCATTACATCATTACTTATCGCTTATCGTATATACATGATTGCAGAATGGCATCTTGACTAGACCTGGTAAATTAAAGGTCTTCGCACATTATAAAACTCCATGCCAACGCGGCAGCAACTCTACTCACACTTTCGATGAGTCGATCCACCCAATGGTCACTAGGGATAACGCGGCGTGAACGAGGGGGCAATGAAAATGGTTGCTCGATACACGTCAGTCGCAAACACATAGTCGCCGCGTGGACAACGTGTGGTCGTTGCGTGACGAATGTGTCGGGGTTGACCTTTAGTGTACGACACGTAGACCACTCGTACTCCTACAATTTTTTTTTTAACCGGCTTCAAAAAGGAGGAACATATTTGGCTTGGCACCGACTTCTAAGAAATCTGTAGGATACCTAGCCATAATATTTTATTTCAATGAATAGGGTAAAAGGTTTAAAGGTTTGGGTAGGAAATCCTAAGAAGTAGGAACTAAAACTATTTTTTACTTTTTAGTTCGGGCGAATTTTTATTTAATCTAGAACATGACATAGGCCTTAAATTTTCAATATTTGGCATAGAATAGAATCGCTGTTGAGTTGTTATAATTTGCGAAGACCTTAAGATTTTAAAGGTACGTAATGTTATCAGCGGTTGGTGCAACCCGCGGTAATTCTCTCTTCCATGAACTTTGCTCATTCTGTGTACTTCGTTTGTTTAGCATTAGGAAGAAAAACAATCTTGAAATGTATTTTCATTTACATACTGTATTGAAAAATAAGTCGCGAAAAAACGTAATACTTAATATAAAAATCATTTCCGGTTATTTACACTGCTTTTCTTTCGTAAATAAGGTAGGTAATACAATTTTTAGAAAGATTTTATCAATCCTTTTCAATATACCTAAAGATCAAGATTGTTTCGCAATTTCAGCTGATAGTCGTCCACTATTGTACAGGTAAATTCACTAAAGCTGGCACGAATGGAATGTATGAAATGAATGACATCTATCATTGTTTGTATGCGGCCGTGCTATACCAACCTGTATCTACTATCATTTTGACATCCACACATAGATACTTTCTGTCACTCGATCCATCCGTGCCAGCTTTCGTGAATTTACCTGTACAAACCTCGCCCAAAATATTGCTTACTTTATTTCTAATGCTAAAAAAAAGTACAGATATTCCAATAACCGTCAACCTCGTCTCCTGCTGACTATACTTGTCACAAAACTGATCTGATGACATTCATCAATCAATAGTTATTAATCTCGTGCCGATTATTAGGGGCCAATGTTAATACGGTTTGATGCAAGTACGAGCGAGTGAATGCAAAAGGAGAACAATTATTTATTAAAATAAATGTTTTTGTCGATAAAATACACCATTACTTAAAGTCCCAAGTTTGGACAAACAAATATACCAACTAAAAACTAGATAACAACATTTCGTCGAAGATATTTGAATATATTTTTAGGATATTATTTTTCAGAGATTTTTTAGAGATTCGTTATATTAAAAATATATTAAAATAAAAATGTAACTTAAGATGTTTCTTGGAATCATAATTGTGTAGTCTCAAATTTTATCAAACAACCAATTTCACAAATATGATTTTCAAATACGTAAAATATACCTAAATAAAAGAATGTTGAGGCTTATTTGAATTTCCAAAACGTGAAAAAGATTTATTATTGACAAGTCCTTATAAAATAAATCAAATCGGATTTTTTGGAAATTCCGAATAAGTCTACAGATTGAATATATTATATGAAGTTGTATGCATATCGTTATAATTTATTTTATTTATTGCAAGTACTTAAAGTATGTACCTATTTATTTGACCTCATGGTAACGTAGCGTCCGAAAATAAATAAAATAGTTTTTAGATTTACGAACAGAGTTATTTGTGAAATATTTTAACCTTTTCGCCGCCATGCTAATGAAATAGAAAATTGTCCAGGCAAATCGATATTTTTAATTAATAGATATATGAAGTAGTGACGGGTGGGGCACTAAAAATGAAAACTGACTATCTAGTAAATGGCGACAAAAAGGTTGAAGAAGCAAATAAAAACTATTTTGACATAGCTGTCTTAATAAACCATCGAATTTTGTTCATCTTATTTATATTCATTGATTTAGAATAAGTACTTACGTAAAACACTGGAAAACGGGAATAAATGAATGTTGTAAATATGACTAAGTATGTATTATTTTATCAAATAAAATAAATGTCAACTCTTCAATAATTTATTTTAATATAATTGTAATGAATTGAAGTACAAAAACACGAATCCTGCATTATAGAGTTAAAATACAGCAGCGGAGGGACACGACACGACTTACCATTACCAAATAAATACAATATCTGGGAAATTGAACTAAGATGGCTTGGCTAAGGCGACAACTATACAACGAACGTCATAAAAAAATATTTTCGTTATATTTCAGTTAAACCCCAATGTCAACTGCCTGTTACAAGACAAGCTATTTGCAACAAACCTTTAGCTCTAGCTTTCAATCTCTGCTGTATTTTAAGCTCCTTAAAAATAGAATTCGTCGGGTGATAACGAAAACTCAATAGCAAAACCGTTACTAATATTAGCATTTTCATATATCGTAGGTATATTGAGGTAGGTACATACTCAATATACCTACGATATATGAAAATGCTAATCAATACTTACCTACTGACTGAAAGAGATTTTTAGTTCAAGTCACTTTTGTACGAATTTAGGTTGACAACCGATGATATTATTTCAATGCGATTCTCGGGAAAAGTACCGAGAAAGATTTAACATCAACTATATCACGATTAAGGACTTTTCTTAAGACCACCACATGTACAAAGCACCTATATATTACAACAACGCATTCCTAGAAAGTAATATGACTAAAGTATAACGCCATCCAGAAAAGAAAATATTTAAAGCAACAAATGTTTGATAAAAACAATATTTAATAATGACACTTTAGTCGATGCGTCGTTAGCGTTTACAGGGTTATACAATAAAGGCATTGTGCTATTTGAATCATTTCTAGAATAACGGTAACGATAAAAAATATTAAACATTTTGTACACTTATTCGATTGACTAGTAAACTGTTTATATTACAAAATATTATCGCTAAAGTGTAGGCCACAAATTTATTCATAATTTAACAAAACTGAAAAACATTAAATAATAGCCAAGGCAAGGACTCCAATTTTGACTAAATTCCCATAAAGCGTAAATTTTGAGCTAAGTTACTGTAACTTAAATCTAAATGAGGTGGAAGTGATTATACTAACAACAAAATCTTCATCAACAGTAACTTTACTTAAATAGTAACAAATCATTTCTAATTACACTGTTTTAGTGTAAAAATAATACACAGAAAACACTGACAAGTGGAGTCTCTTTTAATGTCTCGTTATCAGTAGGTACTATTGTAACATTTATAATAAAACATTAATTTAAATAATTTAATAAAACTTTTATAAATAAAATATATCTTACAAAAATCGACTTAGTCCCACGGTAAGCTCAATTAAGGCTTGTGATGTGGGTACCAAGCGGCGATATAATATTAGATACATAAAGGTATTTAAATACATAGACAGCCACGACCAAGGAACGAATATTTATGATAAATAAATACACAAATAATGCCCTCGTCGGGATTCGAACCCGGAACCTCCAGCTTCGTAGAATAATATTAAACAAAGGCGTAATATTGTGTTCGTAGGTATATGTGTATTTATCAACTGGACGGTGCCTTTAAAAGTTGATAATCTAAACATTGCCTCCACATGTCAGGTTTCTGTCACCAAGAGCATTGGAGGGTAAAGTTACAAATGATAAAGTCTAATAGGTCAAGTATTAAATGAGTACATGCGTTTTATAAAAGATTCCAAGAAATGATTGATAATGAATAGGTCGATTCACCATTACAATAAAAGCTATATATCTTCGGGGATAGTGCAATACCGCGTAATACCAAAGCAGATAGAGTTCAAATATCAAACAATTGACACTCAAATTGACCCTAATTGAATTTGTTAGTTACGCGGTATTGCACCATCGCCGACGATATGATGTATCAGTGTACGTGGAAAAGTGGTACCTTGCCACGACTCTTAAAATATTCCCTATGTGTTCTTTAATAAGTCCATTTTAAACACCGTGACAAGGTACCTTTTCATGTGCACTGACACATTACAAATGGCAGTTAATTTTTAATAAACCCAAGATAGAATTTTAGACGAGTTTATCATATCATATCGAAATCTAATTAACTTGCCATTAAGTATATTGGAGTTAAACCCCATCGTTAAGTCACAATTATAAACAAGTATAAATTATTTAAAACCATGAATAAATTATCACTAAAACAAATCTCACTGTTATTGACAACCACTTATTGTTAGATGATTATAATATTTATGTATAATAACAAGACTCCTCAACAAAAAGAATCCAAAGATGTAGGTGTTTACAGATCGATTCACATTATAAGAGTTGGCACGAATGTATCGATTAAGTGTTAGAAATTATCTGTGTGTATGTCAAAATGGCTGAAAATATTATGACAAAGCCATACACACAACGATAGAAGTCATTACCGTCACAATATTTTCAAATTATATTAATTGATATATCAAATTTCCTTAGTCACCCGTGGACCACGAACAATTCATTCCATTGGTGCTAACTCTTGTGAATCGATATGTACTAGAAGAGGTGTTTCTTTGTTAACCTTTTGGACTCCAATTGTTGATATATCGCCACCCCAGCTGCATCGCCAAAGACAGATATACAAAGTCATAGTTCACAGAGCAATGTAGACCTATACGCACGTGCGTAAAGTCCAAATTCAGATTTGAAGTTTTGATTTGGCGTCTGAGTTACAGCTTTTGTATTTGACGTGGCGTCGAAAAAGGTTTAATAACAATATTTTATTTAAAATCACATGTCCTTAATTTGCTAGGAGATTTAAATTGATTAAGAAATAGAAAATTCAAAAGCTATAATATACAAAAAGGCGCGTAATTCAAATGATCTATGGGCAGCCAATTTTTAGCGCCTACTATTTTCAAATAGGCCGCCCTTTCCTACTGACAAGATATTTTTGCTAGACTATGCCTCGGACCAAATAACCGGTAATTTCCTAATTTTTCATTTTTGTGACCATTAATTCTTATAATTCTTAATACTTATCTAAGCATTAATTTCTTCGTATCGCAAATTGTGTGGTTGATGGGCTACGGTTATTTGGTCCAAGTATAAATCATGCCATCATTTTTGACTAATGTTCTTCTAAGTATTCTTTCTTCTAAGTACAGTATACAGTGCAATGCATTTTTATATCACGTTAAATATAAGTCATCACTGGCATAATTACGATTTTTTTTATTACTGAGATCTTTTGTCGACCAAACATTCTTGGAGATTTCAGAGATATGGCATGAATTTAGCTAAATTATATCGTAAGCTTAAACAGAGCTTTTCATTTCTTGCTTGACGCAGGTTTTGAACGCTTCCCAACCCTCGTTCTTGGCGTAAGACTGAAAAAAAAAGAGATTACATTTGGGTATTGCTTTCAGTAAATCTAGTAATTACTAGAACAGCTAAACATGTTGAACATTCATCAAATCATCATCATGTAGTAAATAATTTAAATTAACTAGTAAGCCACTTTCACGCGAGTTTATTTAATGTCCTAGACTTAAAGGAGTTGGTTTAAATTTTCGTATGCCCTGTTCCGTATCCGTCTCAATCCGTTGGCAATAATAGTGGCATACCAAAGATTAAGCGCAGTGTAAAAACCGTAAGACAGGTGAACTTTACGACATTGTAAGAAGTGCATTCCACGAAAAAGTCTACTTTGTCGAATACGTGACGGTTATGACAGCTACGTTAAGAAATATATTGAAAGTGCGAGAATTCTCTATAAACGGGTGAATCAACTTTTTTCTGTCTGTTATTGCCATGGTTACGGTCGCCTGAGTCACGCTGGTTTTATGCAAAATTATGCTACTTAAAGTAGGCAAACATGTAAGTAGTGAATGTCTGTAGGTGGCCCATTAAGGAAAGAGCTTATTAACACCAGAAAAATGCATGTGTGCATGGTTTAAGTAGCCTAATTTTGCATAACACCAGCGTGACTCAGGCGACCGTAACCATGGCAATAACAGACAGAAAAAAGTTGATTCACCCAAATACAAACACCCAGTTATAAAATAAAGATACACCAAAAATTGTATTCGTAAGTATCTTAGATGTACGTGAAGAATGGCGTCACGTAGCCGACATTCTTATGGAATGCACCGATACAAGGGTAGGGTAGCCCACACACGAAACACCCACCTTGAACCCTCGGTGGAGGCGGTCCTTCATGATGGCAATGAACTCCTTGTAGCTGAGCAGCCCGTCACCATCGGCGTCGAAGATGGCGAACACCGTCGTCACCAGGTGCTCCGACTGAGAGATGCCCGTGCATATCTTTACGGCGCGGTGGAACTCGTCTGCAACGGAAGATTAACCTTTCTTGACATATTCAAATTTCCACTTAAAGTCATGTCATACTGCTACCACAAAGTTGTCAGATTTTTTTTTTCTCGAATGTCGATTTCCTGGACGTTTCCACGGTGAAGCTAAAATAGCATAGATAGAATGCCATATGTCGATCCAGGTACAGATGATTCATCATGTGTTCATGTGTATTCTTCATTTGACACACCTTTCAAATGGTCTAAATCGTTGAGGAACTAGCACAAGGTACTACGACTCTTAAAAGCTGCATATAGTAACAGTCCTACATATATCCTAATGGAAATTGCTAAAATCATTGAAGAGCTGGCAAAAGGGATTGAAATTCTGAAAGCCAATTTAAGAGCGAAAGACCTAATCCCACCTATACATCCTCACAGCAATGGTGAAATCATCCAAATTGTTCAGGAACTGCCAGAAGGTCTTGAACTCCTGGAAGGTGATCGCTCGAGCCTCATGCGGTCTAAGAGACTGTCGATCTACATATCATTCGTTTGTGATTAATCATACCCTCACCTTTGATACGGAATGCTTATCCACCGTGCACTTGGCAGAACAGTCGACATGTTTAAGGACCAAGGTCACCTTTTGAAAGCTGCTAAGGGCTTGTGCATAAATCACGCGAGGTCCTATAGGGGGGGAGGGGGTCCAAGAAAACATCACGAAAGATCACAGTAGGGGAGGGGGGGGGTACAAGGAGACCTCACGTGTATTTTTTTACGATGAACAAACTAAGAAATATTGTCAATTTCGGCTAGCGAACGTGAAAAGTTGAATGAAAAAAATACACGTGAGACTGCTGGGGGGGGGGGGGGGGGGGGGCTAGCCAAGAAACTCACCAAACATCACCATGGGGGAGGGGGGGGTCAAAAAGTAGCCAAAAAAACATCACATGATTTATGCATGAGCCCTAACATTAATAGTCCCAAACACGTCGTCATGGAAATTGCTGAAATCATTGAGGAGCTGGCAAAAGGGATTAAAATTCTAAAAGCTGATTTAAGAGCGTAAGACTCACCTTTGGATATAGGATGGTCAGCAAGAGTATACATCCTCATAGCGATGGTGAAGTCATCCAAGTTATTCAGGAACTGGCAGAAGGTCTTGAACTCCTGGAAGGTGATCGCTCGAGCCTCATGCTGTCTAAGAGACTGTCGATCTACATATCATTCGTTCGTGATTAATCATACCCTCACCTTTAATATGGAATGCTTATCCAGCGTGCACTTGGCAGAACAGTCGACATGTTTAAGGACCAAGGTATTCACTTTTTGAAAGCTGCTAACATCACGTCCTCATGGCAATGGCTGAAATCATTGAGTAGCTGGCAAAAGGGATTGAAATTCTAAAAGCTGATTTAAGAGCGCAAGACCCACCTTTGGATATAGGATGGTCAGCAAGAGTATACATCCTCATAGCGATGGTGAAGTCATCCAAGTTGTTCAGGAACTGGCAGAAGGTCTTGAACTCTGGGAAGGTGATCCCTCGCTCGAGCCTCATGCGGTCCAAGAGACGGTCGAGGTACATGTCGTACTCATCCGTGTCCAGATACGTGTAGCGGAGGAGGATTTTCGCGAAGTCCACTTCCGATATCGTCTCGTGGCCTGAAGAGTAACGTATAACGTTGTTTTTAACCAAACGAGACTTGATCTCGTATAAATATGCTTCGATAATTAACTACAAAGTTGGAGAAGTCTTTCAGGTAATTATGTGCGGCGTGAAAGTTTTAACCAGTATAAATGTACAACAATTCATTAATGTGACATTTGATGATATGTATGCTTTATATATGTATATCATGTATATGCCTGCCTGTCGCCACTAGGTGGACTGATGACATGGTGAAGGTCGCAGGAGTCCGCTAGATGCAGGGCCGCTCATTGTGGCAATCTTTTGGGGAGGTCTATGTTCTGGTGGATGTCTTTCCGCTGATATGATGATGATGATATACCAGTGTATAAGTGGCAGTGCAGTGCCTCATATTACACAGACGTATACACGAGAACGGCAGTTGTTGCTTCTTTGGTAGAATCTTCAGTATTATAATAATTCTTCAATATAGTTCAATCAATATGCCGTGTGGTGACGGATGTAAGAATATATTTGTCACCACCCCAACTCCTCCTGCGGGTGTCGTAAGAGTCGACTAAGGGATTGAAGTGTCACTGACCATGATAAAAGACTGATGATGGGCAGCAGCGTCATCATAGTGGACACATTGCTGCGATCGCCAATCCGTTTGCCCAGCGTGGCGATTATGGGCATTTACCTCCTAATGCGTCTATACGCAGTGGCGTGCACAGGGTTTTTGGTCAGGGTAGGCAAATTTTTTTTTCTCAAACTTGCTACGGAATGTTGATGTTACTTACTTTAAATTAAACCAGGAAATACTATGTACCCGGTGTCAATTGCTAAGATGATATGTAAAGAGATTTCATGTATTTATTTCACACCTAGGACTGCAAACAAACCGTGTTTTGTTTTGAAACGTCAAATTGTGACACTAGGTCTTGACATTCAGCCACAGAAAAAAAAAATAACCTAAGAACTAATGTCTATACCACCAGGTAAAAGAATACCTCAAACAGTTTAAAAAAAAAAGGCGCGAATGTTTTTTTTTTAATGTACGATACTGTACTATTGGTTTATTTACAAATGAAATAGTATGGTTTGGCGAAATCAGTTCGTTTTATTTCACGGCAAGTTTGAGAAAAGCACTATACAAATCTCGGCGAGAAACAGGGTTACAGGCCGCGTATTCCTATCTGGCCTCAGTTCCTTCGGCCAGATATATCTACTTGGCCTGTAACCCTTCGTTTCCCGTCCTCTATAGTAATGTACTATTACCTGCGGAACAAATTATTTTGAACATCACATTGTCAACTCGCGGATTATGTATGTACACAGACTTTTTCTATAACATGCGACACAACCTAAGTCTTATTTATTTTATTTATCTCGACCGTAAGTCTCGATGTAACATAAGCCACCAGCGATCTGAAAAGCATTGGGTAATGCTTGGTAATGCTTTTCAGATTGGCGAGTACGGCTACGGATACGGACAAACTAACAACAACTTTTGAAATAATTACAATACAACTGTTGCATACACGTACCTTTACAAACTTCTTTTGTTTTATTTTTTAAAATCTGCTAAATCAACACGTAAACGAGACACAACACAGTCACAGCTACAATCATCATTCACAATTAGAACTCATATCATAATTCAGTCACGCACGGCCACATCTAACACAATTACACTAAAAATTAAATCGAAAACGTAACAAAATCGCTCCATATCGAACTATACATAATAACAATAAAAGAGTTTTGATATTTTCAAAAATTATCTGCTTCTAACCTTCAAAAGTGTATTGCATTGCAAATTTCAACAAAAATGACTGTTTGTATTTGTAATTTGTAAACAAATAAACCGGACATATTGTAACGCCTCTCGCTTCAAGTAAAAACCATACCAAAGGAGACCTTTTTAATTTGGCCACGACTTTGCGCGACCAGTAGACCTACCGCGAACGATTGACGTGTTGCTTCTCTGTCGCACTTACGTTCGAATGTACAAGTGCGAGTGAGACAAAACTTCATTCGTGGTAGGCCCTCAACTATGGCGACTCCATAAGTTGAGATACCAATATCGGCTCTCTCTCGCACCTATGGCATAGGCGCCGCTTATTTTCGTTCTTGTGTGCGTCATTTTCTATCTATGTGTGAACTGGGCAAAAATATGTATATAGTTCACGGACATGATTACACAAACGCACGGTGTGAGTTTGTGTAATCATGTTTCGCGACCCAGGGTCACGTTTTATAAAGTTACAATTTACAATTTCGCTGTTTGCCTCTCTTTCTAGCCAATATGTGCGTGCGTTAGAGAGGCAAACAGCGAAATTGTAAATTGTAACTTTATAAAACGCGACCCAGGTGGCGCTCGGCGCTCTCCGCGTTCTGGCGCAGCCGCGCGCGAATTCCCCCTATGCAATCGTATGCGAGCAGAGTCGCGCGGAAATTTAAATCGCCGCGAGCTCCGTTAATACTAAAGGGATAAGTGGATTTCTTTCAGAAAACATTACACATTATTATAATGGAGACGAATAAGTGTATGTATATTCTATTCTGCTAGGGTAGGCAGTGCCTATTTGCCTATATGGAGTGCACGCCACTGTCTATACGCATAGTTAATAGGAGAGGCCTACGTCTAGCAGTGGACTATCATAGGCTGATGATGTGTGATGATGATAGTTCAATACAATATTCAAGGTAACTTTGAACACACTAAATATAAAATGCTGGTTTCCTTTCTGATTAATACTACATTTGTAACAAAATGAATTACCTTTGGCAAACTCTTGAAACTCCAGCTCCAAGACCTCAGTCTGCAGGTTCTCCATGAACTGCTTGAACCCTTCAAACCTCAGGTCGCTCGTGCCCTTCTTGCCGAAGAAATGAACCTGTGGAACATTACATTCATCATTCGTCGACCAAAAGAAAATCGAGGTACAAAGATTTGGATGTTGAATAAATATGAATATTTGACGCCGTCTGGAGACCCAATTATCCTGAGATTAAACCTTAATTGCAGTCATGTTCGTAACGACAATGAAGTATCTACGATATTATTAGGCATTTTAACTTTATCGGCGTTTTTTTATTATATTATAAAATCGCTTAGTTTATAAAATTAACACCAAAACCGAGTTTTTATAGAAGTTTTAGTGCTTAGTTGTCGTTACAGACGTTAAGAGTTTCTTAAACTCACGCTAATTGGTTGGGTGTCCCTAAAAGAGAAAAAGCTCGTCCTGTCACTGTCATAGTACTAATTTGCGGCAGCGTGTCGATGCAGTGTCAATATTGTCCCTTCCCTGCCAGTCTAACTTGGACGGCTACCATGATCTCTTAATTGCGATTCAGTTTAGGTTCGGTTTGTTCGTTTTTGACAGTTGTTGTATGAAGCTGACACATCGCGATTCGGTTTAGGTCTTAAACTGAATCGCATTAGTAGATCGTGGTAACCCCCCTGCGGTAAGTCAACTAACCTGCAGCAGTGTGTCGACATTGTGTCGCCGCTGCAACCCCTGCTCGTCGTTAACGTAAGACTCGTGTGGTTTGTCGCCTTCGCCCCCCTCCTGGCTCTCCAGCCCGCGTTTGCCACGCCACGCGAAGCTGAAGATTTTCTCCATCTACAAACATTTACAGTTAAAACGGTAATAGTACTGGCCTACTACCGTAAAAGGGATTTTCGCGGTAGCGCCGCAGGACAGTGTTCTTACCATGAGATCTCAGAAGCCGTAAACGTCTGTGTAGGTTACTTTATCGTCTGTTGATAAGCAAAACTCACTAAGTAACATATTACCTATTTGAAATAAAGCTTGTATCTCAGTTCTGATTCAATACTGACATGCGAGGTTGCTAAGAGTAGTGATAGTTTTTATAGTGAGGTTTGGATGTCCAAGGCCGATATATACTTCTTGGTCGTGGCATATTACATACACATTGGTGTGAGTCGAGTGTCATAAACAGAAAGTAAGTCTACAAGCGATTACTGAGGCGGTAAAATCATGGTGAGAATAAAAGTGTTAATTACATTATGCTTAATCGTCTACAAACAATGAGATTGCCGATTTTCTTACCATCTCATGGTACTGTCTTAACTTTGATCAACATTGTCATGCATTACCATATCCGTCCCATTTCATGAAAGAAATATTTGGTATAGGTAATAGACAATGCTAACTAAAGTTTTTATAGGTACTCTACAAATCGAATCACCCGGGACGACACAAAAACGGTGTCACAACACAAACATTGATGCCCATATTCAAAACGACCAGCATACAAAATGTATTAATTCATTTGGTAATTATCTGTCAATTTGACATTTGGTTTTGGTAGATAGGGTCAAAACATATCGATGCTTATCATAATAATGGTTATACCAACAAGGTATTATTTTGGATTATGGCGTTATTCATTATAAGCAAGGCCTAGTACACTCTTTGTAAGTGTTAATGAATACATTTATGTATCTGTTTAGTCTTGACTTCCTCGTTTACAGCTATTTAGGTAAAAAAGAACATATTTTAGTTAAAAATGTAGGTGTAGATTTTTAATTTATGTATTTGCAGTTATTACAAAGTTAAATATATTATAAGTTGGGAGGTAATTAATTAAAAGAAACAATATAATGTTAGTTAAAACAAGGATTTAATTAGTACACGTTATTTTATAAGAAATGGTATCAAGATCAAAAAATAAGGTCTCAATTGTGTTATACACATGCAAATATTGTAACCTTCGTGTTAAACGTACAACTTTGTATAAATACAAAATAAATTAGTTGTATGTTCTAGTAGAAAAATCAGTTTTGTTAAATATAGGACGGAAATAAATCAAGTAACTCCATGCAGCTAAAATGCCATACTGTACAAGAGTACCCAAAATGGCGTTACATAGGGTTTTATTAAACAGCAATAATCCCAATTTATTCTTAAAGCTCAACAATCAGTAACTTTAGTTACAAGATTTTCGTTAGTAGACAATCAAAACTCTAGCAAGTATAGGTAAAAAACTTGAATAAAACCTGCTGCAAGTAGTCTAACATGTGTGTCTAAGATATTTGACGTTTGTCTTATATATTCTGTGCTCTACTATATTTAACAGGTCATTAACATTTTCCACCTATATTTACAATAACAATAACACATTATTGTTAAAACTGCTTAGAGATTCGAGATCGATTTTGTGTCAAAAAGGCAACATTTTGATTGTCAACCAACGTGATAGACTCAAAGATGGGGGCAAAGACTATTCAAACCTTATCAGGAAAGTACACGTAGAAGGGAGAAGACGATCCCATCAGGCTATTAAATACGTAGATACTAGAGCCTACTTTTAATCACTGGGACTATGTTCGCAAAATCTCGACTATCCAAGATAACTGTGAAAAGTTTGCCTGGCTGAACACGTGGACATACACTGATAAACGTGTAGATAGTACTGAGAACCACAAAAAGGTGTAATTTTAAATTGAAATAATTTGTAATTTATGATAAACATTCAAGGCGTAATACTTACATATATTGAATATTGTTTATTTTTAAATATCTGTGGCGTAGATAGTAGCGACCTAATTTGATATAAATGATTATTTACTACTTAGTCGCGGTCTGAGTCTTATGGTTATTTATGTTACAGTCGGTAAGTTATTCTGAGAGTTTTGATCAAAACAGCTATACAATCAGGAACTATACGAGTAGGCATAGGTATACATATAATATCTACCACTATATTTCAGCATCTTTCGGTAAGTATTATATTTCACAGATTCCTACTTGGTTCTAGTGATTCGTTTTCAGCAACGTAATATTACAAATAACTTCAACGACTTTCCTTTTTGCGGTCAGTTCTTTTTCACAGTGACTTGGCACACACATCATAAGCCAACACAACTACGAAGAACGAGAGAAACCAATCAAAATGACGTCACAAGAAACCAATCGTTACCATCGCAATTTGGACTTACTGTCGAGGGCTTAGCGGCCAATTTCTCCTCCTTGTTCTTCAGGGCACTGGTCGACACTAACGTAAGCAGCTAACATAGTTATACATAAGAATACATATTAATAAACATATATTATGTACAAAGCAGATTATGCTTCGATTAAGAAACAGTTTTGACACAATTTAGAATTTTTAATGAAAATTTGTTATTGTTTTGGTATTCTGTGCCGCTCTTTTGGTTAATCACAATAAAGGCAAATTATTATAGCCAATCTTTACAATGCCTATTCGTCTACATATTTAGATGTTACGAAGCTATTTACATTTAAGTAGTATAAAAGTTAAGGTAGAGTCTAATTTACACTTAATCGAACAGACATCAATTTTATTTTTATTGTGTCGTAAACAACTCCTCGAACACAAAACAAAGTATGTAATTGTTCAGCACTTTCATTGTAGAGACTAATTTAAATATTTACTGGGTCGGAATCAAACTAAAAATCCACTGCAGGACGTACTCTCCAGTCTCTCCACGACCACACAAAAATATGAGTCAATTTCACAGTTCCTTAGACACGTCTCTTAGGTCTCACAGATGGTGTAAGGTTGCGATTGTTGTTACTCAAAATCACCAAGGTTAATAACATTTTACTTTTGATGATTTTGATAAAAAATAAAATGCCTTTTAAATAAGTACAGTTCATTAATAATTTGCGTATACCTTTGCTACCATCTGTACGCCTGCGTACGCCAACAATAGCTATACATTGGCAACGCTTGCCGTTAAGGTAAACTACATTTATCATAACTAAAGTTTTACGATTCTAAAATCATAAAGCCGAATGCTCATATCAATATAAATTTTGATGTTTCGTGTGTGTGGAACTCAATGATTTCTTTAGTAAATATATGAATATCTGGGGACATGGACGATAGATACATTGATATCTACATAATACTTTGATAGACTGACAGCTTGGGTTAACCCCTCGGGCCTTCGGCCCTCGGGTTTGCGTGGAGAGTGAGCTATTGCGGAAGTGGAACTCAATGATATATTTGATAAAAATATAAATATCTGAGGACATGGATGGTAGATACATTGATAACAACTTAATACTTTGATAGACTGACAGCGTGGGTTGACCTGCGGCCCTCGGTTTGATAGACTGACAGTTTGGGTTAACCCCTCGGGCCTTCGGCCTTCGGGTTTGCGTGGAGTATGCGCTCTTGCGGCAGTGGAACTCAATTATCTCTAGTAAAAATATTAATGTCTGGGGATATGGACGATATATACATTGATTCTACCTACTTAATTAACACTTTGATAGACTGGCAGCGTGAGTTGACCTGCAGCCCTCGGGTTGATAGACTGACAGCTTGGGTTAACAAGATTCAGGTAGACCCGAACATCTCTTTTCGGAGGTGTGCAGCAGCGTTCCCGAAACACCGCACACAGAGCGAGCGGTGGAACACCTCAGGATGCTTAGCCAAGTTGCTAATCGCTAGCGCTTAGTAGCGTATCGTAATTTTCCCTCTGTCACTCTTTCATATTAGTGCGATAAGGGCAGTTAGCTGCTTTTCGTTTACGATTGACGATTAAGCGTTAGCGAATGGCAACTTGTCTAAGCACCCTGGGGTTTAGTCCGTGCGAGACGGACATAACCACTCGGTTGCTCCCGGGCCGGGTGGTATCCATAACGGATTCCTCTGGGTAAACAAAGAAAAAAGGCCCGAACATCTCTGGCAACCCTATCCAATCTACACAGAAACAGTCCCGCAGTGGATACCCCATATCTCAATAAAAGTGCTAAACAGCGAGCGGCACAGATCAGAAGCGAGCACAAAACTCACAGCCTCCTTGCTCTTAGCATCCAGGTCCTTCCTCTCCCGCAAGGACCCCCCCAGCAACCGCTGGATCTAACATTTTGCAACAGAACATGCTAAGAAATAAATAATTATAATACTACTCTAGACGTACATAAACTACTTATAATAGTATCCATAAAAATGTGGTTACGCTAATTACTAATTGGGGGTGCTTTTAAAATGTATAGTAAATAAATAAATAAATAGAATATTAGAACTGTAAACCTACTTGTAGGTAACCAAAATAGCCCATATTCATAAGGGATTTTTATGTAAGCCAAAGTAATTATGATAGATAATAGAATATATAGAGAATCTGAAAGGGAAATCAGACACCGCACAATAAGAAAACTTAGCTTCCCAAAAGATTCCAAAACCATGAAGCGCAGGAATAGCGTCTTTTAATACTTTTTCCATATTAGTGGAGTGCCATTATTATTAGGTATAAAATAAAATAGATCAAACTAGAAAATACTAATACCTTATTTAAAAAGTCGGTAGGTTCTTTTATCCGTTGTGAAGGCAAAATCTCTTAAATATTAACAATAGTTCCGTTCAAGAGAGAATCAATTTTCCATGTATCAATGTTTTAGTACATATAAATGCTTACTAAAAAAATACAAAGCATATTTTGCCTTGACAAACTTCAGGTATGTGCAAATAAATGGGCATAGGTAATAGTTATGAGTTAACTGCCATCTAAGGGGTCTGCAATCCGTTCCAACAGCGTAGGTACTTCATGCCTGCCACGATGCGTAATGTTGAACATAGGTACAGTCGAGTGCATTAATATATAGACACATTTGTAAGGAAGGGATCAGTATGGAGAAGTGTATATATATTAATGCCCTTGACTGTACCCAGCCAAGATGCCAGATGCCATTCGGCAATCGCATACGATAAGCAATAAGTAATTAATTTATTGGCCAATTGGAACGAAATATCACATGACCATAATGCGTGGAAATAATCACGTGACTTTTCGTTCGAATCCGTCAGTCTCATACATTTATCACCTTTCGCTTATCGTAACTGCAATCAGAATGGATCTTGGCTACGCCTGCATTTGTCCAAGTGTTTTGATCACTTTTAAATAAATATATTGTTCATCTCTATGAAGTCCCTATTTAATCTGGTAAATATCATAATAGAACACTGGAAGAGTCGTAAGCTTTCCAGATTATAGGATTCCATAATAAAACTGGATCGTTCAAGTACCTAATGGGTTGGGATGGGTTATTAAAACAAATGATGAGTAAACATCACCAAAAAATAGTTGAAATCCATGTACAAAACTAAAGCTAGTAAGAAGAATATAAGCAAGTACGAGTAAAAAAATTAGAAGTGTTGTAGGTGCCAACTCAGTTTGCATAACCACTGTTCCAATCACAAGAGTAATAGAGAAATAACTAAACTACAGTGTTCGTGAAAAAATCGTAGGTAACCTAGTAAAATAAAATACATTAGATGCAAGAAAGATACTTACGACTAGAAATTCATTCTTATCTACTCTTTGGTTGCCGTCCGTGTCGAACATGTTGAAAGCTATCTGGAAACCCGACGCCGGCTCTGAAAAGTAAGTAGGTTTAAATGGCTTATTTTAACCCCAACTTTTATTCGAAGCTTACCCTACTCTTGTACAGTGATGCCAAAACTCCATAGTAATTTGACACTTGTATCTGAGAGTAAGCGTTATTCTTCGAATAAAAGTTTCGTGAAATTGAGTCTTATTCATAAACGTCTCCTAACTTACCAAGCAGATAAGTATTGCTTGTCCCTTTAGGTGACCATCAATGTGTCTAGGAGGTTTATGAATAAATGGCTATGTTTTTAAATCCTCAAAGAAAGTGAACGAGATAGATACAATTCCAATAACAACATCTCATGTAAGTTCAATGTTTTAAAGTAAAACAAGTTTTAATCCGTAGTTGAAAGAGGTTTTAAAAGCATTTGTAATTCAGTTTTATACTCACTTGTTAATATAGATAGAAGAAACAGGTACTCTGTGTATGAAATAATCCCTGAAAAAGAAATATTTCATTGTAAGAAAATAATTAGCTAATGTATAATAAAATAAAAAGGAACCTTGAACTATTACCGCACACTAGCACTTATATTGTAACTTCAATTAATGTAAAACTAATTAATATTAATAAATTATACCATTTTTGAAAATAAGGACAATATTAATCCTTGGGAAGTAGATTGGTTAGTAAAAAAAATCGTGTGGACATCGGGTTAGGTCTAGTTTCCCTTCGTAAAAAGTAGGACTTACCTACGCCAAAACTTGGGGTTTATTTGACAGCTCCTTGTGACGGTAAGAATTTTTTTATTGGCCTATGTAAGTGTCCCACTGTTGGGAAAGCCTTTGCCCAGCAAGTCAAATAAATTGGTAATATTCATAATTTAACAGAAGGCCCCCCACAAGATGGAGCGACGACCTGGTAACGGTTGCGGGTGTCCAATGGATGCGGACAGCTCACGACCGATTTTTGTGGAACTCTCTAGGGGAGGCCTATGTCCAGCAGTGGACGTCAATTGGCTGATGATGATGATGATTCATAATAGTAAAATGTTGTACCCCGATCTCGAAGATTGCGGAACATTTGCGGGGAGCCCTTCTTGAGGGCAGGCGTGCTGTCGCGGAGCTGCTCGATCTCCTTCGTGGTCAGCACTCGCCGCTTCAGACGCGCTGGAAAATAAACAACCCTTTCATTCAGCGGCCCTACCGCGAACTTCGAAATCCGCAAATTTTGAGGATTCTGATAACACGTTCGTTGCGGTGACAGAGACAAATTCTCGAAATTTACGAATTTCGTAGTTCACGGTAGTGGCAGCGGTGTACGAAAGCAAATGAGCTTTTCTCAAAAAGTTTGGACATTTAGATCACGTCTTCTAACAAAAATTGGTAGGCTGGTAGAGTTAATGATGCTGAGCCAGATCCATCAAATTTACCAAATCAAAATCCAAACGTAAGTACAAACTTTTGAAAAACTCGAATATTGATTTAAGGCCATATTCTTTGACCTCCCAACGCTAGTTTTAAGCGTCATCCAGCCTCCGATAATACCCGTGACAGTCGCCGTCAATGATGACGTGATACTGTAATACTCATAGTGAAAATATTTACAGTACTACAACTATGTGACTAGAGTGAATCGAAACGACATAGTGTAACATAATAATAATATAAGTGATTAATTTATAATCTGGCAAGCTCTAGCAAGCAAATAGACTTCACTTCACGTTGACGTCACATAGAGCATAAATTAATGATTCCAATTGATAAGTATTTTATCATAATTTATAATGAACATATTGCGAAAGTACAAATCAAATTATTTATTGACTAAATATTTTGATTTGTACTTTTAATTTTTCTCCAGTAGTCACACTACTTAATACTATATAAATTATAAATATTAGATGTCATATACCAAAGAAAAACGACCAAGATCACCTATGTCCGAGGTGGGGATCGAACCCACGTACTCAGCTTTCGCGGCTGATGCCTGTATCCCTCGGCCACTCGGTCTTAGGATCTTGGTCGTTTTTCTTTGGTATATGAGATCTAATATTTATAATTAATAATTTATAATTTCAAAATCTTTAGTGAACTGATATTGAGATGTAGTTTGGAGCAAAATGAAAAGTCACGTGTTTGTATGAGAGCCAATACATTCCGAGTCTCATAATTCAATAAAATAATGCAAACAAAAGTGTTTTACACGTAAAACACTGAAAGATGCGAAAGGTTCAATCGAAACTCTGTAACAAAAATGCAGCATTTTTGTTTTTTCGTGTTATTTTCATCACGTTTCGACGACATCCTGATCCAAATTTGGTCATAATGCACCTCGAGAACACGACGTTACGACGTTTGTTATTGACCCACAAAAGACTTTAAAGACAATGTGAAGAATGATTTATAAAGTAGTTTTGGTTTGATTTGTTAATTAAAGTAGAGGCATCGTAAGAAGTCGTTTTTGACAGCTCACAATAGTGTTGTGAAACGCTCGATTTTACCGTAGTAAAATTTTCAGTCAAGTGCGAAAGGGCGTTAATTCTGGTACTTGCCATTAAAAAAAATTAATTAAAAAAGTGTTAGGTAATCCGAACTAAAAAAGTGTTAGGTAATCTTACTTAGAATCATTAGCAGGCAGCGAAACTTTGGTGCCGGTGACGTCATAATGACGTAAAGTCGCATTTAGGTAGGATGTTTTATAGGACGGATAGGACGTGACCTCTGTAAGCAAAATTCATAGCATCCACAACCTCTGTTAGCGAGAGATAGTAACTATATCCAATCAGAAGCATAAACAGTGTCCAAAATTAAAATTCATGGGTCAACAATTAATAGCAGTAGGTAATCGGTGTCCAAATGTAATGCAAGGTATTAAATAGTATTGGAGTCTGATATACAATATACGTAGGTAGTTTCACTTGGCAGTAATGTCAATGCAGAACTGACAGTGGTTGAGAACATGAGCTTGGACGCGAGTTTGCCAGCCTGCAGCGATCCACTCCCAAGTTCCCAACCCACGTTGGTAAACTTGCGTGCTAGCTCAGAGTGCAAAATGTAGGTATGCCAAATAGAGAAATGCCGTATATACAGTATATAAAGTCACTAAAACCATTTATTAAAATCAGAGCACATCTAGGTGATAAATAACGTAGTGGTACATAAATTATTATTCTACGAAAAATAAAATTATACATGATTTTATATAAATTTTGACATTTATCTGGTTGTCAAGTTCAACACAGTCTGTAAAGCCGCGCATCCACCGGGCACACGGGCTCGCGAGGACCTGTCGAAACCATAACAAACTTTTAGAAAATATGTGCGTACCTAATATTGCTACTATTATAGCAATTATTCGTACCTCCATGAAAAAAGGTTTACTTATTTATTTCGATTGACGTATCGGTAAATTGCAGCAACAGTAGTAACATCACTATTCCGTACAGGCAACAATGAAGTTTGATATTTGCTCCATTATACTAACTGTGAACATTTACAGAACTTCATGTGCAAACAAACGTCAAAAACGACTTCTTACGATGCCTCTACTTTAATGCGATGCGAGTTAATATTATAGCTTTTGTATCGACCGATAAAGCTTTATCCGCTGCAATTAACGTTATATGCTTTAGGTTATTTTTGTATCACCATTATAAAATGCTCTGTATACTTCATATATACCTATGTCATTATACTGTTTATACTACGTTTAAAAAAACAATATTTAATGTTATTTAACAACAAAAGATAACAAACAATAGAATCTAAAACCACGGTATGCTACCAAAAGTCCTTCCAAGGATTTTAGAGCCACGATATGCTATGAAATGTCCTAAGCCTAATTATAAATACGACTTTACTTGGCCATAATTTTTTATATTACATTTTTATGCAGAACCATACATGGGTCTAATTACTGCTTTAATAAGGTACACATTTCATCGTAGAAACTCGACGTAAAGCATCAGGATTAGACACAACTAACCCAATCCTCCTGAGTAATAAATAAAATAAGTAAAAAAAGTTTTAAGTTAAACGGTTTTTATTGCACCAAAAACTAGAAAATAAAAATTAGTTACTGGCGTAGGTATATGATATTTTCTGTACATTACTCACGCGGAACTATTATCACTGTAGTCTTCCTTCCTTTTGGAGCGTACGCAATTGCAATTAACTCACTATAGATATTTAAGAACATAATTACATAGAAAGTCAAGACAGCAATAGTGTAATTAATTTAAGCTATTTTCCTCTGTAGAAGTGTTGGAACAGATGGATGATTAAATCCAAAATCAAAGCTACAATAACTAGTTTTTTGCTCTGTGCGCGAGGCCCAAGGGCCTCGCGGGCCTCTCTTTTTGTCGACTGGACGAGTGGAGGACTCGAGATTTATTTTTTATTTTCTTTAATTTTTTTATTATTGTTTTTGTATTATTTTCTACTTTTATCGCAGTTTTTGGGCTTTTTAGCTGGACTCCTGCAGCTCGGCCTTCGGCCTCGCGAGCTGTCAGGCCTCTGAGGGACGCTTCGGGCCTTCGGCCCTACGCGGAGCTCGGCCTTCGGCCTTCGCGGATTGTCGAAACGAATCGTCGGGCCTGCGGCCCTCCGATTCGTTTTCATGTTACACTTTTTCATTGAGTAGCATGAGGGTTCTGGACTCATGCAGCTCGGCCTTCGGCCTCGCGAGCTGGCGCGCCTGTGTTGGACGCTTCGGGCCTTCGGCCCTACGCGGAGCTCGGCCTTCGGCCTTCGCAGTTTGTCGAAACGAATCGTCGGGCCTGCGGCCCTCCGATTCGTTTTCAAGTTACACTTTTTCATTGAGTAGCATGGATGAGTTGGACTCTGGCAGCTCGGCCTTCGGCCTCGCGAGCTGGCGCGCCTATGTTGGACGCTTCGGGCCTTCGGCCCTACGCGGAGCTCGGCCTTCGGCCTTCGCAGCTACGAAGCTTCGCCTTCGGGCCTTCGGCCCTCAGGCTCAGCTTAAATAGTTACACAGATTTTATTATACGTAGAAAAGCTTTGTTTTCTCGCAGCTCGGCCTCCGGCCTCGCAGGCTACCGCGCCTCTATGGGACGCTCCGGGCCTTCGGCCCTACGCGGAGCTCGGCCTGCGGCCTTCGCTGGGGTTTGAAGCGAACCGTCGGGCCTGCGGCCCTCCGGTTCGCTTATTAAGACAGTTAGGAAGGGCAGTTTCACCGCGTGGGCTCGCCCGTCGGGCCTTCGGCCCTCGGGCTCGCGCGGAGAGCACCTCGATCATGACGCTCCGGGCCTTCGGCCCTACGCGGAGCTCGGCCTTCGGCCTTCGCGGGCTTGACGCCTCGCCATCGGGCCTTCGGCCCTCAGGCTCGGCTTATTAAGACACTGGGGTTGTTGAACGCTTGGTAGCTCGATTTGCTCGGAGCTCGGCCTTCGGCCTCCCACCCTGAAGCTCGCCCTTCGGGCTCGCTTAACTTAGATTTATATTGGTTCTGGTAATGTTCCGGCCCTCCTGCAGCGAGGCCTTCGGCCTCGCCCAAAATTACTGGGGTTGGGGACCCTCTTGGGCCCCGGGAGTGAAGCTCCGGGCCTTCGGCCCTCCGCGGGGTCGGCCTTCGGCCTCCCGGCCTGAAGCTCGCCCTTCGGGCTCGCTTAACTTACTTGGGATTTTGACTTTTTGTTCGGGGTCGCCGCCATCTTGGATTTTTTCCAAATTTTTTTTCAGATTATCACTCGTGGGCCCAAATAATGCCCGCATGCCAAATTTCAGCGCGATCGGACCATTATTTCGAAAAATCCATACAAAATTTTTTTTGTGCAAAAAATCTGAAAAATTTTTTTTCGGAATCTGGAGAGCCCAAAAGTCACGCACAGCGATTTCCAGCTCGATCGGATAAAAAAAAATTTTCGAAAAAAAAAAAAAAATTTTTTTTGCAAAAATTTTTTGCCCACCTGACAGCTCTCGGAGTCCTCTATGACATTTGGTCGAGCACCCCCCACCTATCTCCCCCCGTTTAAGAGTTCCCATACAAACTTTGACAGGCCCTACGGCGGCCATCTTGGATCCGAGAATCACAAAAACACTTTTTCTTTAATCGAGGTCCCTCAGAGATTCTACCACAAAAAAATCCGGCTCGAAGGACCATTTTGAAATTTGAGTGCAAAGTTTTTTTTTTTTTTTGGAAAAATTTTTGCGGCTTTAAAAACTGTCAGCAGTTCCCTATGACATTTGGTCGAGCACCCCCTGTCTAACTTTCACCGTTGAGCCAGGCCGTTGAACATTTTTTGACCAAGGAGCAAATCCTGAAATATCAGATTTTTCTGGTATACACCTCTGCGCCCTCTATACGACGACATCAAAATCTATACTCCACCAGACCTCCTTCTGGGAGAACAACCCCATATACATGAAATGAGTCGGGATGCAGCTATAATAATATTAACTAGTTTTTTGCTCTGTGCGCGAGGCCCAAGGGCCTCGCGGGCCTCTCTTTTTGTCGACTGGAGGGGTGGGGTATTGGAGATATTTTTTTTATTTTCTTTAATTTTTTTATTATTGATTTTGTATTATTTTCTAATTTTATCGCAGTTTTTGGGCTTTTGAGCTGGACTCCTGCAGCTCGGCCTTCGGCCTCGCGAGCTGTCAGGCCTCTGAGGGACGCTTCGGGCCTTCGGCCCTACGCGGAGCTCGGCCTTCGGCCTTCGCAGATTGTCGAAACGAATCGTCGGGCCTGCGGCCCTCCGATTCGTTTTCATGTTACACTTTTTCATTGAGTAGCATGGATGCGTTGGACTCCTGCAGCTCGGCCTTCGGCCTCGCGAGCTGGCGCGCCTGTGTTGGACGCTTCGGGCCTTCGGCCCTACGCGGAGCTCGGCCTTCGGCCTTCGCAGATTGTCGAAACGAATCGTCGGGCCTACGGCCCTCCGATTCGTTTTCATGTTACACTTTTTCATTGAGTAGCATGGATGCGTTGGACTCCTGCAGCTCGGCCTTCGGCCTCGCGAGCTATCGCACCTCTGAGGGACGCTTCGGGCCTTCGGCCCTACGCGGAGCTCGGCCTTCGGCCTTCGGCCTTCGCAGGTTATCGAAACGAATCGTCGGGCCTACGGCCCTCCGATTCATTTACATGTTACACTTTTTCATTGGGTAGCATGGATGCGTTGGACTCTGGCAGCTCGGCCTTCGGCCTCGCGAGCTGTCACGCCTCTGAGGGACGCTTCGGGCCTTCGGCCCTACGCGGAGCTCGGCCTTCGGCCTTCGCGGATTGTCGAAACGAATCGTCGGGCCTGCGGCCCTCCGATTCGTTTTCATGTTACACTTTTTCATTGAGTAGCATGGGGGTTCTGGACTCATGCAGCTCGGCCTTCGGCCTCGCGAGCTGGCGCGCCTGTGTTGGACGCGTCGGGCCTTCGGCCCTACGCGGAGCTCGGCCTTCGGCCTTCGCAGATTGTCGAAACGAATCGTCGGGCCTGCGGCCCTCCGATTCGTTTTCATGTTACACTTTTTCATTGAGTAGCATGGATGCGTTGGACTCTGGCAGCTCGGCCTTCGGCCTCGCGAGCTGGCGCGCCTGTGTTGGACGCTTCGGGCCTTCGGCCCTACGCGGAGCTCGGCTTTCGGCCTTCGCGGCTACGAAATCTCTCTGAGAAAATTATATAATTACTCGGGTGTTATAATACGAAGAAAAGCTTTGTATTCTCGCAGCTCGGCCTCCGGCCTCGCAGGCTACCGCGCCTCTATGGGACGCTCCGGGCCTTCGGCCCTGCGCGGAGCTCGGCCTGCGGCCTTCGCTGGGGTTCGAAGCGAACCGTCGGGCCTGCGGCCCTCCGGTTCGCTTATTAAGACAGTTAGGAAGGGCAGTTTCACCGCGTGGGCTCGCCCGTCGGGCCTTCGGCCCTCGGGCTCGCGCGGAGAGCACCTCGAACGTGACGCTCCGGGCCTTCGGCCCTACGCGGAGCTCGGCCTTCGGCCTTCGCGGGCTTGACGCCTCGCCATCGGGCCTTCGGCCCTCAGGCTCGGCTTATTAAGATACTGGGGTTGTTGAATGCTTGGTAGCTCGATTTGCTCGGAGCTCGGCCTTCGGCCTCGCTTTAAATTACTTGGGGGTGACGCGCTTGGGCACTCGGGTCGAAGCTCCGGGCCTTCGGCCCTCCGCGAGGTCGGCCTTCGGCCTCCCACCCTGAAGCTCGCCCTTCGGGCTCGCTTAACATAGATTTATATTGGTTCTGGTAATGTTCCGGCCCTCCTGCAGCGAGGCCTTCGGCCTCGCCCAAAATTACTGGAGTTCGGGACCCCCTTGGGCCCCGGGAGTGAAGCTCCGGGCCTTCGGCCCTCCGCGGGGTCGGCCTTCGGCCTCCCGGCCTGAAGCTCGCCCTTCGGGCTCGCTTAACTTACTTAGGATTTTGACTTTTTGTTCGGGGTGTCCGCCATCTTGGATTTTTTTCCAAATTTTTTTTCAGATTATCACTCCTGGGCCCAAATAATGCCCGCATGCCAAATTTCAGCGCGATCGGACCATTATTTCGAAAAATCCATACAAAATTTTTTTTGTGCAAAAAATCTGAAAAAATTCTTTTCGGAATCTGGAGAGCCCAAAAGTCACGCACAGCGATTTCCAGCTCGATCGGATGAAAAAAAATTTTTCGAAAAAAAAAAAAAATTTTTTTTGCAAAAATTTTTTGCCCATCGAATGGCTCTCGGGGTCCTCTATGACATTTGGTCGAGCACCCCCCACCTATCTCCCCCCGTTTAAGAGTTCCCATACAAACTTTGACGGGCCCTACGGCGGCCATCTTGGATCCGAGAATCACAAAAATACTTTTTCTTTAATCTAGGTCCCTCAGAGATTCTACCACAAAAAAATCCGGCTCGAAGGACCATTTTGAAATTTGAGTGCAAAATTTTTTTTTTTTTTTTGGAAAAATTTTTGCGGCTTTAAAAACTGTCAGCAGTTCCCTATGACATTTGGTCAAGCACCCCCCACCTAGGTCTCACCGTTTGGTCTGGCCGTCTAACATTTTTTGACCAGGGAGCAAATCCTGAAATGTCAGATTTTTCCCGGTGCCTAGGGACCGCCCTCTATACGACGGTATATAACACTATACCCCACCATACCTCCTTCCGGGAGATCAATTGGATATGTCAGAAATGAGTGGTAATGCAGCTATATATAATATTAATATATGAATGAGCTTGTATGTTTCTTTATAATAACGCCCCACGTTTTTATTTTAGTTCGGTAAACGTTCCGATTAAACGCTTAATCCACTGACATAGAGGCTAAACGTGGCTTTTAGCATCCGACTGTGGAAGACTACAGTGATAATAGTTCCGCGTGAGTAATGTACAGAAAATATCATATACGCCAGTAACTAATTTTTATTTTTTAGTTTTTGGTGCAATAAAAACTGTTTAACTTAAAACTTTTTTTACTTATTTTATTTTCAATTTTTTAGTGCAATTTTTACTACTTATAACTACTTATTCTAGATCAAGGATTTTGTTTGTAATATGCAATATAATTATGCATAGTAGCGTCTATACTCTCCTGCTTATACTATACCTTAGATAGTAGAGATCTGGCAATGAGGAATATATCATTGATTTATTACGGCTTGCCTTACGCTAACCACTCACGCTGTCTGTCTACCAGTCGGAGGGCCGCAGGCCCGACAGCTTACCCTATGCGAACTACTCACGCTGTCAGTCTACCAGCTGGAGGCCCGCTGGCCCGACGGCTCGCCCTACGCGAACTGCTCTCGCTGTCAGTCTATCAGCCGGTGGGCCGCAACCCCGACGGCTCGCCCTACGCGAATTACTCACGCTGTCACTCTATCAGCTGAAGGGCCGCAGGCCCGACGGCCCACCCTATGCGAACCACTCACGCTGTGAGTCTATCTATCAGCCGGAGGGCCGCAGGCCCGACGGCTCGTCCTACACGATCCACTCGCACTGTCACTCTATTAACTGGAGGGCCGAAGGCCCGACGGCTCGCCCTACGCTACGCGATCCAGTCACGCTGTCACTCTATCAGCTGGAGGGCCGCAGGTCCGATGGCTCGCCTTACGTGAACCACTCACGCTGTCAGTTTTATCAGACGGAGGGCCGCAGGCCCGACTGCTCGCCCTACGCGAACCACTCACGCTGTCAGCCTATCAGCCGGAGGGCCGCAGGCCCAACTCGCCCTACGCGAACCACTCACGCTGTCAGTCTATCATCCGGAGGGCCGCAGGCCCGACTGCTCACCATACGCGACCCACACACGCTGTCAGTCTATCAACCAGAGGGCCGCAGGCCTGACGGCTCGCCTTATGCTAACCACTCACGCTGTCTGTGCAGCTTACCCTATGCGAACTACTCACGCTGTCAGTCTACCAGCTGGAGGCCCGCTCCCTTTGGTCATGCTTTAATTTATTTCCACTCCTTTAGAGCTTAATTTTTTCGCACTTGAATCGAAATGTACTATTCTCGGTACGTTTTGTAACAATTCGCATTATTTTCCATATTTTTTTTAAATTGATAGTATATTATTAGTAGTGATTTATTGATACTCATGTCTGCCTGCGACCACGGGTGTAACGTCATGCCCGAAACGTCAGGATATAATTAAACGTAAGTTTACGCGATTAGGACCCGTTTGTATTTAAAATATGAGTGATAATCGTGAAAGTTTAAATCGCAAATAGTGCGACTGCTTGCAAAGATTAATAATAAGATTAGCTTTAAGGAAAGATTTTGTGTATTCTCCTCAGCCACAAAATTGTTTTTATATATTTGCATGCTTGTCTAAGCAGAGTATGGTGAAACTAAAACACTATTGTATCTTGTAACTAAATGTACCCATATTCCGCAAATAAATTCATTTCATTTCATTTCATTTCAAAACATTTCATAAAATTATTCTAATTCCAAAATAAATTGTGTTTTTAAAATTTTATTGGATGATAACGAACTATTATGAACATAAAATCCTATTTTTAATAGATACGGTAGGTTCCATTCTTATTTATTTCACTATTTTCGTCATGTCAAAATGTGTCATGGTCTCAGTAGTCATCCTACTGTTTTCATCTATACTGTGTAATATGTTTGTTATTGTTTTGGTTTAATATATTGAATAACATAATTCTATTAATTTAGTCACTCACCACTTATGTTTATTCAGTCTCCGAAGCCCCAGTGACGATAACTTTTTTTTATGTGTTATCACACCAATCTTAAAGATAGTTTGGTCGACGACAGCGGTGCGCAAAATTGACGTACGTCCTCCCTCCGACAGGTCCCAATTGGGACTGAAAGATGACCGCAAGTACGATCCGGGAGCACAATTTCACATATTTTGTATGATGAAATATAATTCTTACAATATTAATTATTTCATCTCGAATATCTTTGACACAGACTTTGACGTTTCTTCTGATATATTTTTTTCTTGGTAAAGTTATGTTGTTCCGTGGCAAAATGAGTTTTCATGCAGAGATTAGACCTATGTTTGGGGTCGTGTTGTATAGGGATAAGTTTATTTAAGTACCTAATACTAATCAATGCGTGATAGATCAAGTTCTTAAATGTAACATATGTAAGTTTTACATCATAAGGAAGTAGTATTATTAAGAAAACTGAAAAAAACAAACGGGAATTCTACTATTACCTCGCCTTAAGAATGCTACCATTTTGAGTTTTTTTTTCACATTGCCGATATGAAAGCTACTAGGAGTAAGTTGATTGATGAACGTTCTGGCTGTCAGACATTTAGGTTCTTAGGAGGCCTAGGTTTCTGCTCCAACATAGACTTGAGAAAGTCCTGGGGAGTCATGTACAGCTGCCCGTTGTAATCGATGGACGGGATGTTAGCGTGACGTCAGCTAGTCAGACACACGTCTTGGCTGTATAGTCAGACACTTACGTCTGGGTTCCTGCTCCACCACGGACTCGAGGAAGTCCTGGGGAGTCATGTACAGCTGCCTGTACTCGACGGACGGGGTGGTATCGTGACGTCAGCTAGACAGACACACGTCTTGGCTGTAGTCAGACACTTACGCCTGGGTTCCTGCTCCACCACGGACTCGAGGGGGTCCTGGGGAGTCAAGTACAGCTGCCTGTACTCGACGGCCGGGATGGTATCGTGACGTCAGCTAGACAGACACTCGTCTTGGCTGTAGTCAGACACTTACGCCTGGGTTCCTGCTCCACCACGGACTCGAGGAAGTCCTGGGGAGTCATGTACAGCTGCCTGTACTCGACGGCCGGGATGGTATCGTGACGTCAGCTAGACAGACACTCGTCTTGGCTGTATAGTCAGACACTTACGTCTAGGTTCCTGCTCCACCACGGACTCGAGGAAGTCCTGGGGGGTCATGTACAGCAGCCTGTACTCGACGGACGGGATGGTATCGTGACGTCAGCTAGTCAGACACTCGTCTTAGCTGTATAGTCAGACACTTACGCCTGGGCTCCTGCTCCACCACAGACTCGAGGAAGTCCTGGGGAGTCATGTACAGCTGCCTGTACTCGACGGACGGGATGGTATCGTGACGTCAGCTAGTCAGACACACGTCTTGGCTGTAGTCAGACACTTACGCCTGGGTTCCTGCTCCACCACGGATTCGAGGAAGTCCTGGGGAGTCATGTACAGCTGCCTGTACTCGACGGACGGGATGGTATCGTGACGTCAGCTAGTCAGACACACGTCTTGGCTGTATAGTCAGACACTTACGCCTGGGTTCCTGCTCTACCACGGATTCGAGGAAGTCCTGGGGAGTCATGTAGAGCTGCCCGTTGTACTCGACGGATGCGAACTTGATGAAGCGCCGCTCCCGAGAGGTCAGTTTCACCGATTTTGCCAGCTCGTCGGTCTGCGAAACAAAAGTTTGATTAGGTTTTTGTAACTAAGCTTCTTATAAATTTGTTGAAAACATAGAAGTGATACGTTGATCAGAAAAATCTGTTTAAAGGCTGTTTGCACAATTTATATAAAATTTCTCCAGAATATAAACACATTAAAGGCTCTAAGAGCAAATTCGAGATAATAATATGATTCCTAAATAAATATATAGAAATTATCGTTAGATAAATTTATTCTAAATTTAATTTGAGAATCGTTATTGGTTTTGTCGCACCAATAATTCAAGTGTTTGTCGTAACAGGGGAGAAAGAAATTTATTTCACAAGCGCATTCTCGACTTACAAAGCACATTTGTATCTCATCCAAAAAACAAATTTGACCCCTACACCGTTCAAGCCTTTCCAAGATTTATAACTCCTTTTAGGGGTGGCACTCACCGGTAATTTATCGGCATATTTGTGACAAAACGGCTATTAACTAGAGGACAATGCGGTTCTACTGCCATTTTATTACACAACCCTGATTTACGAGGGTGATAAAAGACGTATTTCTTTTAATTTTAAAGTTAGGGCTGCCCTTTGAGATGCCGCCGGCATCCCTGTTTTGGTTGCTTGGCGTGTTTGCCTTGAATTGTGTTGGTTGACAGTGTTAATCCTAGTCACAATACATTAGTGTGATAATTGGTTTTCACGGTTTGTATTCTAGTCCACTTAACTCTTCGGATGTGTGTTGTTAATCTTTTATCTATTCAAAAGTAAATGCCTTGTAATTTTGTTTAACATAAGTTACATAATTTGTAGAATAACTCAAATTGTTTGTTCTTAATATTTTTGAGCTATATTTTTTTAATATTAACACTACTATGTATATAAATTTTAATATTGGATGTCTTATAACAAAAAAAAATACCGAAGTTTACCAACACCGAAGTGACCAAGGTTTGATCTCATCTCCGGCATAGGTAAGCTTCGGTATTTTTTCTGTGGTATATGACATTTAATATTTAAATGTATATACTAAATAGTAGTGTTACAACTAAATAAAAAAATAAAACATAAGAAAGAGAATAAGCAGTTTAAATAATTAACCCAGTATTCCGGCAATTTTTATTGAGAAAAAAGATATATCATTTTAAACTTATATTTACAAGCTACATTGGCATAAGACGTTATGTAGCAGCAACTATGTAGTTAGAATACCCTAAAATGTTAATTAATCCAAAAACATTATTTGCAGTTGAATAAAGTAAACGATTGACACTTTAAAACTAATAAAATAACTGCGTTTATGATTAGGAGAGCAGCATAAGAGTTTAGTTCCGTAATTCAACGATAGTCCACAGGTTCATAGTACCTAATTAAGCAGATTTAACCAAATCTTCTTTATGGTCTTGATTAAGTGTTTCATTCGTGTAGGTATTGGAAGAGAAAGTAAGGATTGTTATTAATATTATATATTAACTTATCAAAGATGAATAGTTTTGATCCATAGTTAAGAGCTTTTGGACTTCGAATTGGACCGCCCTAAGTACGCCCACCTCTTTAGGTGGTTCTCCGCTTAATAGTAACAAAACAACGTGACAGATGGACAGATGACCCGAAATTGGTCACCACAGTAACGCGACACCGCAGAACGTGACCGAGTGGTTCCGCGTTCCCGAAATAAACGGTTCGGAAGGAAAACTGCTTTTGTACACATGTTTAGAACGATCCACAGTTAAGTCAAACACAGTCTTTGTAATACTGTTTTTGTCAAAGAATCCATATTTGATGCAAGCTTTTATCGCCAACTTCTGTACATCCTTCTAGTACTTATTAAGACGAGTATTCTGAACCCAAGCTTGATAGGGTTATATATGTAGTACCATTCCCAAGGTCCTGTGGCCACCATTCGAATCCATCATCAATCAGCTACATGATATCATTACATTGCATTGTCATCCGACTTATATAGGTATGTAGGTATACAAAATTTTGGACCAATAGGTAGCCGTGAAGTGGACAAAATTTAACTTTGAAGTTAACAAGCCCAGAGGAAATTGAGAACGAAACGTAACTCTTATCAAGTTTTGGCCCTAGGTATACTCGTATATACTCGTCTTAATGAGGACTAGATAAAATGACTAAAGAAAATACACTTCCTCGGCAGTCGGCAGTACGTAAAAGATGTATCAAAAATTTAATTTTCGACAGAAACTTGTTTCAAAATATAATGATCACTTACTTGTGCAAAACCTTAATTTAACGCAAATAGCCAATCCAAAGCCATTTCACATTCATTGTAATATATGTAGATTCCGAAAATGTGTAAAGTCAGTTTTTAATAAATAGGTATGTATTACAATCTAGTTAGATATTTTAGTTGAGGTAGATTTGTTTCAATAGACGTCCGTTGTGAACCTTTTATTGCGGAACGCCGAAATAATCACAGTAAAGCGCCGCAGGGGACCGACGGAGGAAGCTTGAGGAAACTAGGTGTTCTATTTCAGTTTTGTTTGGACTACCAACACCAATGGACTTAATGAGTCGTTGCGTAATTCTCACCTAACCGGTGAAAATCGGATGTCGTGAACTTTGTAGTACAAAGGCTATTCTACAAATAAATAAATATCTTGTGATAATCTTCGAGAAGTCGACCTATCGCCTTATGGCGTGCTCAATTAAGGCTGATGTTGTGGGGTTGTAAGCGACAGTACCTATATTAAATAGATACACAAATATTATTTGAATAGGTACATAGAAAACAGTCATGACTAAGGAAATAATTTCGTGTGGTTATGATAATTTTATTTACCGTATAACCAAATACTATTATGAAAGAGGAAGTAGTTTAATACGAGAACATGAAGTTTTAATAGCTGAATTAATTAATTTCACCGGCGCGGCGAATGGATATGAAGACGACATTTTTAAAGTATTTTCATGGTGTTTTAAATCACACATACCAAATATGCAAATTGAAACTATACGGATGCTTTTCATTAAAAGTCAATAAAAATATGTTGATAATCTGTGGAATTATATATGGAATAGTGATAAAATTATTTGGTAATGAAAATAAATCCAACTCTAAAAAACGATATAAGTATGTGAGAACCTTGTTTGTGTAAACTGTAAAAACATGCATAATTAAATGAACGATTATTAAATTCAGTGCAGGCCTGGCCATTTTTTTATGACCGGAATTTTAACTTACAGGTAGGTACCTAGGTGCACTCAATTAGGAGGCATTAATAAGAAATTGGGTTTGCTTGTAATATAAATATATACCTATATCTTAATAATATTCTTTGTTTGCATTACTTAGCAATTGGGTTATACCACGGACCAGTTTCACCATCTCTAAATATAATATATATCTATCAGATAAATTTTAGCACTGCTTTTCTTTCGATATGCCTGAGGTAAAGCATAGTGATAATTTTGTCTGAGGGATATACAGGGTGATCGCGAGGAAACAAAGATTTTAATGCTGAATTCCTGAGCATATTTAGAGTATTTAATGTTATATAAAATTTCCTGGATTCGGCTTGGTTCCAGAGATAATTAACCTTTTTTCGAAAAAAGTTTTTCGACGTAACTCGTCATAAAACTTCTTTTTGATTACAATGCTACCACAACGTGTTCTAATATTACCACACCTTTTGCCTGACAATCAAAAATAAGAATAGACTTGACGAAAAAACCTGTCCCTAAAAAATCATTTAAAAAAATAATTTTAACAAATTGTTGTTATGACAAAAAGTATTGGAAATGATAAAAAGTATTCAAAGTCTAAAAAAAAAATATTTTTTGTGGAATTTCACATTAGGTCTCATAATATTTTTTGTTTATTTTGATGTCTAGAATGCATAGTTAAAATCTTGCGGTTTCCTCGCGAGCACCCTTTATATGCGGCGGATATAGGCGGATATCAAACTTGCCTTTTTATATGATTTAAAAATTTATTTCCTTGAGAGAAATATTATAGTCCGACTATAATATAATTAATATATTACCATCACATCATCAGCTTATCTCAGTCCACTGCTGGACGTAGGCCACTCCTATTAACTATGCGTATAGATAGATAGACGTACTACGAGGTAAATGCCCATAATCGCCACGCAAGCAAGGGCAATCGGATTGGCGATCGCAGAAATGTGTCCACTATGATGACGCTGCTGCCCATAATCAATCTTCTGTCAGAGAATGGTCAGTGGCACTTCAATCCCTTAGTCGACTCTTACGACACCCGCGGGAAGAGTTGGGGTAATCATATCCCTGATGTAAATGCACCTAAAGTATGGTGTAGAAATGTCTAGAAGTACCTAGATACATATTTATGACCTGGATTGATAGTACCAGTCAGTCTCTCAAATAAAACGGTCATACTATTACAGAATTGATTAAGACATGCAGTCATTAGTTGATTAATGTGTTTTTATATCAATAATATTACTTCGTAATCAATCACAATGATTTATATCCCATTTAATGAATGTAACAAGTATTAAATACTTCGCCGCCGCTTTATGATTCTGGACTTCTCAAATCATACTTTTAGTTTTACGAGGATAAGAGTCCTTTCATATCCACCAAGCCAACCAAGCTAACATATCAAGCGACATATCGTCGCTATCGCTATTAGGTACTTACTTACTCAACTTCGGATAAACAGCAATGAATTCATAGAAATGTCATCTTTCGTGCACTCCGAATACGGGTAAAAAGCACCCGTCAAGTGAGTATAGCGGCGATAATCATATTCCAAAATGTAGTTATACATTAATTGAGTGGATCGACTATTTCTTGATACAACTATCCCGTTATTTTGTGTTATTCTGCCCCGTCAACCAAAGGACAAAAGAAGCCTAATTTGTTAAAATAATGTTCCAACGTTCTAACGTAAGTACCTATTATTATAAGAGTGGACTTGTAGCCGTTACAAAACTTAAAGTTGAGTAAATTTTCATACCTATAAGACTATTATTTTAAGTTTTAAGTAAATATGGAGCTCCCATTGAACTATAAAACAATAACGTTTGTAAAGTCGCTCCTCACTAGTGAGCGAATCGCGGTGCGAATTTGAGAAGCCGCGAACGCGAGTGTAAAATCGCATTAGGAGGTAAATGCCCGCTGAGCAAGCGGGTTGGAGATCGCAGTACCTAGTGTCTACTATGATGAGTGTGACGACGCATCTGCTCATCATCAATATTCAATAAATTAATGGTCAGTGACATTACAATCCCTTAATAGACTCTTAGGACACCCGTGGGAAGAGTTGGGATGGTGACAAATGTATTCTTATTGTTATCACCACATGGCTCCAAATTTCTTGTGACTATTCGAGTATTTTAGCAGCGTCGTCGTGCTATTAAAAAAAAGTTTGTGGTAATAAATGGAGCCATTCTGAAAGCCCTCTTAAGCCTACTAGTCAAACACCAGTTACACACGTCAGTGCAAGCGCATAATTTATCTTTTATCTATCGCCCAGTTATCTAGTTACGGTCTTTATACACTTGTAGTAGCATAAATAATGTTAATTAAAAACTATAATCAGTTTCAAGTTTTCCCTGGAAGCTAGTTTTAGAAAGATTTACAACTCGTATGATGCACTTTGATTTATCGTTATATTATAATCGTTACCGTTTTATAGATATTTTATCGTATTTATTTATGTACATAATATGAAAATGAATGTGGACCAATGAATTCACACAAGAAAATGATTGGCAAACATTGTGTGGGTCACTTCGCCCCGATTCATGTTTGTTTACATTTTTTTTAGATTCTATTGACGAATGGTATATACACACTATACACAGTTATAAAACAGTAGTGCAATATGGAATTAGTACAATTAGCATAAACACAGGGCGGCGCCGGCGCCGTCTGACATGTCGTGATAGATTTGTGGGAAGTGCATCGCACCAGAGGTGGATTGCATTTGGATTTGTATTCATTTTACACGACTGCCATTGGGCAGTCAAAAGAGTAACTAGTAAGCAACAAGCATTAAAAGTAAGAGCTTAGAAAGTCTCATAACTACTTTGTAAAATGTATCAAGTAATTTTCAAGAAGCCGCCCAAACACCGATCGATATAATTCGATACCATTGCGCCCACGCAACAACGCATGCCGATGAAGATCCCCTGTAATCGCTAACAAATCATCCTCTCAAAGTATTACACACTTACGTTTTCGATAAAGGCGCGATTTGTTGATCAATGACGACGACGACGTGTATACGCCGGGCTTCGGCCGAAAGTACTCTTGATGAGTGATTATGATTGTATATTTTTTAGTATTGCAATTATTGCAAACGTTACAAACTTATTACAAACACGGCTATTGGGTTATGGAATAACTAACATACATAGCTACTACGAAAGACTTAATCTGCGAAGTACTTTTTAATTATCTAGTTTAACACGTTAACCCCCGATAAGTAGACGATCGAAATATCTCGCAGGACTTCTATGCTAGTGACACGCATCTGTGTGACCGAAAGGATTGTACTCTTATGCCGTCGACACAACACTTGTGTTAAACATGTTCGTGATTTGATTAGGATAGGAATAAGGTTATTTTGATCACATACGTGTTTCATTGACAAAAGAGTCAGATTTTGTTGATCACAGACGTTGTGTTGTGTCCCAGGGGTTTCTGGCAGTGCGTCTCTGACGTACGTAATCTCGACTCAATACTAGCTTAGGGTTCGGATACTGCTCGAATTGTTTCAAGAAGAAGAAGCAAGTTTATCCTCTACACTCTAGTTTATTTACCAAGACTGACGCTTTCCTAATTAGATTATTCTTATAGGCCCCCTTTTCATCTCAAATTGATCTAAGTAATGTACTCTTTCAAATGAAGACATTATGGCGAATATTTCGCATACCTAATTAGCTCAGTGCTGAAAAGACTTATTGACAGCCTCAAGCCAGACCTGATAAAGCGAATAGATGTCTCATTTCCACTCGCATTAACCTCAGACTCCGCTCCAGAGTGTTGGGATTTATGTAGCCGTCATATTTTACCGCCTAACGGTGTATGAGTACAGTTCGACGTATTAGACAACTGCCCGTGTAGTTCACATTGCAAGGGTATCGCTCGTCCAACCGCGCTTATTATGCCCTTTGAACTTTATGTTGCATTGGCCTTCGATGCTGACGACAGTAAAATGTTTTACAAGGCCTTTGGGTGACTTTGGGTCAGTTTTCGAAGGCCAAAAGCCGAAGCGATGCGCAGGCCGAGATGTCAGAGCTGCTGAAACTTATAATCAGACCTACGTTCGCCGATTGGTTGAGCCCTGTCTTTGTGTCAAATATGTATACCGCAAGAGACCGACACTCACAATATACATCCTATCAGGAGCTGAAAGTATTACAGACGCAGAACCAGAACTTAAGAGTTTCGGTTGGATCTTGGACCTCTAGCGAGCCAGCGCATATTTACTGAACTCTGGCGCCATTCTGGTTGCCATAAAGTTCAATTCGCCTTTTACAAGGACATGTAGTTAGTCTCGGTCGGTGTTCCCATTTTCCCGAAAATGCGTATTGTCATTGCTTGTTAGAGTCAATCTTCCTATGCCCACAGGATAGGGCCTAGGAAGTTTAACCCCTGACACGCCTTGCTCTACATCTGTACCAAGCCGTTTGGACTAAACAATATAATAAATCATCAAGGATGGAACAGCAATTTTTGACAGAAGCATTCGAAGTGTTTGGTGCTCAAAAAGGCCATAATCCGAGGACGCTAGGGGCAGCCTAAGCTGAACTCCGTGCAGAGTGCAAAGATAAGGAATTTATTTAAACACAGTATAGCTCAACAAACATGACTTCAAAGAAGTGACTCATCAAAGTGTTAATACTGGTTTTTGTGAGGCTAACTAACACCGAACAAGCAATTGCAATATCACAGCTGCTAATGTCTAGTCGGGTAACGAGCCTATTTATAAATGACTAGTTTAATATGGACGGTTTGCGTGTGTTTCACTAAGCGACTCAAGATTTATTTAAATAAATGTATACCAACACATACCCGAGTGCCACAAATTTTTGGGCTGTTGCCGTGTGACAAATTAGTTTAATATTAAAACGATTTTTAACTAGGTATCTCCAAATTATGTTAATGCACAAACATTTCCACGGCATTAAGTACCTAAATATAACATGGAAGTTGCATAATGTAATGAACAGTCGCATTAATGATAATGCATGATGCATGAAATGCGAACCTAGGACCACTGTAATCATAGTGTAAACATCATCATCATATCAGCCGAAAGACGTCCACTGCTGAACATAGGCCTCCCCGAAACATTGCCACAATGACCGGTCCTGTGCCACCCGCATCCAGCTGACTCCTGCGACCTTCACCAGGTCATCAGCTCATCACTTACCATTTCATTTATTAATTTATTATGTAGGAAAACAAAAAACATATTTTTTTTCGAGTGTAACAAAAACCGATATACCAGGGATATACTTCCTTTTAATGTCCCATGTAACCTGTCCAATTTAAAGAGAACACACCCTTTAGAGTATTAAGAACGATACAATCGAAATGACACATGTCGAAATAAGTTATCAATTGAGACTGTCAAACTGAGCAACAGAGCTCTAATTGACATCGATGTTATATACAATATACATACAATGTTATATATGATTTACCCTGTTGTGGCATAATTATTTTATGAATAATAGGTACTCATAATCGGCTTTGTGCAGAAACTGTTGTGGCATACTCAACTTCAGCATATTTCGATGTGGCAGATTTCGAGTTGTTGGAGTCAGTATTATACAGTGTGTAAGTCTAATACGGGCGATCAATTAAACCAGGCATGGGATTCATTAGTGTAATCATAGATTACAAGGTTTTTTAATCCTTTACCTACGGGGCCCTGTATCACTCCGTAACCTCTCAATACGGGCATGTTTTTTCGAGAGCCGGTGTAAGGCATAACTTCACTTCATCATCATCCAATTTAAGAGCTAGGCTCTTGTCGGTGGAGTAATTTCCATCTTATTCTACATTCAGCTTTTCCTTTGACCTGTTGATATGATGAAACATTTAACTTTTCTTTTACTTGGTCCATATAAGTCCTCCTAGGTCTTCCTCTTTTCCTTTTTCCTTCTATTTTTCCCTCTATAATAGTTTTTATATATTCATCGTGTCGTATGAGATGAACCAACATTCTTCCTCTCCTGTTTTCAATAGTTTCCAGCAAGGATCTTTTTTCCCGGACTATATTCAGAACATCCTCATTGCTTTTCTTTTCTGTCCAACTGATTTTTTCCATCTTCCGCCAACACCACATTTCGAAAGCTTGTAGTCTCTCTCTGTCTCTCTGGGTCATAGTCCAAGTTTCGCAGCCGTAGAGGGCTATACTCCAGATGTACACTTTTACCAGTTTCTTCCTGACGCTTTTCGATATTCTAGCTGATAGTAGGCTTCTTTTAGAGTTAAACACCTTTTTAGCCATGGCAATCCTGGTAATGATGTCTGGTGTACATCTGGAATCCTCAGTTATAATACTCCCCAGGTATCTGAACGACTTCACTTGTTCTATTGGAGTGTTTTGCAGTGTTATTGTGCAGTCGACTACTCTTTTGGAGACAGCTAGAGTTTTGGTTTTTGTTTTATTAATTTTGAGACCCCTTTCCGAAAAAACCGTGTGCATTTCCAACAACATAGCCTGCAATTCTGTGCTGTTTTCTGCCACTACTGCGATGTCGTCTGCGAACCGTACAAATTTAAATTTCTTCCCATTAATTTTGACCCCTCCTGTAGTTGAATGATTTAATTTCCTGACCGCATGTTCGATAAATAAATTAAATATGAGTGGCGATAGAGGACAGCCTTGACGAACTCCCTGACTTATTTTTGCACTTCCCTTCTGTTCTCCAACTATTACTGTGGTTTCCTGATTCTTGTAAAGTTCATATATTATTCTTCGGTCGCGAAAGTCCAAATCTGCCTCTTTTAGGATTTCCATCATACTCTTCCAATCTACTTTGTCAAAAGCCTTCTCTAGGTCTATAAAGGCTATGTGAGTATCTAAATCTAGGTCTAAGCGTCGGTCAACTATCATTCGTAGAGCGAGTATAGCTTCTCTCGTGCCTTTTTGCTCCCTAAATCCATACTGATCTGGACCTAAATATGCTTCAACTTTCTGCTTTATTCTGTTTTGAATTATTTTAAACAGAAATTTGCTGGCTTGAGATATGATACTTATTGTTCTGTGCTCCTCACATTTCATGGTATTTGGTTTTTTCGGTAACGTAACTGTTCTTGTCCTTTTAAAATCTGTGGGAACTATGCCTGTGGTGTACATTTTTTGTATTAGATCAAAAATCTCCTCATGTATAGGATCACAGTTTGCATATTTGATCATTTCTATGTATAAGTTATCCACTCCTGCGGCTTTGCCATTCTTAATACTGTTCAACGCATTTTCATATTCCTCTCTTAGTATGGTAGGACCCACGTTATCTTCTATGACGTGTTCTACTTTCTCTATGATATTTTCCGACATACCAGCTCCATCATACAGTGTCTCAAGGTACCTCACCCATCTTTCCGTTATTTCTGTGTTGTCTATCAGTATTTTACCATCCTCATTCAAAATAGCTGTACTTCGTTTTTTATGTGGCTTTTCCAAATTTCTAATTATATTGTATGCCTGGTCAATCCTACCTTTATTAAACAGTTCGTCTATTTTATTGCACATTGTCCTGGATTCATTTTCCTTTGCTTCTCTACATTTTAACGTTATTTTGTTTGTGATTTGTTTATATTCCGTATTTCTAACACCATGTAGCTTGTCTCGAATTTTTCTTCTTTCTATGATTAAATCTTTAATTTCTTCCGTAAGCCATTTTTTCCTTGGAACCAGTTTTTCTTTTTGCAGACTTTCTTCGGCACTCTTAATTAATATATCTTTTGTGTGAGTCCATCTATCTTCCATACTTATATCCTCTTTAATATATCTTATATTTATATTGTATTGCTTTAATTTATCACCTATTTTATTGCTATATTGCACTCTTGCGTTACTATCTACACTGTTAAGCTTAATGAGATCTATATTCTTTGGTTTCTGTATCCTTTTTATGTTTCTTACTTCAAAATTAAGAACACTTATAAGAAGATTGTGATCACTGTTCACATCAGCTCCTGGCAAGGTTTTACATGTACGGATCTGATTACGGAATTTTTGCTTTGTAATAATAAAATCTATCTGGTACCTTGCTATGTCCCCTGGCATTTTCCATGTATATAGTCTTCTTTTCGGTTGCCTGAATAGGGTGTTTGCTACAGTTAGACTATTTTCTCTACAAAATCGAACCAGTCTTTCTCCTCTTTCGTTTCTTTTGCCTAGACCAAATTTTCCGACTATATTTTCCTGGCTTCCTTCCCCAACAACAGCGTTAAAGTCACCCATTATTAATAAATTATCTTTTTCCTTAACTGTTTCCAAAATTATATCTATATCGTCGTACAACTTTTCCACCTCCTCATCTTGGTGACTACCAGTAGGCATATATACTTGCACAATTATTAAATTCCTAACCTTTGTCTTTAATTTAACTGCCGTTATCCTATCACTATGGTGAATTGTATTTTCAACCTGTTTAGCCCATACTTTGTTTAAAATAAGGGCAGTACCATTTGCTCCTTGTTTTTCTCCCGTGAAAATGACTCTGTACTCATCACTCCAAAAATCCCCACTTCCTTCCCATCTTACTTCACATAAGCCCAAAATATCAATATTAAGTCTTTCCATTTCCAGTTTAACTTCATCTAATTTTCCCGGTGCTAACATTGTCCTTATATTCCATGTTCCAACTTTACAAGGGTTTCGCATGATGACGACCGAATCAGCCTTGCTCCTGACCCTGCCGGACTCGAACCGCCGCGGGATGTTACATCGCGGAAGCCCGTTGTCAAGAACTACTTTCTCTTGGTTGTACATTCCATTACTCCTTTTTGAGGAAACATAGTGTGGTGGTTTCCCCCTTGCCTTCCACACCGCAGTACACAAACCGGGGAATTCCCGCTTCGTGATGTCTGGTCGAGAGCCCTTCCAGATTCCTATCTTCGTTCTCCCGTCAGTACTAGTGCCACTGCTGCCTGACACTAGAGGATTGCTTATTTAATGGCGGCAACTACTCGCCATGTCACAGAATCGTCACCGGATATTGCAGCATTTTTTAAAGTAGCCCCTCCTACAAGACTACTCACTACATCCTGATAACCCTGCCGCTGTGTGGTCGGGGACTGCTTATTCAGTATATTCGCAGCTAACCATCATATCTGATGGCCATTCCACTATCCGCCGCCCGTGGACCCCGGTAGTAGCCTACAGCTCAGCCCTACCACTTCACTTACCTGGAACTTTTATAGTATTGCAGCTACACACTTGAAATTTCGCACACATATTACATATGTTGTCTTTAATCAATAAATAATCACATATAGTAATAATATTTCCTTTTTTTAATAAAATCAAGTAATATATCAGTCACTAAGAATTTGAAGATTTATAAGTTACCACTCGCGAATTTCACAAGTTTAAGTGTAAAAACATTAGTTTATGGTATATTTAACACAAACAAATACTCAAAAAACTATGATTATTTTAAAAAAGCATAAATATCAATCAATAAAAACCTTGCAAACAAACACTTTCTCACATATGAAAAATAGTGATGTGCGTCTATCGACACAGTTGTCGATATGTCGCATCGATTAGGGAAAAAATCGAACAATAATTTGAATCTAACAAGGTTTTATGTGTATAATTATTTAATTTTTAAACTTATTAGATTGTATAGTTAGTAAGAGTGGGCACTAAGGTATCGACAAATCTGTAAAGTACGGGTATTCTCTGATCTGTCTCTCACAACAAGTCGATAAAATTTAAAACATCACTATTGTCCGCCATATTGATTTCAATTTTTGGCATTCCTGCAGTACGGGTGTCAACCCCAGTTGCCAGCAAAAAAATCGGTAGTTTTAAAAATATATTTATATCAGAGCCATCTACCGAAACATTACGGTATTTTTTTCTTTGCGTCTATAGTAATCCCAAAGCATATTGTGACCGGTATTACCAAGATACAAGGTCTAGTTTTGAATAAAAAAAATATTACTCATGACCAGTACTTCGATCAACTATAGTTGACACCCGTACCCCGTACTGCACGGCTGTTGCCTTGGTGGCAACTCTGGTTGACACCCGTAGGTAAAGGGTTAAAAGTTACTCTTAATTATGACCCCACAGATTTTTTTAAAGATTATCGGAGCAGCAATGTAGGTACGAACATTTGTTATTGTTGACATGGCAGTTATGTCTGCTTTTGAAATTAGCTGTCAACGAGTATTTAACTCGCGTATGTTGCTCTACATTGCGCGCCGAATTATTTTGTATGGAAAAATTTGTTGCTCTAATTTTAAGTAAAAGTTATTTGAATGTACTTATTATGTCGTAAACTAACACCCGTTAAGAGCTTCGCCCGTATTAGACTTACACCCTGTATGTGCCTAATTTCGATACTCCTATTTAAGATGAAGCATAAACTGGATGCGCATAAAATTATATATTTTATATCCGCATTGGATTCGAATTGAAATAAATGGTAATCTTAAAGCCCATCTTATGAGTCAGCTTTTAATTTAACTTGAGTAAAGCTACAAAGCAAAAATGTTCAACTCTGATCGACTCAAAGGCATATACAGTAGTATGAAACCCTAGCTTCGCTGCCGTCAAATATACAGCTATATTCTCAACTACGGACCTTATTCCACGGATATAAGGCTTTTTTGACGGCAAGCTATGTTTGTAAATTAGTAAGTGGCGCTTCGATAAAGTGCATTGCATTGTAACTCTATCAATGTGCTTTACGGTGCGTTTGTCATTCTGAAGCCTTTACGAGTTGATTCGTAATTTTGTCCAGGGGTTAATTTGTGGGACGGATCATGGACAAGTGGCGGAGAAGGCAAATAAAGAATTTGCATAATGATCAACTGTAATTTGGTGCCCATAATAGTCCATCGAATTGCAATTTTAAGACACTACCACTACGCACGCACGGTGACGCACTTGCACGTGCGCATCTAAAGAAATTAAATCCATTAGATGGCACAGCAGATGTAGCGACCACATACTACTAACATTTACGAAAACTTCAATATTTAAATAAATAAAATAATAAAAAAAAAAATATTTTTACATAAATCGACCTAGTCCCACGGTAAGCTCAATTAAGGCTTGTGATGTGGGCTTGTGTGTGTATAATTGACAATAATTAATTAATTTAACTACAAAGCCAAGACTCTACCTGAATGTAAGCTATTGTGTGTTTGATTAAACGGTTTTATTTGTAATCTGTAAACTAAACACACAATGTAATAATCGATATTTTCGATTCATCTGATTACCTATCTATTCATATGCAATATATTTTCTACCTCCGTTTACCAGGATACATTTTGAGCTCCATGACCGCCCAAATATACTTGTTGGCGACTGTATACGGGTCTTACACCTCGCCAGCTACGTTGCCAAAACGGCTGCCAAACCATAAACTCTCCTAGCGCTCGAATTGAAGCCTAGGGCCAGGTCCGCATTTAAATATTTCTTTACAAAAATATATTTACTTACACCTCCGACATTTTCTACGCTACATGGTCTTTACAACTAAATATGGCTGACGGGCCATAAACACGGCTTGAATGTAATTATCTGACAGCTTCGAACCGTGAAACAATACGTAAGGTTATAAAGGTGGATTAACCTATCGGTGTCCGCTTGACTTGGCTAGATTGTGAATTAAGTGCCACTTGATTGCAATGACTACTGGTTACTTAAGAAGAGTTGGGATCTATGATGTTATAATAAAAATAATTTCAGAATCCGCGCTATCTAGAGCACTTGCATGGAACATTAATGAAGTTGCAGACGTTCATAGAATCATAGCGTTTCGGAAGTCGACATCAGACGTCTGTCTTCAATTTTCGGCTCTCGCCATGCCCTTAGCAAATCTTCCTTCAATAGCCTCTTACCACCATCTCCCAAATGACGGTGCGATGACCATCCCTCCATCGTGGGATGCAGCCAGGCCACAGCTGCAGTAGCGGAAACGCGGGAGCAGCCACATATACTACAGGAGTATCTTTTGGATTCAACAAGCCGTTTGTACTGTTTGTCACCGTCCTCATAAAACAGATTTTCCATTTCGAGAGGAAGAAGAGAGAGTTAAATTTCCACAATTATATGCGTGACGCTGACGTCTTAGTCTTCAACAGTATTAGCACAGATAGGGCACTACACACTCGCGACTAGATCACAGCAAGTATGTCAAGGAGCTCGTTACACCGGCACGAGCGACGGCCATATATTACCGTCTCGTTGCCCGACACGTGTACACCCGCCCTATAGACTTTTTACTGTACGAGATGTAAGCATAAGTTCATAGAAATTTCTGTATTTGTGTAACCGTCCTAAAGTTTCTGTAAATTTTACTTTTTTCAGCCTCCTTCCTTTTTTTTAAAAGGGGTCTGTTTTCCTTGTATCCACAGGGTCGTTGAGCACTTGGAACCAAATCGAAATACTCCTAACAGTTGGAGGATGTTAGGAGTGTAATTTCAATTCTATAAAGAAATTTTCGATGCCCGGACGATTGAAGGCAAAATGGTCTCGCGGGTTGGGTTGTCTAGTGGGATTTAAAGTACCTAAGAAGGATCTCTTTCAAAAATACCTAAGAAGGATTTCTTTGAAAGAGATCCTTCTTAGGTACTTTAAATCCCACTAGATAACCAATCTTTCTCGGTAAAGTTTCGCTCTGAAACAATTCAAGTTACTATCTCATTCACTTCTATTACGCATTACTTAAATGAAGGGACAAAGTTGTCTGGGAACCATTTTGATTACGCACTTTGGTTATAGCTCAGTCGCGATCCTCATATCACACACTAAACGAAGAGGAACTATCATATTGTGTATGATCGCTACATGGGTTCTTTGCCTACTCGAGACATGTAAATATATGTTGCACGCCGTACTAACGTGTGTTAACGATAACTGCCGTCCAAATGATGATTATGCCCCCCTGATAGCCGTAGAACGGTGTTATTAATTCTACAAACCAGAAGTTAACTGGAAACTGGATGTGGAAATGTGCGTATGGGTTTTCGATGTAGATTTTTAAATTAATTGTGTAATATACGTCGCTTCTTGTTGTTATGTATGTGACGTAGCGTATATTGCAAATTGAATACAGTGAAGTTTAAGTGCAGATGCAGGTACAAATTAAAATTCGATTTCAAAAGTAATAGTTTTGCAGCCACATAATATGTAAATATCTAGTAAGATTAAATACATTTTTTGTCTCCACCCCAACTCCAGCGGGTGTCGTAAGAGTCGACTAAGGGATTGAAGTGTCACTGACCATTATTGGATAAAAGATTGATGATGGGCAGCAGCGTCATCATAGTGGACACATAACTGCGATCGCCAATCCGCTTGCCTAATGCCTAGCGTTGTGATTATGGGGATTTACCTCCTAATGCGTCTATACGCATAGTTAATAAGAAAGGCCTACGTCCAGCAGTGGACTATCATAGGCTGATGATGTAAGATTAAGTATAATTAAACGGTTAGGTTTAACTCACATGTGTTTTCTAGGAACTACGCGCGGCATGTTTCTGAACAGGTAAGGTTTATTTTCTAATAGTTATCGATTTCAAAAAGTAAATATCGATCTGCTTGCTACTACTATTGATAAATGTTATAAAATAATTACTTTGATTTCTTTAAATGAAGAATTCTATCGAAACCAAATTTCCATAGACAAGATGTATCCAAAAATACCTCAAGAGTCGTGTTACTTTTAGATGTAACAATGCAAGTTTATTGCGGGTTGCACTTTGACTTTGAGGGGACGTCACGCGATGTCCCCGAGGGACTGGCACGGCGCTGCGGGTTATAAATACTGCCCCACAAGTTACATGCCACTACCCTGTGTTTGGGCTGATGAAGGTTGAAACGGTTATTTGTTTTTTTTTTATTATTTGACGTATTGACTGTCCTCTATCGAAAAGTGCAATAAATCGATTTTTGTTCAACTTGATAATGGAGCGAGATGAGTAGTGCTTTGCCAACTTTCAAGCTTTTTGCAACAAATTAAATCATTTTATGAAGTAAGTCACCACACTACTGTCTAGTTATTTATGTAGGTACTAGAAATAGGGTTCCATTGTTCGTAATAGATTAATATTACGAGTATATACCTTTACCAAATTGCAAACTCCTAAAGTGCTAACGGCTAAGGAAGGAGCTATGCTGCGGACATACAGACAGACGAACATTGCGAAACTACAAGGATTCCTAGATTACTACGGATTACTAAAAATCATTATAAATATTAGAGACAAGTAGCCAAGTGATTTAGGCATTAGCCGTGGCAGTTATGAGTCTGAATCACAATCACATCTCAAAACGTTAGTGAACTAGGGTTTTTTGTTTGGTATATGACATCCAATAATGAAAATAGTAAGCTTTCACGAATATCACTCATATTTTAAAGACAAACGGGTATAATTAGGGATATAATTAAACGTAAGTTTTACGCGATTAAGACCCGTTTGTCTTTAAAATATGAGAAAATAGTAAGGTTTAGAAATCGAGTGTAGTTTCTTATTCTTCAAGTAGGTAACAAAGCATTGCAGGTACAATGACTCAATATGTTTGTGATCCTTTTAAGCCCGATTAGCACTCGTCTTACTCGTCTAGCAGAACGGTAGCCGTACCATGAGCTACCGCCGCTTTGTTAACGCGGACTTAATTTCCATCCATCTCGCTCGCACCAATACGCGAGTACGAGCGGGATGGAAAGAAAGGTCCGTGTTAATAAAACGGCGGCAGTGCATGGTAAGCACGCTGATCACTAAACAGGATTGCATTTTTGCATGGACAATGGACCGTTGTACTGAAGTCGTACAAGGTCGTCGAAATGTTGAACTTTGCGTAAATGCTCGAAACGGTTGTAAACTATCACGATTTGAGCCATGCGCAAATAAGATTATCTAACTATTCACCAATTAAGATAAACGAAACGATCCTTCACACACTTATGCGCATCCATCTTAACAAAATTACCCAACTTAAACTAAATGAAGGGTCCACGGAAAAAACATGTCCAGTGCCTAAAAAAATCAGGGCAAATCCACACCTTATTCTGTTAAAAGTAAGGTGGTTTTTCCTTCTGTGATTTGAATTGACTAGACATGTTCTTTTCGTGGACCCTTCAAATCTTTTTCTTCTCCTTAGCGTTATTATCCAGGGCTTTTCCAGGGTCCTACTATATACCTAACTTTACTCTACTTTGCGAAATCCTGGACATCTTAAACTAAGGGGTTTAATATATTTAATGCAAATAACTACTCGAAAGTATTTAGTTGCGCACGTTTGTATGTACGTTGTGATACGTTTAATGATTTAACAATATTTTGAATGGAAAATGAACTGGCTTAATAAATTACTAGGTAGGTATCATTACAAACTTGCTTCCTGGTGTCTAGAAGGGGTCATGGGTGCAGAAATATCTCCTTTTATGTACACATACAGTCAAAGTGAAAATATGAATAAAAATTCTCAAAAGTATGTCCTAGTGCACTTGAATTCTGTGTAATAAGAACTTTGTAACATATTTATAAGAAGATCCTTTCGATTTTAATACGTATTTTTGCACTTGACTGTATCTACAATTCTACAATACTTACGATTGGCGACTATTTGCCATCACCTTAGTTAATAATAATTATTTCTAGCTTTTACCTAAAAACTTATACAGTATTCACGTCTATCATAATTATATTAGTTACCAACTCCGTTGTTCAAAGTTCAAACAGCTTGTTGATTTGCATTCGTGCATGTAATTCCAAATTACATTTGCATACCTGGAACAAATGAATAAATTATCAATATTACAAATTGTTTGTATCCTATAGGGATGATCCCGGTCGTAAAAGAGCCAATAATTAATAAACAACCATTTGCATCAAACTTATTTTACAGTATAGGTCAAGTTTGAGTCGGACTCCTACGAGGAACCCTTCGTGAGAGTCCGACTCAAACTTGACCGGTACCATTATAAATGTATCATAAAAAATAAAGTTGGTTGTATGGGAGCCCCCTTAAACATCTATACTTTTTAGTATTTGTTGTTATAGCGCCAACAAAAATACAGGATCTGTGAAAATTTCAACTGCTAACTATACACGGTTCACGAAATACATGTGATGAAAGACGGAAACACAGATAGGTAGACAGACACACATTGGAGCCTTAGTATAGAGTAGCTAATTTGTTATTGACAAATAAGGAGAAAAGAATAATTTGCTGATGGCAGTTTGATTAATGTTTTCAATAAAGGCATTAAATTATTCAAATATCTATAGGTATAGATTTTCGTTGAATAGAAAAACTTAATCTTTTGTTTAATATGATAATTAAATAGGAGAACTGAACGCTTAATCTGTTTTATTGCACATAAAATGGAATTAATTACAAATAATTTTGAGAAATACAGCTTTCTTTCAACTGAACGTTAGGCCAATTTTCAAAATTAAAAAAAAAAAAAACCACGCGCTGTTTACTAAACTAAGCCCAAGCGAATGCTACCGGATATCGCAAAATAGGATAGAAAAATCTCTTCTTGCCTAATCGATTGAAAGAGACGGACGCTGTATCTTGTCACTATCGGCTTCGGCGAACAAACGCGACCGCAGCAGGTGAACGCATGCGCGTGTTCCCAGGCGCCTGTCATATGCGCAGGCGCATAGCACTGATTTATGCCACTAACCGCACCCTTACTTGTGTCTTCGTATACGTTTGTTAAGAGGAAAGAGCACGTGAGATTTGAGTATACAAAAGTATTTGCTTTTGTATACTCAAATCGAGAAGGAGATACGAGAAGGAAAATATTGAAATAAATCCCAATATTCGAGGTTTTATTCTTGACTGTTTTCTGCTCAAAATTAAGACAGACACACATTGGAGCCTTAGTATAGAGTAGCTAATTTGTTATTGACAAATAAGGAGAAACGAATAATTTGCTAATGGCAGTTTGATTAATGTTTTCAATAAAGGCATTAAATCATTCAAATATCTATATCGATTTTTGTTTAATAGAAAAACTTAATCTTTTGTTTAATATGATAATTAAATAGGAGAACTGAATGCTTAATCTGTTTTATTGCACATAAAAGGGGTTTTATGTGTAAATCTATCGGTGCTGTCAGGTCCCACAGTAATATAAATAATTTAACTTCTTTTTCTTTAAACGATTTGAATAACCACTTTTCCAAAGCTTCTACTTTAGACCCGGCCACGATATCCCTTGCCACCTCTCATATTAGCGTTAGGTCTTCCACATCTCAAAATATGTTTTCGTTCACCCCGGTCACTGATGATGAGGTTCGTAAGCTGATCTTGTCAATTAAATCTACTGCGGTTGGCCATGATGAGGTCAGTAGGGTAATGATTGTTTGCATTTTGGAGTCTATTGTGCCAATTATTACGCATGTGGTCAATCTTTCAATGTCCTCAGGCACTTTTCCTTCTCTGTGGCGTAATGCTTTTGTTATTCCTCTCCCTAAAGTTCCTACTCCTAATTTGCTTAAGGATTTTCGCCCTATTTCCATTCTCCCGTTCCTATCCAAAGTCCTAGAAGCTATCGTGCATAAGCAGTTTTCTGAATTCATCTTTTCCAATCAGCTCCTCTCGCCGCTCCAATCTGGTTTTCGCCGCGGTCACAGTACCACTACTGCTCTGCTTAAGGTAGTTGATGATATAAGGCTAGGTATGGAATCATCTCTGGTTACCGTATTGGTCCTTATTGACTTCTCCAACGCCTTTAATGCAGTGAACCATGAGCTTCTCCTATCTGCACTTGTTCACTTAAATATCTCTTCATCAGTGGCTGAGTGGTTCACGTCTTACCTGCAGGGCCGTCGTCAGGTAGTTCGTGTTGACAGGTCGTTCTCGGACTGGTGTAATCTTACTTCTGGCGTTCCACAGGGTGGCATTTTATCTCCTCTTCTTTTCTCAATTTTCATTAATCTTATTAGACCCAACTTAAAGTGCTCCTATCATTTATATGCCGATGATCTACAACTACATGTTCAGGCAGAGCCTGACGATGTGGATAGTGCTATCTCGAAGCTGAATGAAGACCTAAATAGCATCTCATCTTGGTCCAATATGTTTGGGATAGCAGTAAACCCTTCCAAGTGTCAGGATATAATCATAGGAAACCCGCGCTCATTATCTTACCCTACTCAAGTGTCATCGATTCTCTTTAACATTAACACTATACCCTTCTCTTCACAGGTGAAAAATCTGGGGCTCATAATAGACTGTGGCTTAACTTGGGATCCTCTAGTTTCTGATATTTGCTGTAGGGTGACTAATATCTTGCGTTTTCTTTATAGGTTTAAACACTTCTTACCGATTCCCACCAAAATTCTTCTTATTCAAAGTATCGTGTTGCCGGTCATAGATTATAGTGATGTATGCTCTACCAATATGTCGCAGGGAAACCTGGATAGACTCGAACGACTTCTTAATAACTGCATTCGATTTATTTTTGGCCTACGAAAGTATGACCATGTGTCTGCCTATCGTCGGCAGCTTCACTGGCTGCGGATTCGAGAGCGCAGGAGTGTTAAAATTTTGTGCACACTGTTTTCTATTTTACATGACCCTGCTGCGCCTCATTACTTAAAATCCAATTTCAAATTTGTCACCGCCAGGCCAGGCTGCGAGCTTCGTTCTTCCCGTCAACTAATTCTTAGTGTCCCCTATCATCGCTCAGTCTCATTCTCTAGCTCCTTCACTGTGCAAGTCATCCGACTTTGGAATGCTCTCCCTCTAGATATACGTCAAGCTCAAACTAAATTCACCTTTAAGCGCAAGTTGCGCAAGCATCTCTTTGACAATTCTCAAGATTAATGTTCTGGTACTTTAGAAAATAGCAGGTATATTATTATTATTATATTATATTATTATTATTATATTATATTATTATATATTTTGATATTTATAGCTTTATCATCTATATATTGCATATCTATTGATACTATATTATTATTAGCAAGTACTCATATTTTGTTAGTGTATTTATGTATGAACTCTTCACATCCCGCACCATTAATGTTTATCTGTTTGGCCTGTAGGTTGACTGGTAGAGAATGCCTTATGGCATTAAGTCCGCCTGTTGTATCTGTATTTTTTTACTGTGCAATGAAGTTTAAATAAATAAATAAAAATAAATAAACTAAGCCTAAGCGAATGCTACCGGATATCGAAAAGTAGGATAGAAAAATCTCTTCTTGCCTAATCGATTGAAAGAGACGGACGCTGTGTCTTGTATATTAATATAAATAATACAATCCTTCCACAGGTACAGGAAATGCGGTTTCTTGGTTTTGTCTTTGATAGTAGCTTAAAATGGGATAAACAGATTGATGCACTTAGCAGTAGGCTATCTAAAGCGACGTTTGCTCTATCTCGACTTGCTCCTACTTTATCAAGTAAGAACCTCCGTATGGCATACTACGCCTATGTAAACTCTATCCTGGCGTACGGAATTGACCTGTGGGGACTCGCGGCTGATAGGGATAAGATACTTTTGCTGCAGAAAAGGGCTATTAGAATGTTATCTGGGGTGCCGCCATTTACTCCTACTAAAGAATATTTCCGTGATAACAAAATCGTCCTGAACAGCGTAAAATTGATAGGGACATAAAATCTGTCTATGTGAGGCTCGCTAAGACTTCAAACTCATTGGCGGTTGTTGGCATTAAAATTTTTAACAGCCTGGATCGTGAGATCAAAGAGGCGGCTTCTTATGAGTCTTATGACCAGTTTGTTAAGAAATTGAAAGCTTTCTTGATAGAAAAAGCATTTTTTACGGTTTGGGAGTTTTATAGTAAATATAACATTAAATAATTTAAAATCTGATATTTTAGTGACATTTATGTTAATTTTTATTATACTTATGATTGTTTGACATTATTTATTTCTAATTTGAATTGCAATGTACATATTTGGGTTATAATATTTTTATTGGATTTATGACCGATGACCTGGTGAAGGTCGCAGGAGTCCGCTGGATGCGGGTGGCGCAGGACCGGTCATTGTGGCAATCTTTGGGGGAGGCCTATGTTCAGCAGTGGACGTCTTTCGGCTGATATGATGATGATGATGATGATGATGATGATGTAGTAAGTTTTATTAATATGGTTAGTTGATTAATAATTGTGACATTTTATATTAAATTAATTAATTTTCGTTATTCTTATCATTTTTTGTTATTCTTAATTTGAAATTTGATGTAATTAGGATTTTGATTTTTATTGATGTTTATTTAGTATAGTATATTTTATTTGTATGATTGTATAATTGACTATTAACATGTGTTTTTTACATTAAAGATATTGAATTGAATTGAATTGTCACTATCGGCTTCGGCGAACAAACGCGACCGCAGCAGGTGAACGCATGCGCGTGTTCCCAGGCGCCTGTCATATGCGCCGGCGCAGAGCACTGATTTATGTCACTAACCGCACCCTTACTTGTGTCTACGTGTATGAAGACGAAAGAGCACGTGTAAAAAGACAAATAGAATACGACAAGGAAAATATTGAAATAAATCTCAATAATCGAAGTTTCATTCTTGACTGTTTTCTGTTCCAAAACTCGACATTCGTAGCGAAAGTTTAAAAACATAATATTTAGCAAATATTACGATTTCAACTGTTTTGATTTTTGGCCTTATTTTGAGATAGGAAATATAAAAAGGCTAAAAATAGGCATCATAAAAATATGGTGTTCATTTTACAACATTTTGATGCCGCGTTATTGCTTTAAAGGCATCTATATTCCCAATTGTAGCTGAAACTGTCAGTTAATAAAAGTTAAATGCAACTTAATTTTATTAAAAATTTCCCTATCAAATATATTCACAGAGACCCCATTATTTCAAGTATGCTGCACCAAAATTGCTGTAAAAATTACGATTTCGGATCATAAATCAAAGCACTGTGACATGACTAGAAAGGTTCTATAGAATCACTTTAGATCACATAACTATTCAAACAGTCTCTTGAGCTAGATTGCAATGAAGTCTTGAGCCCAGAATAGCAAGTGCGATAAACGGTATAAAAGAAAGAAAAAGTTTTTTTTTACAGGTTCAAGTTGAAGTTGCCATATCCAGTGGCTGTTTAGTGTTTACATCTTGATCTCAGGTTTGATACGCTTATAAGTATAATAAAGACAACATCGCAAGATTATCTAAAGCAAAACGAGAATAGAATAATCAGTATCCTTACCATCAGTTTTCGGCAGTAAATGATATGTAAGTACTCGTATCTCATTCACACTACGAATAATCCACGAGAATTTCAATTACAATAAAACCATCCAACTATAGTTCAGCAGTCCTAACCATAATGCCATTCGGCAATCTTATACGATAAACGATAAGTCACGTGAACACAATAATGTATGGAAATGGTCACCTGATTTTTCGTTCGAATCTGTCATTCCCATACATTCATGATACGTATACGTAGGTATACGATTGTTCATCAAGGACCAAAGAACAACGTGTACAAGTCGTTTCGCTAAATAGTTAAATAGTTTGAGTGGCATGTTAGTTATAATTTCTTATATAATGTCTGGATAAATAAATATCCATCGAACTCCCCGTCGGCACACAAACCTATTCAAGGTTTTGCCAATGATGGGTCTTGTCAAAATTATTGTAATTTATAAAACTTTTTTCTTTAAAGGGGGTTCCCAAAATTGGCATCACGCTCCAACTTATGCATTCGCTCGCCGCCGGTCGCCTTAGACCAATCTCGTGGCCAGTGCTTTAATGTGTAAGGCATTGGTACTCTCATGGTAAGGAAAGGACATACGCTTGTTATTACATTCATCTGGCGCCGAAGAAATGGTTCATGAGGGTCGCCATTTTGCGCTGTTGACACATGTCAGTCATGCTGGTCATACAAACAGTTGAATTGTTAATGCTTACTTCAACTTGATAATAGTTCCGTACCTTTCATCTTTAAATTTGTTGTTATGATAATACTAACTTCATAACTTATGATTGAGGATTGAGGATGACCATTAACATGTCTTCAATTTATTAGTTAAGCAAAAGGAGCCATAATAAAAGTGCTATACGCAAAACCGCATTCTTCGATTAGGATGGGATAATGTAAATACATTATGCATCAATGATAATATTATTAATACACTATAAATAGGATATTTCGATTATTAATAATTAAGTCTATGACCCGTCCGTCCCGTAGACATTTTTGCAGTTGGCCGGCAGTTCCCATACAAAGTGACTGATTCTAGTCTGTGTATGGTCGGTCTAAGACCATACAATGACATTGATATTTCTGGCCGTCGGTCTCTATTTATCGTCGTGGGTAGTTACTATTTTTTAAGAACTCTATCGTGTAGTGTTGTCCTATTTGGTAATGTTAGTAAACATTTTGAATTCCAATGCTTGTCAGCTAGATTTTAGGCGTAACCAACTCAAATCGTAACTTTGTAAATACACTGTAAAATTATTCTGATATAAAACTGAATGGCAAATCAAATAACTAATTAAGAACATCCACATCCCTTACAATCATACAACATTCCCCATCGCCTCCATTCCTTTCACGCATAGCGCGCCGTCACGTGTCACAACTCCTGTCGCGACTTTCAACAACTTCGTAATTAATATGCATTATATTTAAATTATTCCTCTTGCAGGAATTCTGCCACTCAAACGTTGTGTTGATGTGCAATTTCAAAACAAGAACATTTATTTATGTACAATCTAATACAAATAAAAGTTTAAAGATAGATAACTTGTTTACTGATAGGATGGGCGGATTTTTTATGACATTTACTTATTTATATAAGGCGATATATAATGTTGATGCATTATATATTATTCTGATGAATGTAATTATGTAATGATGTTTGTATTATATATTATTCTCCTCTTTGCATTTTCTTGGTGGACCGAAAATATGAATATAGGCATTGGCATTTGTTTTTGGGTTAATCACCCTTTTAAATTAATGCCACTCGCAGTGGTTACGTTTTCCTGCTTCTTTCCTAAAATCACAGTTCGATAGGAAAAAAGTTACAAAACTTAGATTTTTTTGACGGATTCGTGGCTTTTCCATCGTGTTAGTGGACTAGAGATGGGTCATTCTCGGTAACTTCCCCAACACAGTATGGGAAATATTCCCAAACGAGAACTTTCCCTATAGTAACATTGGGAAATTACCGGGAACGACCCATCACTATAGTGGACCGTGGTGGATATATTTTCCAGCAAACTATGCCACTTCTGTCCTTTGGGTGACGTGACAGAATAACGACAGAAAAAAGTCATTGACCATTTTACGATTGAGACTGAATTTTTGAAATTCCAATTCAGGGAGCGAACTAGACATATCCCCACGATCCTCAATGAAAGGCTCAGAAATGTACAATTTTACTTTTTAACTTGGTAATAAGTTTATGAAGTTCATTGACGCGAATCATGATTTGGACCAGTTTGACCCTGGTTAATAAGTCCAATATCAGAAACAGCTTGCGTAGAAGACATTATACCGTAATATTTAACAGTATTACCGGGTATTGCCACATTATGACTGACATGTAATATCAAAACACCGTCGCGCATCGTCGGGCAAAGATAAGACGCGCCGAAATCGACACTTGAACGCAACAGGTTCTGATTCCCAGCACACATCACGCCTAGGTACTTGGAACTCTGCAGAAAAAGCTTGGGTCACTCGAAATTAGAGCTGCCATTCGTCCAGGCTTCCTCAGAATGTTCGTAGTTTGGAGGCCGTCCGGGAGGGGTTTCTAAAAGTATCCGGGGAAAACACTCCGCGGACACTTATCTTTCGTACACAATACACTTGTTCGTATTGGAACCTTTATTCCATCCTAATGCTAGTTATTTTGACATGTGCCGTTCTTTACTAAATTTTGTGTTATTCTTAAGGTTCTCTCACACTTACCATTTCATTTATTATGTATGAAAACGCAAAAAAAATATTTTTTTTCGAGTTCGACTAAAAGGATACCAGGTAGCCAATTAACGTACCAAGCAGCCTGTTAAATTTAACGGAATTCAAAAAACACAGGGTGTATAAGTAATTAATTGAATCAGGCGTTACTTCGCGGAAGTCCATATTACAGGATGTACGATATTGCTTTGCTCTTCCGCGATACAGAACGTGTAGTTGATTAGTGAAATCCGCTATAATTGTCGATTATAAGTAAGATGCCGGACACCAGACCGACAACATCGTCAACTCCTGATGATGCCTCGTAGAGAGGCGAAACACGTGTCGAGTATAGTGTTATATTGGTGATGGTTTGTTATAGTTATTTGCGAATTTATTTTTGCGGCGGGAGAGTGGGAAAATTAATTGCATGCAAAAAATACGCAAGTAATTATAGCGGATTACACTAACTAACTACACGTTCTGTATCGCGGAAGAGCAAACCAATATTGTTCATCCTTTAACACGGTGTATAAGTTGCGAATTGTGATCATTTGAATTTCGTAGGTAAGGTAGTAGATATTTAATGACGTAGAATGGAATTTAAAGACATTTTGGATTCAAGGTAATTTGTTCCTATTAAAAACAACTTTAAGAGTCACGTCCAAGAAGAGATAGGTAGGTTATACGATTCTGTATCAATGATCATTTCATATGATTTCCTAACCATAAATAAAGCCATCAACACTAAGCCTACGAAGTGAAAGCTGGTTGACAATACCAGGCAGGTGGCTGAGATTCGTTATCTCTGGCCGGTAATTAAGACAGTTTTGAATGTAGATAACGGGAAGACAAATTACAGGGTACGGGAGATAATCGAGATATTAAACATGTTCCTTTTATTTGACACTGTGTGGCGTTGGGATTTATTGGGTTAAGAGCTGTTATTAATAATTTGGTAAAGGTAGCTTATCCGGATGCATGCGGTAGACGTGGCCGGCCCAATTCCATTTGAGCCTAGCACGTCTTGCCCATGCCAGCTATGCAGGTTGTTGAGCGCAGTGTGGTGTTACGGATGCGATCTGTTCGCTTAAAATCTAAAAGACTACGCTACATAGCCCGCTGGCTAACCTTATAAATAGCCATAAAGTGGGAAACTGTGGGACACCATAACTAACAGGCTAGGAAAAAAGGTAGCCTGCGTCGTAATAAGTACCGAACTTTTCAGACTACGCTGCATCAACGCCACTTGACAATTTTCATAATCATTCATTACTCAGCACATACGTACGAACGATTGAGGTGACGAGTTGACTGGCCAATTATTTACATACTAATATTAAAATGAGACCTAATGAATATAAATCAAAACAGAAATAATAATATTTGCAACACAGCGAAGAAATGCAGTATCCTCAATACAATAACAGAAATCAAAAACTTTTAAAAGAAAACAAATGAAAGGGTCTTGTCACATAAGTAAGGTAAGACCGTCTATAGAGTACTTACGTTAATTAAAACGTTTGATTGAATATAAAGTTATTTGCTACTCAGTATTTCGAAGAAAGTAACGACAGGGATTCCCGAGACGATAAAGTAACAATGTTAAGTAGAATAAAATTAGCTCAACATTTTACGAGTAGTACCTATCCTCGTAAGTATTCCAATTTCCAACATTACGATTAGATACTACTTAACGTAAATTGTCAATTGTCTTATGAAAGTGCATCTATGTTAATCGTAAACATGTATACTATAAATTTAATATAAATATCAGTCAGTACATAGGCAAATCAACTTTTTCCTGACTTTTATTGTCATGGTTACGGTCACCTGAGTCACGCTGGTTTTATACAACATTATGCTACTCAAACTATACAAAAATGCATTTTTCTGGTGCTAATAAGCCTTTTCCTTAATGGGCCACCTAACAAGGACAGAATGCGTGTTTGAATAATTTAAGTAGCAGTTTTGCAGAAAACCACCGTGACTCAGGTGACCCTAACCATGGTAAAAACAGACAGAAAAAAGTTGATTCACCCATACACTACCCTTTGAAAATATAATCGTCATCCGTTTTTCATTGCTATCTCGTACGTTCTGATGCATAATATAGCGACTGTATAAACATAATGATTCCTGTATGTCAATATAATCCTGCCTGAGGGAAATTATAAAGCAATCGTATCAATAAAACCCATTTACAAGCTACTCCGATCAAGTACCATGTTTACGCCGTCTGATAGTCTTGGGTACCGGGTTCTCCGTAAAGAGGTGCCTGAACTTGTAAATTGTAACCATAGAGTCAAAGCAACAAGTCCGATCCGCTGTAAAACAATAATGCACATAGATGTCTCACTCTAGAGGGCTATTCAAGTATTCACATGTACTTAAACTAACAACTTTTGACTCATACAGCCAAAGGCAAAATAAGGTGTATAATGAAAATGCTCAAAAATATGTCCCAGTAGTCCCAGTGCACATCAATTGTGTAATAAGAAAGTCGTAACATATTTATAAGAGGATTCTTTCGATACACATTTCAGCACTTGACTGTACAATCGCCATCAGATTTTTTTACAACTAGTTAAGTTCGAGTATTTTAATATGTATAAATTTCTCCATACTAATTCCTTGGAAATGCGTTTACATAATTATGAAACAAGAATAGAAATTATGACCACTTCCCAACCGGTCGGTATGAAGTTTTCGCTGTTTTCATATTTGTCCCAGGGTTAACTTTAAATAGATAAATATGTACATATCTTGGGACATCTTACACAAATCAACCTAGTCCCACGGTAAGTTCAATTAAGGCTTGTGATGTGGGTACCAGGCGACGATATACATAATAGATAGATACATATCATATAGATACTTAAAATACATAGACAGCCATGACCAAGGAACAAATATTTGTGATAAATAAATACACAAATAATGCCCTCGCCGGGATTCGAACCCGGAACCTCCAGCTTCGTAGGCAGGGTTACAACCAACTAGGCTACGGAGGCTGACACTTTGTTCAGAAAGCATCTTAACTCGTTTTTCACAGTTGGGATCCCGACCTCGTAAGGTAAATAAGCATGTAATTCCACAAGCTGATGGAAAAAGATCATACGCCGTTTTATTTGCTCTATCTAGTACTATCATACGAACTATAGATGGAACAGAATCGTAAAGACGCGTAACCGTGCTCATTCGAAAAGTCCTAACGTCTTAAGCCCTCCCACAATATAAAGGACTTTATAACACGGTGCATCGTGGGTGTCTCACAACAACTGTATTCTTATGAGAGTGGAATAACAATGGGATTAACTGTTCTGAGGATGTACGAACAAGGAACTAGAGGAACGAAGTTGGAGAGCGTTTGAATCTGTATACAAAGAGCAATGAAACTGGTGTAGGTATCACGAAGGTATTTCAGGAAGACGCGTGCGTTTTTATTGTCATATAATTAAAGTTTAGTTTCGACTTGAAACTAAATTTTTCGATTTACTACGGAACGGAGTATAGAGCACCTAACAAACTATCGGTATAATGTTATGACTTTAAACGGACAATTCTTGCATATTATGTATTTATAGATCCCCACAGACACGGTTCTAAAGATTTTTATCAAATTGACGTCATATTTTTAGGTCATATTAGCGAGCCACGTTCAGTGGCTCAGGAAGTCTGTTACGATATGTGTTAAAGTTACCTACAAGTTCCTTCAGTGATTTTTACGTGTTAAAACCATTTATAATGTACCTATTATTCATCATCATCATCAGCCTATGTTAGTCCACTGCTGGACGTAGGCCTCTCCTATTAACTATGCGTATAGACGCAGTTGGAGGTAAATGCCCATAATCGCCACGCTGGGCAAGCGGATTGGTGATCGCAGTAATGTGTCCACTATGAAGACGCTGCTGCCCATCATCAATCTTGTAGAATGGTCAGTGACACATCACTCTTACGACACCCGCAGGAGGAGTTGGGGTGGTGACAAATGTATTCTTTCTTACTGCTATATTGATCTGGAGCTTTTTTACTTCTCCGTGATCCAAGCTTTAATTGGAGAGAACAATTTGAAAGCATCATTGTGTATAGTATTTATAATATATATAGCCATAACTATTACGTAATGACATCCAACAGCGTTTCACCCTATTAGGGGATTCCTGCCTGGGCAAAGCCGTATAGTCAAAGACAAAATAAGGTGTGCACAAGAATGTTCAATAATATGTCCCAGTGCACTCTAATTCTGTGTAATAAGAACGGCATAACATATTTATTTATGAGCGGATTCTTTCGATACTTATTTTTGCACTTGACAGTACGAGTAAATATGTGTAGACAAGTAGATAATCCAGAAAATTTTAATTTAAACTCACCACAAGCGTTTATATATGCGCTTCTTATTATTATGTTTTACCTATCCTCGTAAAAGCCGGTTGATGATATAATAATAACATTACAGACCTAGGGCGCTAAGGAAGACACAGATCGCGGCGATAAACATGCGATCTAGGTTTTATCACCATGTCTAGTACATATTTATTACTTAGCAATCGTACAGAACGCTGTAATGGGTGCTAAATATTATTTACTTGCTGAGAACGTATCTTCGTTTAAATTAATTATCGTAACGATCCAGTATTCCATTAAGAAATTATGGGTGGTTACAGACAAATCTTCAATTAGGGAAAAAATAAGTTTATATATTAGGAAATGTGGGATAGGGTTTTTATTTACCTCTTTCTCTTTGAGATGCAATAGAGAGTTATTGTATTGTGAGGTATCTCATGTCAGTATATTATTTTATTATTACCTACGTATGTTTTAAATAAAGCCTAATTATTGCCCTAAGGTCTATAAGGTCGTGATCTTATGATTACCTATCTATTTCACCTGTCGCTGGTGACAATTGAATAAGCTAGTTGAGCTTATTGGTTTAGTGCGTTAAAGTACTTAAACTTATAACTTACTATAAGAAATCTTCCTTATTTATATTATATTTTACTTTTTTCGAAGAAAAAGAAGCCCTGTTTGATCTTTAACGCAAGCGCGCATTATGTAAATTCCATGTAATTTAAGCCTTCTGACATACATATCGAAAACGTTTTAAGTGAAACTTATGCCAATCATCAATGTAATGGTGAATTAAAAGCATGATTTACATGATAATTTATCGATTTCCATATCTCATAAATAAAAACAGTATTTTGTGAAATTGATAAACTCTGTCATGACATGACTTGGATAACAACTTATAGGTAAATATAGGAAATACAGATTTTTGGCATATTCGAAAGAGGTAGGTTGAGAAGCAATAATTTAGTGAATTCTCTTATATCTAGGAATTTACTACTACGAGGGCTGTTCCGAAAGTTTTTAGTTGCTCCGGTTCTATTCATGCGATTTAAATTGAATTTATATCATTGTGAGGGACATTTCAATACTTATTATGGTTAGTAAATTCATACATGTAATGGGAATAGTTTATTTATTATATTTTTTTTACAAAAAGCTGTTTTGTATGAAATTTGACATTATATGGAAAAATTGGCCATTTTTGACACATTGAAGCATATTTTGTATAAAAATCTTTGAAAGCCGTACTTGAATATACCCGGGATAAATAATTTAGTTCGTTTTGCGTTTTTTAAATTATAATTGAAGAACAATGATTATTGATAGAATGATGATTTTTACAATATTCGAAATTCCAATTTTAGAGTTTACGATTTTTTTCGATGCCTACTCATTTATAATTAAAGTAAAGGATATCACGTAATTTGTACTTAAAAATAACGGAAATATCTTCAATTACTAGTATCTTTAAAATAAAATAATTTTATAAGCGAATGATGCTCATAGCATCTCATTAAAAAAGTGTCTTAAAAAACCGGTATCATGGTCATTGGAGTAAGGCTCGACACGTCTAAGTAAAACAAAATAATAAAAATATCTAAAATCTTTACGAAAACAAATTTACACCGCCTAAAGCGTCATTGAAATATCCCTCAAAATGGTGTAAGTTTTATTGAAATCGCATGAATAGAACCGGAGCAACTAAAAACTTTCAGAACAGCCCTCGTATTATGCAAACTTATCTTAGGTACCTGTCTTATCTCTGCTGCTGGGTCTAAATAGTGTGAGCTATATGTTAAAAATATAAAAAAATACCCACATAATACAGGACCACGCGCGCGATTTTGCTCTTAAAAAAATCCAAACATTAATTAATGCGAAAACATTTTTTTGTCTTGAGCTAGAAAATAATATTGGATGAACAGAACCACAAATCATGTTTTGAAGGCACAACACAACACATCCCTCGTGTATCTTACTGGGCTGTCAGATGTACTTACGAAAATGTACCCTCTTATTTCACCATTATTATTAAAAAAATGTTTACGAAGGGGGTTAGTCAATAAGCCTAGACAATAAGGCAACATATCAAAACCTAGGCACCTCAAACCTACATTTCTTTCACCTCATGTGTGGTCAACTTTCCTCCGTATCATTTGCCCCCATCTCCCCAGCACGGTGGCTTACATAATAAACGACATAAACTTCACGCAGCATACGTTATTGGTGGATAATTGGTGATCGGAGAGGAGATAGCATCTCGAAAGTGTTTACATTTCTGGAATGGGCGCCTCTGACGGTTACCAGGTGAACTTATGGCGCTGTTGTGTGGTCAAATATGCATGTCTGCAGGCCTATATCCAGCATGCCATTCTGCAATCGTATACGATAAGCGATAAGTATATGAAAACTAGCGACCCGCCCCGGCTTTGCACGGGTACTATACCTACATAAAAACCTTCCTCTTGAATAGGGACAGAAGAAGTGACTTTATTTTATACTATGTAATGATAACTGATCACAGATTCGTGACCTTTTCCATAGATCGTGATCACATGACTTTATTAGGTACTCACCACTTATCTTATGTATACGATTGCAGAATGCAGAATGACATCTTGGCTAGGCTTGCTGGTTATTAACAAGGGACGACCAATCCAGAATATTTGTCAGTTGGATTCTTGGAGGATTCAGAAATGTATTAACTTTTAATATTGTTTCTTCTCTGCTAACAATAAACGATGTAATATGCTTGAGCATTTATAAAAAAATAATCTTATAACCTAATCTTTCGAAAGAAAATGTTTTCCAAGTATTCTTAAACCAAACGAACTTACACACAGTACTTATCGCTTCGCTTTTCGTGCAAATTGTGTTCAAAATAAATGTCTACACGCAATGTAACCATATTTACCTACATATATTATATTGGCTTTAGAAACGTACATAAATATATAATAGCTATGTATTTTGCCTCAAGATTTCCCACACGACACGCAACATGCCTATATTCTGATAAGTGTGATAATGTTTTTAGCAAAATCATCGAATACCTATAGTGCAGTCATTCAAGCATTATTGCTCCGAATTTTTTTACTGTGAACCGAATTGCATACAATTCTGGAATTAAGTTCATCTTATCCTTAACTTCAAAAGTGAAAATAATTTGAACTCCGCAACCACCCTGGGGGTGGTTGCCACCCCTTCTTGGGGGTGGATTTCTTTTTTTGAAAAATAACCTCGGATATCGATAGAAAGCCTAATTATAAGCAAAAATGATCAACAAAGTTTTTCATAAAATCCAATATTTTTCAAGTTATTGGCAATTGAAAATTCGCAATTTTTTCACGTTTTTCATCGGTTTTTTGCAAATATCTTCAAAAATATACGTTATATCGAAAGTTTTACACAGACAAAATTGTAGCAGGTAAGACAATGAACAATTTGGCATTTTATAAAGCATTCTAAGTGCAATATTAAGCTAGATATTAAAGATCAAAGCCGTTTTTTATTTTGTCTGAGATTTAATCGATGTGGCCAATGCCATCTAGCGGCGAACAGGTGCATTGTATTCATTCTAATACAAAAAGGTTTTGTAGTGCATGAAATAAGCTTTAAAATGAGTACTATTAAAAGTCTTTTGCACATAAAATAAGTGAGCTGTATTGCAAATAAGGTGAGCATCTAATGTTTTTTCTTTTAAATCAATGGGTTTCATAAGTGCCATTTCCACCAAAATTAAAATTAATCGTATTCCGCCTAGAATTAACTTTATTATGACGAGTTTGATAGTATCAGTATCAGTGTGGCTGCTTCAGGACACATGGTTTTCAAAAAAGTCACGATATAAAAAAAATCTAAAATTCAAATTTTTCAAAAACCCATTTTCTTTTCATAATATCTCAAAAATGATGACAGATACTATTAGGGTTTACTAATAAAAATGCAGAGTGTGATTACGCAGATATAATAGGAAAACGTATTTAAGTAAATAATTTGGTGTTTACATGAGAGTTGCCATTGATCGACTGACATACAAAAAGTAAACAAACAGATTCATAGAACGGTTGCTACACAAATATAAATTTGACAAGGTTCTATCTACGGCCAGTATAGTGGCTCTTAGGAAAAGGTGTAATATATCACATTAAACGTAATATCTTCATACACCCCCTTAATGTGCATATCCAAAATAAATAACAACACAGTAAAACATACAAAACAAAGTAGTATCAAAGAATAACAATAAGAAAATAAACAATTAGCTAACTATGCCTAAACCACGCATGCACGTGTAGTGCTTCTCTCTAGGCAAAGCCTTTGTTAATATATCGGCGAGCATTGATTCAGTCGGCAAGTACTTTAGCTCAATACTCTTATTATTCTTTAATACACTTCTTAAAAAATGGTACCTGATGTCGATGTGCTTACTCCGAGAATGGAACATTGGATCTCTGGCAAGGCAAATAGCCCCCGGATTATCTACATGTAAAGATAATGGTGCGAACTTACCTAACCCAATTTCAGTAAGCAGGCTGTTCAGGTATATGCCCTCCTTCATTGACGATGCCATGCTAATATACTCAGCTTGGCAGCTTGAAGTCGACACACATTTTTGCTTCTCTGACTTCCATGACACGCATCCACCTCCTAGCATAAAAACATAACCTGAGTAAGAGCGCCTATCTATCAAACATCCTCCCCAGTCCGCATCTGAGTATCCATGCAATGATTTACCTGTCTTCGTGTACAGAAGTCCATACGATTTCGTATGTTTTAAGTACCGTAATACACGCTTCGTGGCATTCCAACATTGTTCATTAGCACAATCCAAGAATTGACTCAATATAGCCACCGTATTCGTAATATCGGGTCTTGTTCCAATCGAGAGATACATTAACGAACCGATTATTTCGCGATATGGATACTGTTCACTTTCACTGCACTTCGCGATAGGTTTTTCCATCTTATATTTATACTCCATAGGTGTACATATGGGATTACATTTATCCATTTTAAACTTGATTAACAAATCCTCAATATATTTTTCTTGTGTCAATTTAATGCCTTTGTCACACCTGACAAACTCTATGCCTAACATATATTTCGCAATGCCATAATCTTTCAATTCAAACTTAGTGGCCAGTTCTTTTTTGAAACTTTCTATGCATTCACCTCTTTGCGATGCGACTAGAATATCGTCAACATAGACTAGTACAAAGAGTTTAGTTTGCGAATCTATATCCTTGAAATAAAGGCACGGCTCATTCAAAGAGACTTGCAACCCCATGCACTTGAGCTGCTCGTCCAGTCTGATGTTCCACTGTCGTCCAGCTTGTTTAAGCCCATACAGCGACCTCTTGAGTAGGCATACGTTGCCCCCGGACTTCAGGTCACACAACATCTTGCTGGCTCTTTCGTGTATAGCTGAACCTTGCTGCTCCGAACGCATGAGCTCTTGTAGGCATTCTTCTAAAAGATCTGGTACCTTCATATATATCTCTTCTTCTAGTAAACCATTTAAATATGCCGTATTAATGTCTAACTGATGAATTTCAAGATCGAGTTTCGTTGCGAGTGCAACTAACAATCTTACCGAGTCGAGTCTAGCAACCGGCGCAAATGTATTCTGGTAGTCAATACCGTACCGCTGGCTAAAACCTTTTGCTACTAACCTGGCTTTCTTCTTCTCAGTTTTGTCCACATTTAGCTTTGTCGTTAAAACATAACGGCAGCCTACGACATTTCGGCCCATAGGTTTGCTTACAATATCGAAAGTATCGTTTTTAATTAAACTTTTCACTTCCGAAAGTATCGCATCCTTCCATCCTTTTCTCTCATTACCCGATAAAGCCTGCTTTAAGGTAATTCCGGCTATTCCAGCGAAATCCTCACAGTCTAAGTACTCCTCAGCCGACTCGACGTTTTCTTCCACGGGTGCTTGTGGCTCTATGTCTTCCACTGGAATTTGTGACTCCACGTCTTCTACGGGAACTTGCGGTTCTACGTCAACCATATTGTACTTTTTCCGTGGGCGTCCGACATGACCTCGCTCCAGTCGTGGTCTTCCTGGACCTCTCTTCATTTCCCTCCCCCCATCAACATTAACCTCATCTTGATGATGATCATGTTGAAATGGTTCCTCGGCAATATCAGGATCGTTTGTCAATTGACGGGATTCCACGGGAACTCCTTCTTGCCTCTCTGGTATGGGTTCAGGATCTACAAGATCATAGTCATGTTCGAAAATCGCTTCGACTGGACTATCAGTACTATGTACCGGATGAAATTCTATTTCGACCTTTGAAGGTTCTTTTTGACTACTTACCGATTCACCCTTATCAATTTCGAAGGGGTCAATCTTCATGTTCATGTTACTCTTCACTTCATTCTTTGTTTCGTGAAATTTCACATCTCCTGACATAATAACTTGACGTTGTTTTGGTATCCATACTCTATAACCTTTTCGATCTCGAGGATAGCCTACAAAGATTCCTTCCAGGCTTCGCGGAGCAAACTTATCTTTTCCGGTTGACTTGTCCAAGACATGTACCTTAGACCCAAACTTGTGTAAGTAGTCTAATTTCACAGGTCGTTCAAACCATTTCTCAAAAGGTATTTCACCTTCAAGACTGCTGGTTGGACAACGGTTTCTTATGTGGCACGCTGTTGCAACAGCATCTGCCCAGAAACCCGGAGAAAGTCCTGACGAAATGAGCAGGCATCTCGCCATTTCCGTTAAGGTCCTGTTCTTCCGTTCAGCAACTGAGTTTTGCTGAGGTACTCCTGGAATTGTCAATCTTCTTGCTATTCCTTCTTCCTTTAAGAACTCGTCGAAGTTTCGATTACAGTACTCACCTCCGTTATCCGTATGAAGATACGTTATTTTTCTTCCAAATAGGTTCTCAACATGATTTTTATATACCTTGAAGGTGAAGACTTCACTTTTCTTGCTGAGAAAATACACTTCACACCATCTCGTATGATCGTCGATAAATGTTACAAAGTATTTAGCTCCATTTATTGACGTATGTTGCATGGGTCCCACGACATCAGAATGAATTATTCTCAACTTCTCATCGCATGGCCCACTCGATCTCGAAAAAGGTAACCTACTCATTTTTCCTTCCGCACAAACATCACAATCGTACAACTCACTTACATCTGCCATCTTTAGGTTCATGCCGGACTTATTTAAAAGTCGCACAAGATCCTTAGCATTTAAATGTCCTAAAATTTCATGCATCAACCTTACGTCAACCTTTCGCTCAGAAATCGCTGACACTCTATCACATTGTTCCTTAACGTAATATAAATTACCTTTACGATTCGCGACAATTTTAACGTTACCATAGCTATCTTGGACACTAGCTATGTGTTTGTCAAACGTAACGCTAAAGCCCTGATCAGTAATTTTGGCTACTGAAATTAGGTTACATCGCAAATCTGGGACAAATAGAGTATTTGGCAGTTGGACAATAGTTTTAGAACCATTATTACATGTAGGTAATCTTACTGTACCTTTACCTTGTACTTCTGTGCTCGAATTCGTCGCTAAATTAAGCTTACCGGAGAAGAGTATTAATGTAGTATCAAATTTGCCTGCGTCATTGCACAAATGTGACGTACACCCACTGTCGAAGATCCAATCTACATTCTCATTGCAAACAGCATTAACATCTGAAACACAATTAAATGTTACAAAATTGGAATCGACATCTGTAAAATCACTTATGTTTGACACATACTTTACGGCACTACTACTATACTGTTCCTTTTTCTTTTGAGTACAATCCGAGGCTTTATGACCGTGTTGATGACATTTAAAACATTTGTATCTGAACTTCGAATCGATTTGCTCATCACATGCGCGTTGCCGTGACACCGTGCCACTCTTGGGTTTAGAAGATCTCTTTCCTTTTACCAGAAGTGCCCTATCTACACTTTCTTTTCTATTTCTGGAATGTTCTTCTTCTAAAATTTTAATCTTCAGAGCCTCTGGTTTCGGTAACAAATCTCGTGATTCTATGGCACATCTGAAGTTGTCAAAACTGGGCGGCAAGCTATACAAAAGCATAATTGAAGCCAAATCATCATGCATTTCAATGTCCATGTCAGCTAGTTGGCTTTTCACATCGAAAAACCGCATGACATGTTCTCTGATGTCACCATCTTCCTCCAATTTACGAAGCAGTAGCTCTTTTAATAATGTAGCCTTTTTCGCAGGTCCCTTCGATGCATGTACGTCTTGCAGTTTTATCCATACATCTCGCGATGTCTTACAACCTCTCAAATGACGTAATTCGCTCGGGGTTATCGATAAAATGAGATCCGACTTAGCTTTTGAGTCTCCGATGTCCCATTTTGCTGCCTCGGCTGGTTCTGCTGGTTTCTTGATAGTTCCGTTCACGTATCCCCAGGCATCATTTTTTATTAAAACTGCTTCCACTTGGATCTTCCACGTCTCATAATTGCTCTCGTTGAGCTGATCAATTTTCACAGTACTACTCATTTCTGCTGAAATTCTTTACCTTTTACGTTTTTACAAGAATCCTGCTTTGCATGGACGGTCCATAACCACTATTAGGGTTTACTAATAAAAATGCAGAGTGTGATTACGCAGATATAATAGGAAAACGTATTTAAGTAAATAATTTGGTGTTTACATGAGAGTTGCCATTGATCGACTGACATACAAAAAGTAAACAAACAGATTCATAGAACGGTTGCTACACAAATATAAATTTGACAAGGTTCTATCTACGGCCAGTATAGTGGCTCTTAGGAAAAGGTGTAATATATCACATTAAACGTAATATCTTCATAGATACGCCTAAAAGTGTATGGATTAAAAATTTTGGTATTTTGCTGACAAACAATTTGGTTTTTTTGTTTTTTCTGTCAAACAAAAATTGACGGAGATGTGATTGTTTAAAGAGCGCGTGGCAGCGCAATCACAGCCTCTCTTAAGCCCTTTAACCCTTCACCGTTTTAGAAAAAGGTTTGTTACTATATATTGCAATGAAGGATGTTGTAGCTCTCTTAATTACCTTTACAATGGTTTTTAACCGACATCAAAAATGGAGGAGGTTTACAATTCCACGAAATCTTTTGTTTTTTTTATGTATGTTCTCCGATTACTCTAAGACGCGTGGACCGATTTAGAAAATTATATTTTTGTTTAAAAGGGTATACCTTCTAGTTGGTCCCATTGTCTTTGGGTTCAGATCTGATTATGAGATCCTGGAGAAATCGAGGGAACTCTTCAAATGTTGTAGGCACACATGACATTTTTCATTTATTTTCGAATAGGGTAAGTGCTCCAGTGAATGAACACTTAAGGAAATTTTCAACTTAATATTTTTTCTGTGGCCAGGAGCAATAATGAAGTTTAAATATGAATGTTCTTATAGAATAAACCACTATTGTAGTTTTCTAAAATCAATTTTATTTTGTATTAGTGCTGCACAGTTTTAAATTATAGCTAGCTGTAGGGGATAAAATGGAAAATCACCGGTGAATGAACACAAAATTCTAGTAAATGAACAAATGAAACCAGTGAATGAACTACCTTAAAAATCATGTAATAAAATGCAAAAAGTACTCTATTTCTAATTGCTGGTGCTAGTAATATTCGATAATTGAATTTGAACTTTAAGGAGACATAATAACTATAAACATAATTAAACGACATCAATTACAGTTCCACATTTCTGCGTATTCTGGGATGGTTCAATTAACTCTTCCCTTACCATTGAAGAGTGACCTTATTTGTCGCTTTCGTTAAAAAGTAAACTGGGCTCATTCTGTATATCAATTATAGCAGTTGAATACTTTTGATTAACCAAAGATCTGTCTATATTCGTTTCTTCAGTGCCACGAATTTGGAATATTTCGGTTATTTAAATAGCGTTGATTTTGAGATATTAAAACTGGCACTTGATAGTTCACTAGTTGCAACAGCTTTTAGAGGTTTGTCGAGAGATTCCTGGTCATAATGGAATATTTTATACGATGTTTTTAACCTTTCCATGTCTTAAAATCAGACAAAATACAAAATAAATGATTTAGTTCATTCACTGGTTTTCGCAATCCAATTAATGAACTAACTGTGTTTGCGGTAGTTCATTAAAATTGAATATATCAAGTATTGTTCGAACACTGGCCTTTTGCTAGACAGCACATTTCTATTGAAGTCATAGAAAACCAAATCTTATAATAACTACTAAAACGTCAGATATGGAACAAACAGTAAATCACGCAATTCCAGTGAATGAACTCCCCCGTTCGGTCACTAGGTTTAAGCCATTTTTGACTTCTAGTTATAGAACACTGGATTAAAAACCACATTTTGAAACGAAATTACATTAAACTATACTTTAATAGCATGATCATAACCTTCCGGTTTCAATAAAACACGCACTGTACCTGGGAGATGCACGAAACGCACACAATAACACATTAAACACAACGTAAGCTTCCCTCAATCCTTATAACACTTCCATATAAAAAACGAACCGGCGTAATGTGCCCACTTTAGATCATCCCTATTTGGACACTGATGCATATGAGTTGATATAAGTGCTACCAGAACTTGTCAAATAAAGTTCCTACCCGGAAAAAAAATATAACGCGTGGTAGAAATGAACAGAAAACTTATTTTACGAAAAAAACTTGCATTTTGTTCGTTCACTGGATTTGTTCATTCACTGGAGAACTTACCCTACTAATCAAGTATTTGCGTCTAGTCATGCACATCTTAAGTTGGTGATCTGATGATGGAAGGTACATCTCCTTCGCGATTAGGTGTTGGGGGATAATTCTTTAAATATAACATATTTCGTGTATTTTTGAAGCTATTTGTGTATTTGCCTTTAGGTGGTCATCGTTTCATGTTGGTGAGCTGATGATGAAAGGTGCAACTCCTTAGCGATTAGGAGTCGGGGGATAATTCTTTAAATATAACATATTTCATGTATTTTGGAAGCTATTCGAGTATTTGCCTTTAGGTGGTCATAGTCTCATGTTGGTGAGCTGATGTTGGAAGAAGGTATAACTCCTTAGCGATTAGGAGTCGGAGGATAATTCTTTCAATATACAAATTTCATACATTTTCGAGATCTATTCAAGTGTTTCCACGTAGTAGTTATCGTTTCATGTTAGTTAACTGATGAAGGAAGGAACAACTCCTTAACGATTAGGAGTTGGGGATGATTCTTTTTGAAGCTATTCGAGTATTTGCGTTTAGGTGGTCACAGTCTCATGTTGGTGAGCTGATGATGGAAGGTTGACATTCCTTAACGTATTGGGGTTGGGGTATAATTCTTGGGGTACCTATAAGAGTGTGGAATAATATTTAAATCCTTTTCATTTTATCAAAAAAAAAATGAAATTTTTTTATCAAGGGGTAGTTTTCAAGGGTTGAAAGGGGCTTAAAAATGTTATAATTATTATAGAGAATATACAATACAAATACTCTTTATTGCACGCCTCAATAAATGAATATAAAATATTACTGACTCTATACTTAAATCTTTTTTGTCATACCAAAGTATTTTTTGTGATTTTTTCAATTTTGGGGTTGTTTGCAAGGGTTGTAAGATTTTTAAGGGGTCGAAAATGATTTTAATATAAGGTAATTATGTTAGAAATTACTTTACAATATCACCACTTATTATTAGACATGTTTTCTAGCGATAGAATGGCTTAATGTACATTTTTCCATTAAGGGGTTGTTTACACCCCTTAAAAATAATAGGCCGAGTTCAGATCATTTTCACTTTTAAAGTTAAGGGTAAGATGAGCCTAATTCCAAAAAATCATTGAAATCGGTTCACAGTAAAAAAATTCGGAGGTAATACCGTATTTTTCGCTTCAATGACTGCACTACTAATACCATTTAAAAAGGGAACGATGTATGTTTCACTGACAAATTCTCACATGTGCAGGATTTAAATTACTATTCCAGAAACTATTTCAGGTCGATTATAAAAAAAACTACTTACATAATTAAAAACATAATGAAAACGGGAATCTCATACAAAATACATAACATTACCTATCTTTGTAACACAAAACTTTTTTTTGCAATAGATCCATTTAAAAATATACTAGGTTAACTGTAATAATGTATTCCAAAATTCAAAATTCACAATCGTTCTATACAAAGTGCGGAGATAATAAATAAAGGTTAAGCTAAGGATCATCGCCAGAATATACCCCCGGCCCATACCATACGGCCGCGACAAATGCAATCGTTAACAACTGACAACTATTTCGAGATCGTAACTCGCGAGATACCATCATGCGTGTGTGGGCGGCTAGACGTATTGCGTGTAGGGTTGCCAGGGGATGCAAAACATCCAGGTATATACTAGCTTTACTTTTTATTTACGCAAGAGGAAATCTACCTGTATTTAGGTAGATGGTTGTCTAAAAATTTTAAAACAACTTGCCAGACTTTTGATATTTGATAGTTGTTTTGTCGAAGGATGTAAATGAACAGACGAATCGCCTGATGCATCACTTGCATGAAGCGAAAAAGACTCGTAAGAGGGCGTGCTCGATGTAGTCTAATCAGTTTTCAGATATAAAGTTTTTAAGTATTAGAAAGGCAGGAGTGTTAACATCATACTCTGTGGTTCACAGCTGGTGACAGCTACACAACATCTAAAAAGATACTAAAGCATCCTTGGCTTAAGCATCATACTCGTAGGTAGCGATGCACAAAATCGCAATTACAGAAATATTCTGCGTCCGGAATGCTAGATCATATTATCAGACTTACTGTAGTTGTGATAGCTGTAACAAGTTATGAGAAGGAATTACTGCGCATCACAGCGATGTATGGGTTATTCCCACCTGTTACCACCAACTTGACACCAGTGGTAACAACTGGGATTTTTTTTCCCACCTGTTACCACCAGAGTACTTGGTGGTAACTACTGGGATTTTTTTCCCACTAGTTACCACTAAAATATTTGGTTAGTTACTAAAATAATTAGTTTGGTGGTAATAATTAGTTGGGAATTTTAATTCCCAGTTGTTCCCAGTGGTAACAGGTGGGAAAAAAAAATCCTAGTTGTAACCACTGGTGTCAAGTTGGTGGTAACAGGTGGGAATAACCCCGATGTACGAATTAAGGAAGAAACAGATTCCCAGTTGTTTCTTTGAATTTGCAGTTTATAAGAAGGTTATTGGAATATCTTCGGTTCTTGGTGGTGACAGCCCTGGTAGGATTGAGGTGTTAGCATCATGGTCAGTGGTTCCGGTGACAGCTACACGACTGTGGGGAGTTACGAGAGAGCATCCTTGAGCATCATAGCGGTGGTATACTGCTCTAGGAAGTGCAGAGCTTGGGAATTGTAAAACCGGTTGTTATTGTAGCGGTAGCTGACGGAAACGTGTTGAATTGTTTTGTGTTTGCCATTTTCGGTTTAATATTTTTACGAATTAAGAGTTATACAGGGTTATTTTTTCACCAGTACAAAAAATCAACATACGTAATAGTAGTCCAAGTTACAGAATACTAGCATTTTTTGTTACTACCCCTTTAGAACAAAAAAACTAAAATACCGATGCTTGAACTTATCCGCAAACCTAATAAGAAAATTGGACGCATTACGCATTATCAATGTACATAACTAGCAAAACACACGAACTGGCAACTGTTTGTTTACAACGTCATCGCACGTGGCATGGCGGCTTAGAAAAGCGGCAATGATAATCAACTTATGATAATGACTTGGCAAAAAAATCTTACTTGATCCTAAATCTTCCTTCATACTTGCACTAAGGACAGAAACTTTCTTCATTGAGGCGTATTTAAACACTTGAAATCAACTTTATGCACAATGATTGGAATAAAAAAAAACATACCTGATTAATGGAGTCCATTTCTCATACTAATTAATTAATTCACATACTTAAGCAAGTGTTCAAAATGTTGGCCGTGGTTATCTAAACACGCTCTTGCCCGTTTTTGAATGTTTCCTTCGATATTTCCCAACACAAGTCTGTAGTTCTCACTTTTAAGTTCATCAAATGCACTTATTATTAGATTTTTTAAGTCTTTTAAATTTTGGGCCTACCCTCACCCCACAAAAACAGTCACACGGGGTCAAATCTGTTGACCTGGCTAGCCATAGCTATAACACTGGCATTTTCCAGGCGGGGCACACTTTCTTCAGCGTATAGCCGCTGGGCTGCCACTGCATTTTCCCCAATGAGAAAATAACTACGAACTATTTCGTACGAGCAATTTCCGACTGAAGGTAGTACGATGCGGCGCGTGCGCACATACCTACGTCAACCGTGACACTGACCGTCCCTGACCTAGTCACCGAGATTGAGGTAACTGCTATGTTGCCAACTCGTGCGCAGGTCGCTCACCCCTTTCCGCCGCCCTCTGCGTCCCGCACCCCGTTGACGTCTTATCATTAGTAGGCCCATTATTTTGCATTTGCATGAAGGATAAATTAATAATAATAGAAAAAAAAATGTCAATTTTATTTGATAAATGTAAGTAATCTATTATCGATACCAAATACGTGGGAAAATTTATTGTACCGGTGAAAAAATAACCCTGTATAATCAAGTGTAAGGGCGTTTCGGGATCAGGTGTACGTACTGTTACTTGTAATAATTTGTAGGTATGACAGGTATATTTCATTATATATTTCCAATTCACAAGGATTACGGATCAAAGATCAACGACGTAGGTAATAAATTATCCTTTAAAGTGCTCTCTATAAAAATAATACCAGTCTAATATACGAAACATATTATTAATATTAGATATCATTGTATCAGAGAAAAAGGACCAAGTTCACCAACGTCGATGTGGGATTCGAACCCATGTATACTCCGCCAATTGGAACCTTAGGCCAATGTACAACCATGTCAGTGACAACTATTAAGAGATTTCTTACAATCTGCATTATAGCGTCACTTTGACATGGTTCCCCAGTGTCCTAGGGTTCCAATAATTGGTTGACTGTACCTACTCCGTTTTCGCAGCTGATGCTAAAACCGATGAAATGCTCGGGTACCTATTTGTTATCCCTTATAAGGCTACGCGGCTTTAAGAGCTAAGCTTTAATCCTAAGAGCAAACTATAGAATATATTTTCCGAAAATTCATAGATTTTTCGCTGACATCACACTTGTGTTGTGTTACGTCTTCTGACACTAATCAATCTGATTCTAAATATAAAAGCCCATTTTTCAAGATTACCCTCTCTCTTTACTTTAGCAATAGTAAATGACGAGGATATCTATAGGTAAGTATTTTCAATTTTCATTAATTCTCATTTCCATTGAAGTGAGCAATAAAGAGTACATCATCGCCCCGCAAATGTGGCATAACACCGATACACGAGGATATAACCCGAACACTTTTAAAGTAATATGTCCAACAGCCGTCCTAACACCTAGTGCATAATAAAATAAAATCCAACGACCCGACGACTATAACGCACAGTATAGTAAATCCCGCAAAATGGCGGAACCGGGTTCAGGAGAATTTACTCTGGGATATTGGATAGGGAAGGTTATCGGGTGCCCCCTTTAGAGTTAGATATGGCGCGGGCCAACGGTGCCTTAACTTCTTGAAGATACTTCGGCCACGGTGGAATGATATGGTGGAAGAAGAAGAAGAAAGAAGAAGAAGAAGATGCAATGGGGCACAAGTTAAACTATATAAATTATAAATACAAGATGTCTTAAGTTGGTATATGTACCAAAGAAAAAATAGCGAGTTTACTAACTCCGGAGGGGGATTTGAACCCACGTCCTCAGCTTCCAAATCCCATCAGAGAAGGGAGCTCTATGTTTTGTGTATATTTATCGTAGGAAATCACCACTACATCACAAAACTTGCTAATTGTTATACATGATAAGTATATGTATGTTGAAAAGAGCCAACTGGAGTTGTATAAATAAATTAAATAATAGTGGTGTAAGGTACAATACCTACTGATATTGTCATTATTGTCTCAACCAGACAACCTAAAGCTCAATTAAGACAAGCAAGGATTCGCATGCAATAATCACTAGACACGTAGATTGAATTTATTGACTTCAATGTAGTTTTGTCAGTCATTGTAAACATTGTAATAACAAGTTCTCGCGTGTCTAAGGCCTTTTCGTTGACAGGTGGAAGATGCCTCATAGCACGAAGTTCACCTTATTTTATTGAAAAATAAAAACTTAGGTATAAATCTCCACAAACAAGAGCATCTCCGTATTATTCCCTGCTGCCGTACCGAACTGCACTACCACTTGCTTGACTTGTGCGAACTCATTTGAATTGTTTAGTTAATGCCGTGGATTTATTCGGCCATAACCATAACTGTCGCGGAATGTATGAGCTATGTGCACTAGGGTCATATTTCTACGCAGTGTGTTAGTAGCACAGTGGTACCATGTTTGCACGATAGTTCTGATTGCGAAATTTATGTGAGTAAATCTATACAATAGATAGGCTCTACATGTCTGCGGCTTTCGACCTTATATTTAGGTACCTACCGCGACTACCCAGAATTCGAAAATTTCGGGAATTTATTTCTGTCACTCCAACGAAGGCGCCATTAGAGTGACAGAAAAAATCCCCGAAATTTGCGAACTTCGGAGTTCACGTTCGCGGTAACAGGCAAGGTCATCAATATTTTGAACTTTCACGTTCGTCTCCTTTTAACAGTAGCACTCATTTCTAAAATTCATTTATTTACATTTCACGTCCATCGACTTTAATATGTGTGCCAGATTCCAACTCAATCGGTCCAGTAGCCAGTAGTTTAGGAGGAAATTGGCTGTAAGAGAGGGACAGACAGACAGACACGCGAGTGATCTATAAGGGTTCCGTTTTTTTCCTTTACAGGTACGGAACCCTAAAAATCAAAAGATAATTGCGTGAACATGACAACGAATATAATCGTCCATAAATAAGCTACATACATTATACATTGTCATAAATGTAATAAAATCCTTTGATAGGGCGATAAAAACTTATGGCTTCACCGAAAGTTAATATTTACAAATATATGTAGCGGCGCGACTTACCGAAACAATGAATTCTCTTTTCATACTAATTTGTTATGGGTGGTCTTGAGAAGAGCAGCCATTATTCCCAATTTCTTTAATTCTTGAACAAAAAGGATTGTTATTAATAGTAAAACCCTTTTAAAAAGACGATTTATCACGTGGCTCTACAAAGCTTAAGTGAAATAAAACCACTAGTCTCAAGAGAACCGTTTTCCTCAATCATTCCAAAATTCGCCATCCTATCAGACGAAACAAATGAACGGACGACCAATAAATCATTCAAAACTAGGGCTCACAAAAAATCGGTAAAATTACAACCCCGAGGGCCGTCATTATATCGATAGTCGGTAACCGATTATCGAGAAACGTCTCAATTAGCAACTAGGGTGTCGTGAGTTATGGTGCATGTGTAAATTGCCGGTTCATTGAGATGAATGAGGTAAGATGTTGAGCGATTTTAAAAAAGAAAGTTTAATTTATAACGTTTGTATGTCTGTAATTTTACTTTCAACTTAGTTGCGAGTTACGGGTTGGTCCATTATATTTAAGTCACGGTGTACGCAATTATTGCAGTAGGTACCCAAATATTTACCGGTGGAGATATATTCCATAACAGTAGGGACTAGAAACCCTGAATATGTCTAACGATTAAAAAAATGATGACCATGACCACTCTGTTCAGAGTCAAGAGTGAAACGAAATATATCAGTAATGTATACAAATATACAGTAGTAAATAATGAGTAGGCTTAGGACTTTTCATAGCATATCGTGGTTCTAAAATCCTTGGAGCCGCTATGTGTAAAATTTTTGAAGTCAAAGTCAAAGTATATTGTAATATTAAATATAATGATTTATACCTACTGTCACATCGTTACTGAGTTAATTTTAATCGAACGTAATTAATTTTAAAAATCGAACTTGATTTCATAAAAAGTGCATACGAAATTAGTTATATCAGAAACCATAAAAAAACTAGACAATTAGGTTCAAGACAAACTAGAAAAAGTCTTAGATCGGAAATAGCGATGAAAATGGCGAAAGTATCATGTTGTTTTTCTCGAAAGTTTCGAATCTTTCGTATAAATTACATGTAACTTCCGAACAAAAAACAAAACTGACGTTTGTCGACTTATACGACTTAAGATACCCCCTGCTAAGATCGGATGACCGCAATAACTACTGAAATAGTAGTATTTTTTTGCTCACTGGCTGTATTATGCATGACGCCATTTCACCCCGCCCCTCTCGCTAGTATGCAGCAACCGCTCAGCCGCATTGCATCAGTCGTGAGCTACGAACGTTTAAAAAAAGTGTTTTTTTCGAGAATTTTTGAAGATTCCATCTTTGACAGAAAGCTATGCACCTTCTTCTCCTTACTTTAGAGTTGAAACGAGATACTAGTCCGATCATAAGCCAAGAAGGTTTTTCAATTGGGTGTCTTGGAAAAAAAATAGTACAAGTTTGACTTTACGTTTACTCCTAAACTATTCGGCTGAGTGGCATCAAGTAAATTTATATTGAAAGCTTTTTTTTTTATCACGTACATCACACATCTGCAGGTAAAAGTTAGTGATAATAAATTTATGTTTTTTTTTGTAAGGTAATTAAATTTCGTATGCACTTTTTATGAAATCAAGTTCGATTATTAAAATTAATTACGTTCGATTTAAATTAACTCAGTAACGATGTGACAGTAGGTATAAATCATTATATTTTATATTACAATATACTTTGACTTTGACTTCGAAAACTTTACACAAAGCGGCTCCAAGGATTTTAGAACCACGATATGCTATGAAAAGTCCTAAGCCTAATAATGAGGTATAGTGTAACAGTCTTGAATAAATAATAAGTACCTAATAGTTTACTATTATTTCTGAATTAAATAATTAGTCATTTGTAAATTACCCTATCAAGCGAGAAAAGCTGTGCACTGTGCTGTGCTTTACGTTGACAAACATTGCTGCCAACCGATTACTCTGCCTAAAATCTCAACGAAAATCATTCGATCGCAATTACACGATATAGATCCCCCATCACTATTACGCAACGCTTTAACCCAGCACAAAATTATTGTATCACTTAAAATAATTCAATTTTACTAGTATTTCTACTAGTAGATTATTTAATAATCGGTAAAGATAAGTTTGTCAGGCACTAGTGAAGTTATTATCTGTCGCCGCCCACAGTTATCGATATAAATCTGTGGATAAATTTATACCTGACGCGACTAAATGACCAGCTATTAACATAATTAGAAATTGAATATGAATTGCATTTGTTTGGAGTGTTTTGTAATAATATTTATTGTTAATGTCACATTAATGTATATTATGTGTGGATTAATTTAAAATGTTGTGTTATTCATACCAAAAAACAAGTAGACTCCCGGGGCTACCTTATGATGCATTGCCTACTTGTTGGGATTGCCATTAAACATAAGTTTTTGTCAAAAGTTACATTTTAAATAGGTACAATCGTTTACTGCCGTTTGTCACTTTTTAAGTCCAAGCCACACCAAATGCGTGTGCAGCACGTGCGCGTGTGCGTCGTAGCTTATGTAAATGTCATATTAGATGGCACAGGTTCTCAATTCGACTGAATTTTTTTTTTTTTTTTTTGTTGTATGTATGTTACCTGATATCTCCGAGAATAGTGAACCGATTCTAAAATTTCTTTTTGTGATCGAACGTGTATTACCCCGAGATGGTCCCATTGGCACCAAGTTGGGGTCTGATGATGGGATCCTGGAGAAATCGAGGGATCTCTTCAAATGTTATAGGTACATGTATGGCGCTTTTGGTAATTTTCATTCATTTACAAGAATTTGCATTCAGAAAGTAGGATTTGAGGAAACTAATGATGGAAACGAATCGGGAATCTTGGAGAAACCGGTTGAAGTCGGTTTTTTAAATTTTTAATTTGGTGATTATTTTTATGTTGGCACAACAAAGTGGCTCTACTCCATCTGATCGTAAGTGAAAATGACTGGTCACGCGGACGTGCACGTCAGGCTTGGCTTTTATGGTTTAGTTATTTCGTCTAAATACTCATTAAGACGAGTCTAACGAAAGCATTCATATGATTAAGTCGTATAGTTCCCAAGCTCTATTAAAAATGTTATCCGTACAGGCATTTTTCAGTGAGTTATGAATGTTATGATGAAACTTGTTTTTTGAAAAACATATCATTATGACTGAAACTAAGCCGAAGCCAGAAAAGTTTACATGACATTATATCCTCAAAATGTGGCCGGGATTACACCTGTCAAGTTTGTTAGTATACACATTTCCACCCTGTACGTACATGTATAGAGTTTGAGCGGAAATTGAAAGGCACGGCCAGATAACTTTAAAAAAAAACAACTAAACCCGAAAATAATAAATATCACTAACTGAAACTTGCTCAAATACAGAGGGCAACCAAAGTTTTACCAATAATTGAGAACTCAAAAATCGAATGAAAACCGTTCATAACTGAACTGACATATCGACCGAGCTGTGTTGCCGACTGTACAGAGTGAGAAACACAAATAAACAAGTGACGATGTCTAAGGCACCGCACAATTTCAAATTCCATTTCATAACAAGTTCATATCAAACGGAGATGCTGAGTTAGGGGGTTGTGGCACAGCGGATAAACCGCACAGCAGGATAACTTTCATACAGAGTAAAAAAACTATACACAACTCATTACACATTCGTAAACACTATCAAAGATAAATCAAGCTCCCTGAACATAAAACTTGTATTTAGTAGGTTTGGCTGTCCGCCTCCATAGCTTAGTTAGTAGTGACCCTGCCTACTAAGCTGGAGGTTCCGGGTTGAAATCCCGGCGAGGGCATTATTTGTGTATTTATTTATCACAAATAATTGTTCCTTGGTCATGGCTGTCTATTATATATCGTCACCTAGTACCCACATCACAAGCCTTAATTGAGCGTACCATGGGACTAGGTTGATTTGTGTAAGATGTCCCAAGATATTGATTTATTATTTAGGTTAGCTGGAAGAGATCCCTTATAGGGATAAGTTCGATTTATTAATATCATTTTTATAATTATATCGAATTTTATATTATGTACAATAAAGTGCTAACTACTACTACTACAAATATTATTAAGAACCGCAATATGGAGCTGGCCTACTGTACCTAACCCACTGTATAAGCTCGCTGCAAGACAGCCATAACGGTACTAAACTATGTATATTATTTCCATTACTAAAGGGATAGCTTTATTATTTTATTAAAATGTAAATCGTTGACAAGTGATGCCCCGCCTAGAGCGACGCTTCATTCAAATTCTACCACTTTTGGTTTTGTTTTAAAATAAAGTGTTAGATATTGTGTTTGATTTGGACAACGATTACTGTTACAGTGTGCTGACTAATCAAATCATTGACGTGGGAGCCCGTGGGATATTTTTACGTTCGTTTAAAATTAATTACTTGGGTTCATGTTTAGTTTCGTTTTCGTAACGGCTACCGAAGAAGCTAGCATCGTTCGTTCATTCATATGTTAGCGCAATTTCCGCTTTAAACATTGACTTTACATACATTTTTAGTTAATTTTATATATATGCTATGGAAAGTCAGCCATGTTTGTTAACTTTTTTTTAGACTTTACTGACGAATGGTATACATTGATTATCAGGATCTAAATAAATACAGAAATTCAAATATCTAAATAATAAGTGCAACTACGTAACTTTAACGTACAAGTTTTCAAAAATAATAATAATTCACAATGTCGCTCTCTTCAATACCAATCATAACAAAAAGCGAACACTTATCATACTCTTTATAACCAAGTAATTTGTACCACAAAGTTACCACCGCTCCACAACAAGATTAAAATAGCCTCTTTAACACCTATTTATCCCCGCCGTGCCTATTACTCCGGAGACCTTATTACTCCACCTCAGTAACTGCTCCATTACCGCCTATTTTTACTCGTCTCGAACATGGATAAGTAGCAACGGTTGGGAATGAGTTGGAGGCGTAATGAAGAATGCTTTGAAAAAATACGGAGCGTTCTCGATGCCTTTACGTTTATAGAATTGAGCGTCGTGAGAGTTTGTATTTGCGCGCAATTCACGTAAAATAAATTACAAGTAAATATATTATGTCATATTATTAAAATCTATATGTTTTATCACTTCAGTATACTTCATGTATGCTCGTTTGTAATACGCGTCTCGTGGCCGCTACAGGCAGTGTACAATATTGGGTGTAGACTTCTGGCTATAGGACGTCGTATTTCGGCAATCTGCCGAATCCTATCGCCAGAATTGACAACATTCCATATTTTCTAGTGCTAGTTTTTATTGTCTGTTTTGAAAGAACTCAATATTAAAAGATAAACGTATTTTTTATTTTTGAATTAAATTGCAAATTTAGTGAGAAAATCCCCTTTTATTACTACTTCGAGCAGAAAGAGCGTAAGTTACAAACGTCAAAAATCAGCTAAATGACGTAACAAGTGATGTTTCAAACACAAAAGAAAACGACGAAAATCGGTGACAAGTGTCAAATGTCACTGCCAAGCACAAGAGACATTCCAACCGCAAGATTTTTTGGTTATAGTGGCAGCTCTGAATCAGCTACGTGACGTCACTTCCCCTTTAAACTATTATTACGATTTTTTACAAAAATATTGCGAAATAAAAATTAAAAAATATATTTTTGTGATCTACATGCATATATCTCGAAATGGTTTTCGATTTAGGGACATTGAACATTTTGAAACGTTGTCAATTAGAACGGAGCCACGTCGTTACTTCGTAAATCGAATTAGGTTTTAAATTTTTCTATGTATTTTAATGTAGTTTGCTTTAATTTTAATGCTGTACATTTGATTATTTCGTACATTCCATAACTATTCATTGTTCAGTTTCCTCAATTCTTATACAGCAGTACAAAAGGTACACATAATAAATTAGTTTCACGCACTGCCCCCCGCGGCTAGGTAATGGCGGACCCACCTATATGTCACCGGCATGCGTTAATGCGTTGGATCATAGTTTAGAACTCTATCCGGGCTGTCTATTTGTTTTTAATGACTGCTATTTGGGTTACGAATGTCTCGTTTTTATGAAACATGGAAAGAATTTGATTGTTAGGTGAACGCGGTGCGGTATCGAATCAAAGATGATTATTTTTGTCAGAGTTCTATATAACTAGACAATTAGAACAATATTGAGATGGATTAATTAGTCTCCACCAGCATTAGCATTCTGAAAAAGAATGTAACATACCTATTTGCTTACGATTTTCATAAGAAAATTGAAAAGCCGAAAGGTAAGAAAAGTTCACTAGACTTTTAGACTTTAGTACTAAGTTGCTTGAGTTAAGATGTCCTGTGACAACCAGAATCTTTCGCAGCTGATTTTTTTCAATGGTAAGCACATCTGCTACGACATTGAGGGATTGCTTTTTGAAGTTTTGTCTTGTTTCATAGTTGTACACGATTAATTTTGCTATAATCTTTGACGTCGACTACCACCTAGACCGCTCATGTCATGATGTCAACAAAGACCTCATAGAAGCGAGCTCACGTTTTCGCCGGGCATCCAGTCTGATAATTCATTTGTGTGCCATAATGAGGCTTGCACGCAAAAGGCCAATCAGGGCTCCGGCGGTGTAAATCATGCGGTGACTGCGGTGGGCGGCGACCGCCCGGGTTACGGTTAATGACGAATTATTTAAATCTGTTAACAAATATGGTGGGTAAAGTAGACTATGTATCATTTAGTACTTTGCCATAGTGACAGTAATATGAGATCCTTAGAGCCGTTCATATTGATTGTCACTGTGACCTCCTCCTTATGTCGTATTCCTCACTGCTGAGGGTCGTGACCTCCACGAATTAATCTTTGGACGATCGCTTTCCATTTGTTACGGTCTTCGACAATGTGTAACGCATCATGGACTTTTGTTTTGGTGATGTCGCGGATTTGGTCTGTCCAGCGCATAGGGCTTCTTCCTCTCGGTCTCTTTCCTTGAACTTTCCCTGTTACCAGGAGTGCTTCCAATGTGTCCGTTTTCTTTCTGGCTATGTGACCGAAAAATTCGAAAACCCTGCGAAGACAAATTGTTGACAGGCTAACGGTGACCCCCACTTCTTGGAGGATTGACACATTTGTTCGGCTGTCCAAGGTACTCTTATGAATTAATTTCCTTAAATGTACATTGGGATAGTCTTGAAGGAAACCAAAAACTATGGCTTTCTTTTCACTTTATGATACGGTAGATTCACTTGGTTGTTATTGTACTTACCTGAAGTGAATCCCGAAATTTAAATGCAATGCTGAATCGAAATATGAGTCACGCAACTAAGGAATGGGCGGTGAACCTTCTTGAAATAACATTTTGGCTCATCTTGCAGTTTTGCCTGCTGAACCAGTGGGAAAAGAGAGGGCTAATTTGAATATAACTAATTTAGTCATCTCATTAGTAAACATCAGTAAAGTTGTTGTGTGTGACACCAGCCTCAGCTTTCATGACGATACCTATACGCCGTTATGCTCTATCTACGCTGTGCGCGGGGGTGGCCCAAATATTTATTTTTTGATCGTCTAATTCCAGTTTAATTTTACTAGAATATCCACTAAATGATCTAAAGTGAAACGTAAAACAAGACCAACTTAAGTAAATCCAAAATGCCCGCAGGTCATTTATGCTAAATTTGTTTGTTTTCGGGACTAATTATAGTTATTCAGCTAGTTCTTATGAAGTACCGCCCGAATTGACCAATTAGCTAACAGGATTCTAAGAACATGGGAACTTAAGATTGAACTAAGCATAACTTTAAACATGGTTATGACATGACATTATATTAATTTGTCTCATCTCATAATTTACAATTACAACCAAAAACGGGTTTAGTAGACAGAAAAGTTTATGAGAAACGCGAAAATCAAGGTATAAATGCCCGTAAAAATCTATACCAGGATACAGCGATATCGGATTATTAGACAATCAATCGTAGACAATGTGTTAAACTGATTAAAAACTGCCAAGGAGGAAGGAAAACAGCGTTTGGACACAAATAACATTACAAAAGAGCAGAAGGAACTACCCAGAATATACGAGGAAACGTATGCGGACACTGGATACTTAAACATTATACACAGGGGGAAGTTACGACACGTGGAAGTAAGAAATTTTCACAGAAAAACGACGGGAATCAAAGAAAAAAGCAATCAAAAGTATCAGCTAATTTGACATAAACTAAAGCCACCCAAGTGGAAATGATTTAGCACGCGACCAGACTACACCATCCAATCAAAGAGCCGGATTTATGGCAGCAACGTCACAAATCAGGGCCGCCCCGTGTCGGCGTTGAAAGGAGCAAATTGAAAACTAACGATGCTTAATTGATTCGGTTGGAATTGTTCTTAGGTGTTTACATTTTACAACGAAGTCTTAATATTATACTGTGAGATACATAGGTAATTCATTTGTACAAAAGATATCAAGAGAAAGACAAGAATCTGTTAAACAGTCAAAAGTTTGACAGTTCTAAGGTGATATTGCCTGTGCTGCAAGTCATGTAAGTGGCAGATTTATGATGATTTTGAGCAATCCTCGTTAATTTACACTAAGACTTAAAAACCAAAGAAGATAATTATTAATTCATTTCAGAAGGTAGCAAAATGTAAATAGCGATGGATAGCTAATTAGACCTTTATTTATTTACCAAATAAATATCGTGCCTTACAAATCACCACTGACGGTAAATTGGCTTTTTCCATCCCTAAATATCATCTAGAGATCTAGAGCTTGAGATGACTGCTAACAAACACCGTATAATATTATGAGTTATAGTAAATTAGCGAACTCATTTCAAAAACGCTGTATTGCCTCGGGCGTACCGTTTGTATATGCTCATTATTTTTTTGTTCCAAATTGTTGGCACATCTCGTTTTTTAGCATAATTAGAGCTAGCAATGAAAACATGCTAACTAAGCTGGCTAATTAACCCGCCATTCTAAACCTTAGCGCAAAGAAAGAAAGATTTTCAAACTTGCTACTAAGTTCTTTTAAGTGAATATTTTGACGTTTGCAATTACGGAGATTCCTTATTAAGTATAATCGTTGCCATTGATGTTTTAGAGTTACTCCGTTATAATTTGTTCTTTATTATATATCATATCATAAATTATGTACTACGCAGTAATTTGTCTTTTAATTATTTAGGTATACGTAGTAGTGGATACTGTAAATAATAGTCTATACTGTAAATATATAGATGGATACATTACTCCCGCAACCGACAACATGACCTAACCTAGCTCGCCATCGTTTTTTCCCTCTTGTTCTTCTGGACATAAAGTATTTCAAGTCTAAAATCAGGTACGAACTTGTGCGATACTTACACCGTACAATTTACATACACCTTCACGTGATTCAAGATCCTTTTCAAGCTTACCTGGAATAAACAAAAATATTTAAGGTACTATGTACAAGTAGGTTGACAGACAAATTAATTGAGGCACATATTTTGTGCTTGTCGTATAGACGTGATGGACCACACAAAATCAAAGAAATATTGCATAAATAAACAAAAGATTATAGAGATTAGACAAAAAGCTTAGCCGGACCACCGGTAACATATAGAAGCTCGGTCGGGTAATCACTATATTAACATAATGTTCGGCTATTACGTTTATCTGCACGGTATAATTTTAGGCTAGTTTTTGTGCAGCGAATTTTGGTGAATACTTTATTTGTGGGTGATTCTACTTGAAGACTTTTTGCTTTTTCTTTTGTAACTTGTAAATGTTTGAATATTATATGTATGTTATTTCTATTATTGCTCGCATGTTAAGGAGATGTGTCTTACAATTACTTAAATACATGTATAACGTAATTTAAATTATATTGAAAAGATTGTAGGTAGGTACCTACTTACACTAGCATATTTTTTGCTTATTATGAGTATATCTGTGAGTCGCTATTTTGTTACGATGATTATAGTTCAAGCCATGTTTATTAAATATTTAGGAGCAATAAAAACATTACATTCTAGTAGGATACTCGTAACTCCGTGCGCATTAAAGCCGTTTCGTACAGTTCGGGAAATATTATTTGACCGACTGTTATCTTACTTATGACCTTTTGTTTTGCGTTAACACTTACTAGACAATCAGCAGTCTAGCGCTTTTCTATTGTTAATGATGCAAAACAAAAAGTCCTACTCCTAAGTAACGTAAGACTAGGCCAAATAATATTTCCCGAACCATACCAGTACCAATATAGTTACTGATAACAGTAAGAAAAAAGTATTGCAAAAATCATCACTTTATAGAAAAATTCAAAATGCCACCAAACTGTGGAAAGAAGTATAGAAGAACATTTGTACCGATAAGTGCAGAGATTCACCCAACAAACAAGAGCGTATAAAATAATATTGAAATATACATAATGGTTAAAACCCGGCGTGGTACTTACGATAAGGCCTGACATTAGGTCCAAAACGTGCGGGGCCTAACGATTATTTGGTCAATTAACAAGTGTGTAACGACCTCAAAAATCCGAAACAAGATACTAAACGTAAATAAAACGGAAAATATTACAGATAATTTGGTTAGTTAGGTTTTAATAATTAAAAAAAGTCTGCAGACTTTTTTTTTATTATTAATACCAATTTCATGTCCTTCGTCATGACTTTTGACGCTGCTACTAATTTGTGTTTATCTGTTATCATGTCTTATACCTATACAAGAGTGAAAGGCAGTCAGTAAATATTTTACTCAAACTTGGAACATATAAACAGGTCAAATGTGGTCTGATAAATAGTCTCCCAAATTTGTGTTACTATGAATTATAATTTCAGACAGACAATCAATCGAGTAGGGCAGAAGAAACTGAGCTTTAAATTACACAATACACCACAAACAGTTTCGCACAGAATTTTCAATAAATGAAAATTATAGCTCAAAATAAAACTTTGTTTAAAATTATTTATCGCGTATCTGTAACACTGATAGGAGATAGCTTTCCCTGTCTGATGTCTATTCCACAAACTAAACTTTACATCCAATTAACAAACATTGGAAAGGTTTATTCGGAATATATGGCACGTGACATAAATGGCCGTCTTCTAGGAGACGCCTTCACTTTCCGCACAGACTCCGCTAACCGTAGGCCACTCAGGAACCATGTCTAAGTAATGTTAGAAGTTAGACAGTAAGAACCACAGAATTAGATTTGGACAGAAGAAACAAGTTCATTCATTTGTATGGCGGCCGAGCGTGTCAGATTTTGTACTGAAGTTGTTACTTGCCTATGATTTTAAATATGTCTCAGGCCCTTGAGTATTCATATTTTTTTGTGTTGTTGCAATTAATATTACTCAAGGAGGCATTATTAATGTTTTTGTTCACTTCAACTTAACAAAATTTGACGCCCGAAAGCAGCAAGCTGCGATTAAAAACGGACAACTCAGTAGATTTTACTGAGTTCACTTGACACGCTAAGTAGATACGTTTGATTTGATCTATGGTATATATGACATCTGTGGTAAGAACCCTCTTACTATGAGTCATTTTGACATGGTTCTAAATTGGCCTACGCTTCAGAGTGTACAATTGTACATGTATTTAATTAGAAATGAACTGAGCCGACCCAGTCAGCAAAGCTCGTAAATCCAATTATCAGCGACGTGGATAATCACACGAGTCGACCACCGCAATGACTTCTCTTGATTTACGCTTAAAAGTACTCCAGTTCCGTGGTTGAAGTATGCCAAAGCCAGATCAACTTGATTGACTGTTGTAACCGTGTCACAATCACAAATCACAATATTTAAAATACTAATTATGGCCAACATAATTTTAACAATTTTGTCTGACATCTTTTACCGACTTTGTTTACTCTCAGTTTTGTGTATTGCCATTGATGCCCCAAATAAATAAATAATAATAAACGTGAGGGCATTGCGTAGTTACGAGAACACGAGTCAAGCTTTTTAATAATATGTACTTACGTACTTTGATATGATGATATTTCAATTGTTCTCATGCCTTAAAGTTGACTGGTAGATAATGCCCTTGGCATTAAGTTGGCCTTTTGTGCGCTAAGATTTTCTTTTGTGCAATAAAGTTTTTAATAAATACAGATATTTGATACAATACAAGTAATACAACCAAATGACTAATTCAGATCGACGTCGATTCGATGATGATCATTTTCATATTAATATTTTACCTACAACATTTATGATTTCTAATACCGAAATTGAATAGGTGGATTGCTCTAAGTATCCATAGTTTGCTTTATCCTTCACTTCCTGTCCAGTCATTCCCGATTATCTAAACAGACCATTCCCAAGCCTCCTATAATCGTAAAAAAATTTTTAAACCACTTAAAACTTAAGCCGAAATCCAATTGCGTCTAAACAAGCAGCTCTCTGAATAAATCTTCCAAGGCATTGTTTCCCCTCATATTAATTTAAGTCCTTTAGAAGGATTACGCTATCTGGCGGGCCATTCAGCCGAAGAAGAGTTGGCGCGTAGAATTGTCTTGGAATTACCCTATAGATCAGGGGTCCTCAAACTTTTTATTGCGTGCTACTAAATGATTACCAAGTTGGTATGAAATGCGTAAGGCGTAAATGCGAACCAGAGAGGTCAGCAAAAAGTAATCTGATTACTTCTGTAAATTAGATTTGTAACATCTAGATTACAAAGTACAGAAATACAAGATGAGGTAATTCATATAATTTAATAATATTTCATAGGTAATACACATACAAAAGTATTCGGATTCCTTTTTGCCTAACTCTGACGCGAGCCATGTGCATACTTTTCCACAATAGCGAGTAAGTAAGCCCCACACTTAGGGACTTTAGAGGGATGCACTATACTAAGTACGGAATTACTAACGAGAGTGTTAGAAGCCCGACGCCGTTAGGCGGAGGGCTTTTATGACTCGAGTGTGATGTTTTTCATCACACTAGCCAACAAAATAATAAGTTTTAAGACATTATATTATTAAATGACGTACTGAAATTTCTTTTACTCCCTAGGTTATTTAATTTTTCTATTACTCCCGCTACGCACGCAAGCAATGGCACGCTTAGACAGCAAGTGTGATGAAAAATCTTTTATATAGGTATGAAAGACATTATTTTTGTCTACCTACTAATACGAATATTAGACATCATCACGTAGTAAAAAAAAGTCGCTTCCCGCTGCTTTCTGCCGCTATGAACGCTTAGACGGATTTAGTTTTTTTTTATAGATGAAGTTGAAGAGGAAGATTTTATTTGGAAAACAATGAGTGCGAAACCAAGGCGAGTCGCTAGTATATCCTAAAATTTATAAAGCATAATTTGTCACGCAGCATATTGATTCTTGATTTTAACGATATTCACTTGCAGCTAAATAAACTTTCCCTATCTCTCCATCTGACCGGGAGCTTCTTATAAATAAATTAGACATTGTGCCTCTTTTTGGTCACCGTCGGGACACATCGGGAATGTCGACGCCGATTCACTAATTCATTTCGGCAAGCCGTCCGCTTACATCTCACGTCACGACCATGACACGATTTCGATTACGACAATGAACATCTTGGGTACGTACGTATACGTATCTTATAACTAGGTACAATTCAATTAAATTAAATTTAATGTAAAAAAAAATTAAAATTCAGTATGCCAATGCCGTACGTGCACGTATTTAAAAATTTGGACGGAGTATTAAAAAAACTGCACAAGACCTCATTCATATTAAGGTAGGTTTACACCAAACGAGCGAATGCTCATTCTATCTCCCATCTTTGAGAAATTCGTTCGTAATTTAGGGTAGGAGAGATGCAGTTGAGAAACCCGGAAAAAACAGCCTCTCATGTGGTGCTGGAATGCACAATTATTGCACACACAGTGGCTACATAAACACGAGGCAAGACATGTCGGTATTGTCGGTTCTTTGAGTGATGCCCCCGGGGTCCTTCTCAACGTATAATGTGTGCTATGTTTCCTCAAGGAGATCCCAGCTGCGGACTAGCTCAACTAGACTAATCCACCCAAAGTCTGAGTTTGAGTGAGTGAGGGTTGCAGAGTTTACAATATAATCGATTCGCATTGATTGGCATTCTTATTTTTGAGAATACTTATAGGTACATAACAAGATTTGTTCCATAAAAGTAAAAAATATTTACGTATGTTTTCCTTCAATTGATGTCGTCGGTTGTAAAAACAACTTGTTCCCGGTATCTAACGGTATTGGGCCTTTTGTATTTATATTTAAGTGCGCACTACTGCACTGGATCGCGAGGACGTTTTTCTCCTCATCTTATAGGAACTGTGTCTTTGGGTTGCGGTGACACATGAGACTATTTAAGCGTAGAGCTTACGCAGCATTTACAAGGTGTAAATGGGGATGAAACTTATCTAAAATTAAAGAAAGTTAATAGTACTTAGTCCTTCCCATCACATCACATCATCAGCCTCACTTCACTGCTGGACGTAGGCCTCTCTTATTAACTATGCGTATAGACACATAAGGAGGTAAACGCCCATAATCGCCACGCTGGGCAAGCGGATTGGCAATCGCAGTAATGTGTCGACTATGATGACGCCACTGTCCATCATCAATCTTCAATCAAAGATTGATAAGTGACACGTCTATCCCTTAGTCGACTCTTACGACACCCGCGGGAAGAGTTGGGGCCTTCCCATAAATGACGTTAATTTCGAAACTATCCTCTAATTGTGTATTTTTGATACATTCTTATTCGATCTTTCAACTCCATTTAGCAATCAACAACAAGCTAATAGCATATAGCAAGGCTTTACATTAAACTATCTATAAACACTCTTGTTTGGCGATTTCACACAAAAATGCAAGTTAACCAATAAATCCCCTACTATCCCCTCGCAAACGAAAATAAGCCACACATTAGACTCTAAATCAGCTATGCTATTCTCTTATTCACACATTCGACGCTGTGTTCGTCAACGAGCTCGACGACGAGACAGCCTTCACTTCGACGTAGAGCGCAGCGCTGCGAAAAACGGTATTCACTAACATAGCACAGCTCATCGTCGAACTGTAGGCGGTAACTCTCGACGCATTGTAGTTCCAGCTCACGCCGCATTCGTTGCCGAGCGTTAGTGTCGTTTAAAGTGCATTAGTGAATACCATTTTTAGGCTCGACGCTGCCGCAGCGCTGACACAGCGCTGTTAGCAAGGCGGTTTCCTTAGTGAATAACACTGCAGTTCCACGCCGTTGTCAACAAACCATTTTGGCCAGGCCACTTCCCGCCAAGATCAAGGCAGTTCAAGGCAATCCGATCATAACCTGCCTTTTGTTGTAGCCGTCCCAATTTGTTTTGTCGCAATCATTCGCAAATTGCCGGTGCAATGGACTGGACTGGGGGTATGAGTTATGCTATGGGGACGATCGGAAACACAGATCGGATGATTCGATCAAATTTAAGAATCAAATTCGGGTTTAAATGTAAAGGTGCATTTAGACCAAACGAGCATTCGGTCATTCTATGCCCCATTCTGCGAAATCAACGATTTCGACGAATCACGTTTTGTGTAACAAGGAACAAATTTAGTAGTGGGGGAAAGAATGAGCGAATGCCCGTTTGGTTTAAACGCACCTTAACTATTTAAATTGGTGCGGGTAAGCGCCACTTGTTACTTACTACCAGCACCAGCAATAACTCACATATATTTTAGGGGAACTGTAAATATACGAGTTATAACAAAAAAAAATATAACTGTCAATGATCCATTGGGAAGATGGATGGTTTTTGTTTTTGTATGTATGATACTTAGATATCAAGTAACATACATACAAAAAAAACAGTCGAATTGAGAAGCTTCTCTTGTTTCGAAGTCCACTAAAAACAACTAGGCGCATGACCAAATTCCCTCAGATAAAAATATCAATAAGTTTAAACTAAACATTGTTACTTGAAATTTACAATGGTATCGGTATAAATATTGGCTAAACACATACAATAACAGAGCACATGTCCTGCGCATGATCGATAGAGTTCAAAAATAACTTCATTGGAGTAATCCTCATCACAAACCACTGTCAAAGACACCCGCAGTGAAATGTCCCAGCGTCCCAGCATAGATACGAGAGACAAAATGGCGGGGTTTTGTTTCGCTGTCGGGTTACGGCGATCGATCATGACTGGGACTGTCACAATGATTGAAGGTGAATTCTGCGCGTGCGACCGTGTGACGGGACGCAATGTCACATGATATGCTTAAAATATAGAAATTATCACAGCATTCACAGCTTAATAACTTGCAATGCCTGTCCTGTCCTGTTTCAGGTCTGCCAATACCATGAACGTAGTAATTGAAAAGTATGAAACTATGCCCACTAGGACGTTCCGGCGCCGGCCAACACGGTCTCGTACTTTTCGATACAAATAATAGTTTTTTGTCTGATACGTTCATGCTACGGTCATGGTATGGTACGGTCTAGTGGGCAGAGACCTTTAACTTGAAAAAACATGAAATTTTTATGTAACAGATATTACATGTCGTTAAATTTATGCCATACAAAAGGGTTTCTACAAAAGTTTATTCCACCTGCAAAACATTAACCCTTACATTGAAATTATTGAAACCCTAGAACTATCTCCAGAAAAAAGTAAGAGTTTCGTCGTAATAATTTCATAACAACACAGTTTGTTGTTCTTATAAACACCAACGAAACTAGGACTCCTTAGTTGCTGTATCAAACGTAGGTACGCAATCTAATTTTTTGATAATTTTTGACATCAACAAATTCACTGTATTTAATAAACCAGCATCCAAGAATGAGTGGAGTAACAACACCAAAAACTCCTGACACGTACAATCAACTCCGTCAATTAAATCGATGTCACTTATGATTTGTGTGCTTACCAACGAGATTCGTTGAGTTTTTTTTACGCGTCCCGAATTATAAGATCTGGAAACAGTAGGTGTTTCTTGTGACTGATTCCAAACAGTTTTGGGCACTGAATTGAAATGTTGTCATGGGAAATGCTTGGGTTGAGATATTTTTTATATTGTAATAAAGGATGCATCTATTCTTTGCCTTGAAAATTCGTAATTAATTGTAAAATGAGCCTAGGAACACACAAATCGGTTATCTTTTAATGTTCCATACAGCAATTTAATACATATTTAACACTTCATATCAAATGGGCGAGAAAACAATAACGGTCACACAGCCATCTGTCGTGTCCGGTTCATTAAACGATGCAATTTCGACGGTGCTTACAAGCAGGACCGCGGGGTGAATGGAGTACTCGACAATTGCAATCCAACGCAACTTCGGCGTTTGGAGAAAATAAATGTTAGTAAGATCTAAAAAACACTGATATTTTCATTGGAACAAAGACAACATTGTTCGGAATCACCCTAATAAATCAAATTAACATCAAACAGTTAAGTAACAAAGATCTCTTTTAATCACAGCGAATTCCTTTTAAGCTTTTATGGATAGGTTACATTTAATAAGTCGAATTAAAGTAGTAACTATAACGGCATTTAAGTCTTTTAATCACGGAAATCGGTTATAGTGTACGCCCTTGAAAAATTAAAAACCTTGAGATGTTTTGTCTGTGGCCCGCCTTTGCCAATCTGTGTCAGAGTTTGATTGATTAATAGACTCGTGAACAGTGTACCCAATTCAGCCAAAGTTAAACTTAAGTACGATATAGATAAGGGTGTATTCAGGCGCAGATTTGTTTCTGGTGTGCAAATAAATCGGGTCATTGTGAAGATTGGCTGTGGGTTTGTTGAGGAAGTCCAGTTCATGGACAGGGCTGATCGTATTCATAATAAGTGGTCACGCTAATAGTATTTTTTTTATTACAAAACGTACGTGTTGAATTTTGAATGAAACTTGAAGGGTATGGTGAAGTGATAGTATACTAGTATAGTGTTGTAGCAAATCTATTTCTTGAAGATGAACAATCTTCTTCTATAAATCAAGTTTAAAAGAGACTTTCGCGTGTACTGTAAGAGAAGACAAGCAGATGTTTATAACTTGCCTCCAGCAGAAGGCAAGTTCGGCTTAAACAAGATCGAACACATTCGAACCGATCACTGTCAATAAATCGCACTTTTTCAACAAACAAGAAGCGTTAACGAGTGGTCAAAACAAATCATCGGACCATCCGATTCCTGAACCAACCACTACAATCACCAAATAACAAACTACAGTCACGTAATAAAAACACACGGGAACTTCAACTTAATCCCTATAACCAGAATGTCTAAGCAGATATTTTCGAGGTGTACAACGTAGGACAACTATATAGGACAGAATCGAAATATAAAAATGAGACAAACAAAGGAGTTTCAGCTTAATTTAAAGACGTTTAAGATCTAGCTGCAACTTTGTAAACTGTAGAACCGCATGTAGTATTTAAAGACTGATTTATGTAGATCGAAACGACTCATTCGATCCGTCTAATAAATCTCAATCAAGATTGTAGATACGGATATGATTGGTCGTCTTTCTGTCGGCGCCGTCCTAGACAATTCCTAACGAATACTCAGTAATCGCCTCGGATTACCTGTACAAAAGTGATACCTGAATCCGCCTAGTCCTTAGAAACCTTAAAGTTAATATTGTACTGGATCACTTGAGGCAAATGCTCGTTCGTGCTCAGGAAGAGATTGAAATAAGTCAGATACCAGATACGGTTACATAACTATATCTGTAAAACGAAAACGTGATACATGCCAGTAAGATTAACTATAAAAATCTTACTTAATTCTGCAGTAGTAGATGTTAATTTTGGATGAAATGAAGACTGTAGTTGTAATGCTACTAATTAAGTTGGATAACTAGATTACTAGATTTGCGTGGTAATGAGATGATCTTCTTATTTTGGGCCCTTTATCTCGTTTGAGATTTGACGTTGTTAAATATTTTGTCATTGTTTTACTCTTAATAGGTCGCCGTGGTCGTCATGCTGGAGGTACGAGCCTAACAGTTGAATGGACGTTGGACGATGGTAACTATGCTTAACTTAGAGAAAAACATGTATCGTATATGTTAAAATATTTATTCTCAATCACCACGCCAATATTGCAATAGGATCCAAAAAAGCTGAACTAACAATAAGCTTTGAATGAATGGGCGAAATAGCACATGATCGGTCGTTGTGATGTCGCTGGATGTTGGAGGTTTTTTTATACAGTAGTGGAAGGATTTCAACTGATTTAGAATATAAAGTACTCATTTAGTTCAAATGCCAATAGTTACGCCCAGTTAAAGCTCAAATTATACCCTGAAGCTGCTTTTTACGACGACAAGAGAGTACAATATTTTTCCAAACAATAGAAGAATAAAATTCCAAATTTGCCTAATTCCTATTACTTTATCCAAATGGCTGAAATTTTAGAGGATTGAATAGAATCATCTATAAGTTAAGAGAATCCAATCATTTGCATGTTTCCCTTTTTAGTTTTAACAGAAGTAATTTGACTAATTCTAACCAAATTCCATTACTGATATAAGTTAGTCATTTATTTGTTGTTTCCGGCAGGCTCAATTACAATACCGTTCCAATAGCATTCCGTAAGCTAAGCCACCAAATAAGCTAGTTAATAAACAAACTGTGTATTGTATTTTACCTATCCTTTTTCCCAGCACATCCCATTGTTCCTGGATCGCATCGCTGTAGTAAAATAAGGCCATAAGCGCCCGTTGTTCATCATTGCGCATACCAGTACAACTTCGTATTAGAGATCTATAACAACTATTTCGGGTCAGTCGGGTGTGATGGGATGGGAATGGGTTTCTACAATGAACCTATGAAAGCTATCCCTTGAAAGTCGTCAAGTTCCGCAAAGAGAGTATGTGTCGCTTAATCGGAATCTCTGCGTTGCTATTGGGTACCTGTTCCGCAGCACCACCCAGTAAATTGGTATTTAGTATGTTAAGCAACCTGTTGTTTAACCCCACTGAGAGATGCCAAGGAATATTCCTACAAAGTTTTGAATTGTTTCATATGTATTTCTTAAAATCTGATGCTTTTATCAAAAAACTGATTTGAAGTATTTATAACTGTCCTGGATGGAGAGTCAGAAATGGTACCCTTTATATAAATCCTCGCATTATATTATTGACCTGAAAGACCTATTGCGGTTCGTAATGTCTCGTGTCCTGTGCGTACGGAGACAACTTGCGCGGCGTTAAATATCGAGTCGATGCATCCATTTCACCAGCACTTATTAACGCAAATTCTGTTAAGTGGAGGTTCAGTTTATGACGTAGATAAAAAGTAATACATATATATTATCAATATGTAATCGGACAATGACAGCGACAATTTGAAAATGGTGGGCGCGAAGAGTTGGACACCCGTAGAAAATACACAAGTTCATTAAAATTCGAATAAATAAAGTATGTACTAGGACTAGGAAGCAAGATGTTTGTACTTTGCTCAAAGTACAAACATCTTGCTTCCTAGTCCAGTATGTGTAGACTATTATTTTGAATGAACCCAGTATTTCAATACAATCAATATACAAGTCAATTCAAAATACGATTCAGAAAGTGGTCTTCAAATATGTTGACCAACCATACCAAACTAATCTCAACATTTGTCGCCAGCCACCCGCTTATCACAGCGCTCATCCCTTTGTCCCATTGACCCCATAAATAATTTATTAACCAACACCATACACACAGCACCATTAAACATCCTACTCTATGGACTTTAATGCTTTGCCATAAAGGCGTTAATACTGTCTTTGGTCCTGAAATGTCGCAGGTCAGACCATGTGATAAGACCGATAATACTCGCTCACATTACTCGATACTCCAATTTAAAAAGGGGGTAAGAGTATGTCTGACATATTGTTCTTGCATAACGAGGAAGTGATTTATCGAAAGTGTACTTTAAAACTATAATGGTAAATATTAGAGTCAACACCTTTGTGATATGCAAAGGACTTATTGAGAGTAGTAGAGTCGAACTTTTAACCGTTGTGAGCATAATATGGTCCTATGTTCTTGTAGTAACTTTCTAATATTAGTAAACTGGTTGTTTTGAGTGTTGGCCTTTGGCCTCACTTGGGAGCAAGAAATAGAAGACGTGACTTTTTGGAAGTGTCTTGAAAAGAAGACAGTACCGGGTTGCCCCTTGGTGATTTATCCTGCATCGATTACATCGTCGAATACATCATTTGTCGATAGTTCATTGTCAACGTGTTACGTATAGTTTTGTTATTTATTTGTATGTTTATCTTGGGAGCGGTCGGAGGATGTATTACCATTTATAAACAGGTCACGCGTTCCTGGGTTGGCTCACTTTCGATTTTGATTATTTAAATTTAACATTTTGAAGTTGAGCAACTTCAGTTGTAATAAACAGTAAAACTACGACACATTTGTAAGTATGTATTTTATGTAAAAAATATGATTTAGGTAATAAAGAATGTGACCACAAACTATACAAACAAGTTTCAGTTTAGCTTAACACAATCTTTCCTCCTTTAGTTTGTTTAATAATAAAATGCTGTAGTTGAGGTGTACTAGTAAGAGTTGTTAACATAGTTCCACCACACACCTATACAACACCCTTCAAACACATTTCTCTCAAATACCAACGCAAACATTGTCCGCGACATTTTACCATTTTCGACGTATCCTAAACCAGCATTGTAAACTCTACCATACTCCTGTTCTATCAAGGTCCATTTAATCCCGTCAGATCTATATCTCAAGAGTTCTCATGAAACAGATTATGAAGTCATATGTACGGGTTTGATTGAAAAATTCCTTTAGGGAGAGGTTCGAACTTTGTGGGCGACATTTCGGGGGATGGGTTACGATTTATGTGATGCTTGCTGCTATTTTGGGAACTGTTTTTGTGAAAATCTTATTTTACCTGTGTATTAGTCTCAATAATTATCTTATCATTATACTCTTATTGTAAGAGCCTGTTTCACAATCTCCAGTTATAGCTATCTGACAGATAAAAATAACACGCTCTCCTTATTTTTCCAGGTGAAAGAAATGAGATATTCTTATTTTTTATCTGACAGATAGCTTTAACTGGAGATTCGGAAACAGGCCGTTAGAATGATTACCGGAATAACTGACTATCTTTTGTTAGAAAACTCATTCTCTCCATAATCCTATTTGCTTCTAAATAAATAAATGAAGTAACAAACAGTCCAGTTAATCCTTAACAACAAAAGCCAATCCAGATAACGAAGATAGTCCAGATAGAGATCGACGTAAATCGCAAAGCCGAATTCATCCGGTTCACAGATTACCTCAATTACAAGATGGAACCGATATTACCTCGAATTCGCCAAAAAGTAAATAGACAATCGTAAAGGTGCGGTTAAACTAAAAGAGCATTCGCTGTTCTAACCTCCCACTCTACGAAATTCGATCGGTACACAAAACGTGATTGGTTGATTTCGTTTAACGGGCGCTAGAACAGCGAATGCTCTTTTAGTTTAACCGCACCATAACAATAATACACAAATCAATTTACTATAGCTCTAAGCTAATAAGTCTTACGTTCTGGGTAACTACTCGTAAAACCGAAGAAAATATTAAATAATAAAGATAAATTGAGGGGAATTTATTGACCTCCAAATGAAGTATGGTACTGAAGTTTGTATGAAAACAATGAAGGAGTTCTACGAATGCATGCGTTGCTGTGCATAGAAATATAGAATTTGTCGCAAATCACAATTTACATACTTCGGGCTCTCAAATCGGTAATGTGTTTATGGTGTCTATCTGCATAGTCTGTAGTCCGGTGTTACGCTAAACAAAAGGGAAAAGTAATTCATTACAGGGCCGTAATGGGGCACGGGAGTGACGGTGACGTTGATCGGGCGTTAAACGGGCCGAAAGCGATGGCTTTGTCAAGGGGTGTAGCAGAACGTTCGGGAATCGAGTAAATTGAGGTAAGTGGGCGATTACCGGATTGGAGCGTTTTGTTGCAGATTTTACGAAGAAGTTTGGCTGTTAGGTCTCACATCCTTAGCCGAGTAATTTGGTAATTGTATTACTTGAAGCATAACACACCAAGGAAATCGAGACGAGCAGTGGACAGCTGTGTCCAATGTCATCAGCAAAACCAAATTCAACACAGGCTGGTTTGGTCCACTCACCTACGGAATGCAGGACGATCTGGTAGTCAAGGAAGCGTACTGGCTACCAACCAATCGACTAGTTAGACGACCCTGGTACTGCTGGTTCGATGTCGTAGAAAAAGCTCTATGCGTACTTGCGTAGTATGGCTGAATTGAGATGGTGAGCTCTCTTTTGAGAGACTAATAACAATAACAACTTTCGGATCAGTGTGCTAAAGAAGTTAGTCGAATCAGCTACGAGTACAACAAATGGCTATTTCTTACAGATTGAATTAGCCAGATCAAGTATAATCATCATTATCGTTGACGATTATACTGGACTTTAATAGCCAATATTGTTACCATTCCAGTAATGAAAATGTTCCAGAATGTCAGATTTTAGAATCTTTGAATAATTACTTAACAGTGAATATGCCAAGATTTTATACTAAATAATGAGTGTTTTTATACCGAGATGTAATTTAAAACCCGCATTTCTTCAGATACAGTTTAACTTTCACTCGTATGTTTAAAGAATGTCGTATAGTGTCTTCATATTTCCAATGAACTTTTTATAACAATCATTTATATAGCTATCACACGACCGGTCAAAATAAAACCACGACTCGTGACAAAGTTCCTCACATAATTTACAAAATAACCCTCTCTTTTTATACCAACCCCCCAATTGTTGCTCCACAATACATTGACAACAAATTATTTCATTTAGCCACCAAATTATGAGGTCCATAAATATGTTCGGACAAAAGACAGTCATATTGGTCAGAATGGGATCAATGGGCGTCGTAGGTGGTCCGTTCTTAGAACTCAACCTGTTAATGAATATCGGGGACAATGCGTTTATTGGGGGTTGTGAGCAGTTTAGGGTTAACTCTTGAATAGGCTGATTTACTTTTAATCGTGAGTCCGATATTATCGTGAGCCATTGAGTGTTTTGTTACGAGGACGTTGTCCTTACGCGTGGTTTTAGATGCGACCGAGATTAGGGTGATAAACGATCGAGTTTCGGGCTCTGTTAATAGCGTCACATTGGCATGGTATTTCGTAGTGTTCAATGCTACAAACTGCAAAGCCCTATGGCTTTATATTGAATAATTGAAAAATAATAAAATTGTACTTGCATGGAAATGAAATCGTGTAGCAATATTATCAGTTATCACTACATTAATGAAAAAATTGTTAGCTCAGAATGTACATACAATTATACAAGTTAGTAGTTAAGTTAAGTTAAACAAGGAATAAAATCTAAGAACATGTAACATTTTTATCTTACATGAAGACTACTATAATGAGATTGACAATTTTATTTAGACTTTGCCTATGACCAGATACAAGGTATTCTTTGCGGACAAGTTTTCGCGAAAATACTTGAGCATCTGCGATAAAGGCACAGGTCTCCCAGAAAAGTTTAGTTAAATCTGTTTTATGAACACAAATGGTAAGGGTTTTCAATCTGTCAGTATAATGTTTCTCGGACATGAAAAAAGGAGTCCGCCCGCAACACGACTATGTAAAAGAATAAAACTACTGATGTAGGACCGACAGTGAAAGTGTATTTAGATTTTATTGCAAACTTGAAACAAAACATCGTTTTGTCAGTTTAACTACACAGTGCTTCCATTTAAGTATAATATTCCACGGAATATAATAGCACGCGCTTATGAGAAAATAATTCTTATTTGTTCTGTTCTTTCGGACACTAACGAATAGGAACGATGCAATTAAGGCAAATAAATAAGGAAATGGTTTAGCGTAAGAGGATAATGGTTTATAAACGCAGCTTAAATGTATAAGATTTAGATACCTATGTATGTTTAGAAACACTGTAAAAATAATCTAATTCCTCATAGAATATAATAAAGTAGGGTTTTGCAGGACAGGCCACTAAATTATTTCAGGAAGTTGGAAGTAGCAACAGACTGTTTGAACTGAGAAAAGCAAGTTGTGACTTGAAGCAAAATTTTTGTTTTTAATTATGTACCTATTTTTTTATTAACATAAAAATATACAGTAACATATCTCGTATCGTCTCTACTCTCATATGACAGTGAATCAGGATTTGCGGCATTTTTCGTTATATTGCCCAGAATAAGATATGAGTAGCGTTATGATTTTTTACAGATATAATGTACATTGCGTATGCAATCCATTTATTTTTCGTAGACCAACCCTCAAGAAGATATAAGTGGATACTTAGCTTGATATTAAACAGTCGAAGTACTTAAGTATGTACTTCGACACACATCATTGTTTATGTTTGTTGACGCAACACCTATGACACATTGAGGATGCAGTAAAATCGCGTCTTGGAAAACCTCAATAGCAGGCCCTATGTACGTGTTGCGTAGCACAGTCACCGCAAAACTGGCGTTGCATCGTAACTATTGTGCCTGATACGAATTCGTTACTTGCTTATTAAACGTCTTCAAAAAAGGAAGAGGGTCTCAATTCGACAGCTTTTTCAAAATGTATGTTATTATTTCTATCTATATCTCCGAGAATCTTGAACCGATTTTCAATTTTTTTTTCATCGTACGGGTATAATCGTGAGATGGTCCCGTTGGCACCAAGTCGGGGTCTGGTGATGGGATCTTGGAGAAATCGGATGAAGTTTCTATTTTCATTATTATTTAAATAAATAATCGCTATTAGTCTAAAAATATGTTAAAGCTGATATTGATATTGCAGGAATCGTATACGAAACGCATTACGAATATTACAAAAAACATGCAAATCCGATTAGATCCAGACCTCAAACTATTGTCCCAAGAATATTGTAGCTACTAGCAGTACTAGCTACCACGGACAACTCGATTGAGTCACAATAGGTAATATTTGAAGATCTTAAGTTGGAGGAGGGGTATACAGAATACTGCATCGACTTCTACGAGATCAGTAGGGTACAGTACATAGCAATAATATTTTATTTCAATGAATGGATACAAAATACTGAACCGACTTCTACGAGATCAGTAGGGTTACAGTACATAGCATTTTATTTCATTCAATGGTAGGAACCAAAATATTTTTTTACTTTTTAGTTCCAGCGTATTTTTGAAGGCGGTTTTATTTTTTGTGTTGAGCACGTGACCTGAAAAATCTAAACCCGTGTGATGTTACTTATACTTGAAATAAATATGTTTTCATGATCTGACTGTCTGGTCTTTTAGGAAAGAAAAACAACATGGGCGAGGAAAGAAGCCTTTCATTCCAAGCAATCATACCCAACCTTGATAAAATACGAAATGTAAATAGATCTGATGTGTTACTGTACATACAATGTTGCTAACTTGCGAATCCAATATCAGTTGACAATCACCTCCATGTCGATCGATGGAATGACGCGACGGAGACCGCAAACGACGGAAGTGACGGTATTTGCACAATCCAAGTGCTAATCTAGTGTCAACGTGCTTCTCGTCATGTCTTCATCAGGGCACAATAGGTAGTCACCAGCAATAAAATTGTACATAAGGAAGACTGACTGGATGGAGGATGTGACTTGCTGTAGCTGTAGCACATGTAGGTACAGAATTTATATGTTTTGACCACTGGTTTGAGCTTCTTTTTTCTAATCGTAATCAAAATATGACAACTAAATATGCCCCAGGCCATATTTGGAGTAGTATCTCTAAACAAACCAGCCAAACGCAGCCTACTCAGAACAGTGTTTTGTTGGATATCTATTACAAAAATGACTTAAAAATTTTAACAATATTCTTCGTTGCTTATGATACTATGATTGCTGAATGTACGTCTCCCGCAAAACTTCGAAATTCCGGGATTTCGAGCATTAATTGTCTCTTATTTTGTCTTAGTATGTCACTCCAACGAAAGCGTCACTACCGTCTTTAGTCTAAGTAGTGTGACAGAGACAGATGGTCGAAATTTGCGATATTTGAAGTACACGGTAGGTCCTCGATAACAGTCACGATTAGTACTTTGTCACAGTAACCATCAATATGTTGCTAAATGTGACGATGTGGTAGGTACAATAGACTACAAAGAGCTGTGTCAACTTTTCACCTTTTTAGAATCCAGTTAAGGCGAAAAAGTTGATATATATATTTTTAGGCCCACGTACATAAATAATTTGCCTAAGTACGGTATGGTGTTGAATCATGGTTTGTCATCTAGCTAGATTGTGTTGATTCATGGCGCCAAATCGTTTAATTTAAATTGATTTATGGCACCACAAACAAATTATTTGACCAAAGGTAATTTACTACTTATCAGGCCTTTCTTTATTGGGAATTCACGCGGCCTCTTGTTAGGACAGAGTGCTAACCGTAAACTGGTGCCGTGATTTTAACGCAGGCTTCTTTCTGTCCATCACGCTCATACTCATTGGTCCGAGAACAGAAAGTAAGTCTGCGCTCTATATCAAGTAAGCACACTAATCTTCAAAAATAGTGATGTAGTGTGAAGTTCGCAAATTTCGCGGAACTTTAGATAAAATTCCCTGAAACAAGCGAAATTGCGACCTTCTGAAAAAAAACAGCTTTCTCGGAGACAAACGATAAAAAGCAAGTTTGTCTTATTCTCAGTCGGTCGTATGTCGCAGTCACTATGGGTATTTTTCCTCGATTTATGTGCCAGATGTCTAACTTTCAGCCACAGTACCCTAAACATATAAGTATAAGTAGTATAACCCCCTTATTCATCAGTTCATCACACAGTCTCCTAACTTAAGGAGCTGCTAAGTATTGCGTGTCTCTTTCAGTCTTATCAATATGTAGAGCAACATTTTGGAAAAGGAATGTATCTGAAAATTCTGAAATATATGAACGCACATGCGTGTTGAGGGCATTGCCCTCATCAAATGGCACTGCATACGTAACGAACGAACGACAAACCATACCAAAAAGAGCAGATAACCTTCAAAAGAAACCGAAATCACTTAGCAAAACCATCACGCAGCACTCAAATGCGTCAACCAATTGAATCATATCTAGTTTCGGTATTGTCTAATCAATTTGTAAGTAATACAAGACCATTTTCTAGGACAGCCGACCACAGGCGAGGGCATGAATTATGTATCAACATATAGTTATGACACATAGCACTGTTCCCTATAGAAGTAGGGACTTAGGGACGTGATCGGGGCACCACTTTTAAGGAAAATGAAAGGAATGCGCCATATTCGATGATTCTTTGAACGTTGCATCATTATTTCGATTACTTTTGGTACGTCTTTGATTATGGGTATGTAGAGTCTAATATTATGAAATTGTATTATTTATTATATTATTTTCAGTCGATTTTTATAGACGATGGTAGTAATGGCGCTGATGCATTTGATAACAGTTGATACGATCTCTGTTTCTTGAGATATAACCATTTTTGACATCTTAAAATTTAGAATATCAGAAATTGTTACGAATCGTAGCTTAAAGTCTACTTTGTCGGGAACATGACGGCTATGATACATAGCTACCTTATAAATATATGGAAAGTGTGAGAAATCCTTACTACAGTCTTCGTTTAGAAGTGGTTCATTTATTGTCTTGTCAGAGTTGTCAGGTAGAAACTTCGGAGGACCATCTATACTAATAAACGTCGTACGATACACGTGCGGAGGAAATTCGTAATTAATATTTCGTGTCCATTTTAATTTATCGCCACTGTCGACCTTATAAACTTTTGCAAAGTATGATTTAGCACTTTGTACAGAAACAGAATGTAAGCAGTTTTTAGGGTTCCGTAGCCAAAATGACAAAAACGGAACCCTTATAGATTCGTCATGTCCGTCTGTCCGTCTGTCACAGCCGATTTACTCGGAAACTATAAATGCTACAGTAACGAAATTTGGTAAGGATATGTGTTGTATGAACCACTACAGGATTATGATACTAAATTGTAAAAAAACCATTGGGGTGGGGGCTCTCCATACATGTAACTGAGGGATAGAAATTTTTTTTTAGTTGTACGTAAGCGTGTGGGGTATTAATAGAAAGGTCTTTGAAAAAGATATGAAGGTTTATAAATCTCATTTTTATTTAAGCAAATCGTTTTCGAGATATCAGCTCTCAAAGTCTGAAAAATGTGTCCCCCCCCTCTATTTTCTAAACTACGGGATATAAAATTAAAAAAAAATATATATGTTATGCACATTAATAAACTCTATCAACGATTTTTGGTTTGATTAAATTATCTCCTATAGTTTTTGAGGTAGGTTGATTTAACAGTATTTTTTTAATAAAAAAATGATAATGGTACGGAACCCTTCGCGCGCGAGTCCGACTCGCACTTGGCCGGTTTTTTATTATTATACTAGAACATAGTGTCATATTATTCTTACATTTATAAATATCTATAGAACAGCTCCAACGCGATTTGCAAGTTTTCTTAGAAAGACTGAACGAAACCTCGTTCAATTTGAGTTCTATAAATCACGAAGCCCATAAACCTACGGCCGACATCGACAGTGGCAGTAAAACGGTGGCGGCTAAATTGAAAAACGCTTCGGTAAATCAAATCTGCACTAATTCCAAATGTCTTATATCCTTTTGAATACCATGAATGTTGCAATAAATAGACCTAACGCGAACTTTGAAGTTTTCGAGCATTTGTCCAAGTGACGATCACGAACGCGTAATCGGAGTGATGACGGAGACGCTCGAAATTTACGATTAACGATGTTGAAGGTAGGCCCCCAGGTAAGTAGGTACTTACCAGAGTAGTAGGTGGTAGAGATTTGATTCGATTTGAGTAATAAAATGGAAACTTCATGACAAATTGAGTGCAAGTGAACTACAAAATAATTCTACCAGTATCTATACTTAGCAGCAGACCAACTGCCTTGACTTTGTGAAATAGCCGTCAAACTCAAATGATTGAACAGCTTGATACTAACATACAAATACAAATGTTTAACCACACTTGATCTTTCTCAAGTTCATTTGTTTTGATGATGACACATGGTACGAGTAATATAACCTCTGGTAAAAGTGGTAACCCAGTAGCCTGACGTGATAAGCCTAGCTTCAGCCGAGTCTATTCAAAAATCATCTCATATTCGATCGTGCTTACTCGCTGCACAATTTATTTTGACCTCTATGTAAGTATTGGGAGATTTCAGATTAACTGTGTAAATAAATACCTACCTGATTACGGAATTAGCTGCCATTGACACATTTATCACCTTTAAGACATTAACATAGAGTGTGTTTTCGACTGGCTAATGCTTACATGGGGTCCCTTAATTATAGCCATTATAGGTCAGACTTGTTAGGATCTTAGAGCAACCCTGGAGGTGCATTTAGCCGCCACAACATCCTACATAGCCTTCAGATCCTCTTGGAGGGAACTCCATCCAGTAGCCGTACCATGACTTTGCAAGTATCGTATCGGTAATGTTAGGTTTTACTCTATACGTAAAGCTGGCCTACGCTCGCACCAATATGTCAGTCGAAGCGTGATATAATGCATTAAGTATCGAGTACTCGTAAAACGTAACGTATCGTTTACTCTCAAACTCACGGAATGGCTACAGCTATGCTATTCTCTTATTCACACATTCGACGCTGCGTTCATCAACGAGCTCGACGACGAGACAGCCTTCACTTCGACGTCGAGCGCAGCGCTGCTATGCTATTCTCTTATTCACACATTCGAAGCTGCGTTCGTCAATGAGCTCGACGTCGAGACAGCCTTGTCAAAAATCCTAGCTGTTTTATTTGACATTAGGAATCGAGGCTGTGAGTGAGGTTGTGGGCGAGTTCGTCGCTGTTTTTGTTAGAGAATACAAGTTAAATTAAACGTCGAACTCTCGACGCAGTGTAGTTCCAGCTCACGCCGCATTCGTAGCCGAGCGCTAGTGTCGTTTAAAGTGCTTTAGTGAATACCATTTTTAGGCTCGACTCGACGCTGCCGCAGCGCTGACACAGCGCTGATAGCAAGGCGGTTTCCTTAGTGAATAACACTGCTGTCCTATGCACGTGGGACGCATTAGCACTATATGTATATGTATACTGTGCCGCCACTCAAAGGGTATACTGGCGGTATTCTATGGGTCTCATGTGATAGGTCAGGCTTGTGTTGGTGCATAAAAGCGACTTGGATTAGCTTGGTGAACGACGATGGATGGCGCCAGCAAGCTTGTAATTCAAGGACTCTTGTTTCTTTACTGATGAGATGCGTTTATTGATAACTGCTGGATTTATTTCGCAAGAACGATACAATCTTTAGATGCAAATTGGCAGCACAAAGCTAGTATATTACTCGTACCTACCTATTTAGGACTAGATGGAATTAGCATGCCTTCATAATACAAATTCAATACTTTGGATTAAGGGAGAACAAAGCACTTAGTTAACATTGCAGATAGCTCGTCGCGTGCCTATTTCAAAATCGAATTTTATGGAAGATGTGGCCGTATTGCAGGAAAATATGGTCACTGTTACCATATAATTCTATTTTGAGATGTGGCCGTATCACAGGCACGAGACGAGCTGATTTTGTCTATGACCAGGACAAATTGATGGTGTTTATGTACAAAACAAAAAAGTAGGTATAGAACATAGACAGTACTGTGTGTTCCCCTCTAAGTTACATATTTTTGAATGGCTATGTTTAGATTAACTTGACTAGAATATTAATAAGAATTAAGAAGACAGACTAGCAGATATATCGCTACATTTCCAGATTACCTACCTGATACGGTAATTAGTAATTATATTTAATTGCATATCGTTTTGTAGCCGACTGTCATGGCAACGGTAAAGCTAAGCCAGCCAGCGACAACTTCCGACAACTGTGGGATCTGAGGGTTTCTAATTAAAGATGTTTCGCAGAAAAAAACCTGTATCAGACCTACTACCGCGAACGTGGAGTTTCGTAAATTTCGAGCATTTGTCTCTGCCACTCCAACAAGGGCATCATTAGTGTGACAGAAATAAAAGAAGAATTGAAAGCTGTTTACTCAGGAACTTAATACATTGAAGAAAATGTATTGAACAAAACTGTTGAAGAAAATAACATTGACGAAAAATCATTCCTGAAAAGGCTTCCACTCAGCTTTGTGTCAAGGTATCTCTTGGATTAATTGACGTTCGTTTTCCGTGGGAACCCGTGGAATGGATGCTCGAAAGTGCTTCTGATTCACTGTAATGCTGTATAATCATTTTTAGAAATAATAAATGCTCGAAATATGCGTATTTAGAAGTTCGCGGTAGTACCTAGGCCTGATTAATATCACCCCACTAATCAAAGTAACCCCTTTTGCCTTTTAACGGTAACTATTTACTGATTAGACACACACGACCACAGATACAATATGCTTCCTACAAAAACGTAACTAAATGTGTGCATTAAAAAATCGATGACAATATAATGAGGGTTTTCGATAATTTTTCTGCCACCAGGCGGCGCTTCGTACGCACCTGGTCTCGGCAGCTGTCAGATTCATACTATTCATAGGCACCTGGGCCTAAAATATTGAAATTCTATATTATTTGGAAGAGAATTGATTTTGTAATGGATTGCGACTAATACATGGTCGTCGAACTGAAGATTGAACTCTAAAACAGGCACTCAAAGTCACTGGTATTCAAAATAATTACTATAACTTTGTTAATTTCATGAGAATTGACTTGGAACTATTTTATTTATTTATTTTAGGTAACAATATGACTAAAGTAATGGTTTTCAGAATAAATAAACCTATAAATATGTTGAAAATTAAATGCGCGTATTTATTTTGACAGTTCGTTATACGGTCGGCTCAGTGCTGCCATCTCACCTCCCCATAGCGGCAGAAAAAGTATCAAAAACCCTCATTGCAATGCAAGAGCAATGTGCTGAAGGTTTGTTTAGAACTTAGAACCTAGTACGTTGTTGCCGTCGAAATTATAGACGCATTTTTCTCATCACAATCAAATAAAAAACGATAAAAAAAATCTAGACGCTGATTAGGAAGTCAACACTACCAAAGACACTATCAGGAGAAGGACCGTCACCTAATACAACTAAAACCACTATTATTACTCAGAGATAAGGTCCATGTCAACGATCAGGGTGCAAGGTGGATTAATGAGGAGCATTACTCTCCTGTCTTATTAACCCGCCGTCATTAACTCGTTAACACGTGTTAAGTGTAAATGGAGAAAAAGGATAAAAATTAAAGGATCCTTTCTCATGGAAACCTTTTGGGTTAGGGTTGTCAATATTTCATGGGCATGCTTTACGAGAGATGCGGTAATAGTACATTTCGATGCAAGTGCATAACATTTTTTTTCGACGAGGGTGAAAGTTGGAGCCCGAGTGAAACGACGGCGACAATTACCCGAGTTAAAAAGAAGTTTTTACACGTGTATCGAACGACTTTTTTCATAACAAGTGCCTTAAAAAGATAAATTTACGCATGGGAAGCGTGCGCAAAGTTTACTTTTCCGCACTGGTTAGGAAAAAGGAACTTTGTATTACAATTCCTTTAGAAGATTGGGTCAATATTTGCTACTTAACGCATTGATGAACATACTTTCAATAAAATTAACATTCATTAAGCGTAGGTACCCTAAAGTGTTAATAATAAAATAAGCGTTTTACGCTAATTAACCGAATATTCGAATACCTACCTGAAACTTTCGAATATTTGCAAACCCTAATCAATCACAAAAATCACAATCGCAAGCAATACCTCTGGACTTCTGAAGTTGCATTAGCGGCCCTACCGCGAACTTCGTAATCCGCAAATTTCGAGCATTTGTCTCTGTTATTCTAATGACGCCTTCGTTGGACGGACAGAGACAAATCCTCGTTTACGAAATTCGAGGCCAGAGCGGAACTTGCCATTGGCAGGTCGTATGCTTGTTTTCACCAATAAATCGAAGCAGAAGTAACCCTATTGGTGCGTACAGAATTAATCGATGCCATTAGTAGTGTAACTTTCGATGACACGTTCGCGGGTGGCACCGGGGAGATGAAACGAATAATTATCCAAAAAAACTAAATTGGGGCGGAGATTCATGTGAACGACGACGAACTAGCTTAAAAGTCTATTATAGTTTTTTACGAATTTGCTCATCTTTCATTATATTGGAGTAACAAAAAAGAATCCTAAATATTCGTACATAATGGACCGGAAACCACGTACCGGAAGGCGTAGCGTGGGTAGGCCCCCCACAAGGTGGACCGATGACCTGGTGAAGGTCGCAGGAGTCCGCTGGATGCGGGTGGCGCAGGACCGGTCATTGTGGCAATCTTTGGGGGAGGCCTATGTTCAGCAGTGGACGTCTTTCGGCTGATATGATGATGATGATGATGATGATGAATGGAAAATAATTTCAATTCTAACTGAATAAGTGGAGTAATTTTCTATTTTTGTTATTAGTTTTTAACTTTTGTTCCCTTCTTTATAATCATAATTATATTAAAGTATGTACGTTTGTATGTACCTATGTATCATGTTGGAAAATGAGTTGCCTAAGGAATAAGTGGAAAGTTTTTTTTTCATTTACTTACAGATTTTTTGAATAAATTTATATTTGGCAAAAGCAAATTTAAGAAAAAATACCTAAGTTCAGTAGATAAATTATGGGACAAGAAAATTAGATTATTGCCAGGAATTAATTCCGCTAAATATGTGAAATGCGCTGGATGTGGTGGCGGTGGCGCACGACCGGTCATTGCGGCAAACTTTGGGGGAGGCCTATGTCCAGCGACGTGGACGTTTTCGGCTGATATGATGATGATGATGAGAAATCCGTCATCGCACAAAGTTGAGCTTAACTTTCTAGAGCCAAGTTACAGTAAACTTATCGTTTTTTTTGCTTGTAGCTGGAAAACGGTACATGGGATAGAAAGCTTACACACAGGTAAGTATTATAAATTCTGGGTCCTATCAGTAGATACCTTAATCTTCAAATTTGGTTTAGTAGTTGAGTAAAAATTTCAAAAATAAAAGCACATTTTTTAATCTTCCGTAGCTAATATTTTCCCAAATAATTACATTATCAATAAGAGGTTTTACGAAACCTACTTTTTTTTTTATTACATTTCCAATGCTATATCACACTTTAGGGTTAGAACGAAAAATAAATTCACTCCCAATTTACGTGTTACCCTGATAAAACATATTTTTCTACTTTTTATATGTATATTCAAATTCATGCCTAATATTAGCTGCATAGAGCTAAACTAATTTGACGTAGTAGGCAAATGGCTCACCCCCGCTGAGCATTGTTCATCATTCATACTGAAAGGTCTAGCAGTGATACACATTGTATGGAGAAATATAAGGCAAATAACTTGGTTGCCTGTACTAAGTGTATGCTTAACATAATTCAATTCAACTTTTTCAACTCACTGTAAAAATATACAAAACTATGTAGATTAATATGTACTTATAAATAAATATATACTTGTTATTGATGTCTAGACTTAATTATGGATTATATAAAAAAATAAGAACTACTGATCAAGAACAATATTGATAGCACCCAGGGCCGGACTTGGGGGGGGGGGGGGGTCAACCCGGGCTACAGCCCCGGGGCCTCCACAAAAGAGGGGCCCCCACAATAGAGATTTCAAAAAAAAAATCAAATTATAACTACCAAACACTAGTAAGATATTTTTTTGAGTATTGAAAGTGATCTACTCGGGGAACTAGATTTCAGCGAAATCTAAACGATTTTTCGGCGAAAAATGTTTCCACAAAAAAATATTTATTGAAAACTTGAAAAACTTTTGGAAAATAATTGGGGGCCAGGGGGCCTCCACTCCTTTGTTGCCCCGAAGCCTCTCAACCTCTAAATCCGGCCCTGATAGCACCTAAAACTGCTTGCTGCGGTACCGGGTCCTTGCAACCTGGTAGAGGTATGGTTAAATTCGCAGTTAGCTAAACATGTTAAAAACATAATATTAAATCCTTAATCTTAAAGATATAAAGTAATGCATTGAGGCTACAATTACTACATTTGTACCCACTTTGCTTATGCTTTATAACTGGTGCCCACACATTGTGGTGTTTACAAAAACCACACTTTGGTGCTCAGGAATTGATTACCAGGGTGTCTTGAAACAACTTTAGACTAAGGACACCAACTTTTTGTGCTTAAGGCAATCTGTAATTATGATAGTTGAAACAGTCTAATTATTTTTACAATACAAGTAAATGTTCAGCAGTGGATGTCTTATGGCTGAAATGATGATGATGATGATGAAATAAAATGTCCTAGTTTGTCACTGATAAGGACTTTTAGATAGATACATTGTATAGAGATACAAGCATACTCTATCCTTATGGTAAGCAATAAAGTGGGTTGTTTTACTAAAAAAACTTGGCTAAAATTGGCTTTCAGTTGAATGCTTTGAAAAAAAAAATACTAGACCGTACAAGGTTACTGCTCATTTTTTTTGCAAATTAATAGTTTCGTTCGCATTTAACATAAGTTTTTTAATAAAATATCACTTGTTTTATAAAATTTAACTATTTCTGATAAAGTTATGAAGAAAAATTGTTCCTAACTAGTGCGCAAAAAAGAACTTTGCGCACGCTTCGCGTGCGGTAATTTCTCTTTTTGACGCACTTGTTATGAAAAAAATCGTCCCTTACACGTGCAAAAACTTTTTTTTAACTCGGGTGATTGTCGTCCTCGTTTCACTCGGGCTCCAACTTTCACCCTCGCCGAAAAAAAGTTTTCCCGCACTAGTTAGGAAATGTACTATATTGTGGTATAGTGAATAGTGATCAGACTGATCAGTTGATCACAGCATTATCATACAATCGTTTTTATATGCAGTAACGAAACGCATAAATCTGTCAAAATTTCTCACTTCACTCAACGCTATTTATAAACAACCTCTGCGCATGCGTACTAAAGTCGACTTTCCGAGTTATTTATACCTCCTATGATTATCCTATAACAGGGAAACTTATTACAATATAAATAGGTATTTACTTTCCTTTAGAAAACCGCAAGGAGGAATTAAAAATGTAATTTACCTTAGCTTTGAGAGCGTAGACCGTGTTACTTCTTGAAAAGGTTTTTGCGGCGTAAAACAATACACTGCCCCCGAACAAACACGCACACGTTTTGAACACATTTTTATACGTATTATTTATCTTCGCGTTACTAAAATTTCGGGTAATAACTGGTGAAAACTGTACTTTTTTGATCAATTTACTAGAAGTACGGCTTAACGTGGCCATGTTGGTAGAACAGCTGATTGACAGTTGTGTGCGAGAGAGAGAATGCCATGTGATTTTCAGCTGATGTTGAAAAGAATAAGATGTCGCGCATGCGCTAGTGTTATACGACTAAATCTAGTAGGTTTCGTCTTTCTTTAGACTTCCTATTTTGGTGGGTATGCCATACATAGATTATTATGATATTTATGATATTGGTTTTTGATATTCTACCATTTTCAGTAAATGTATGCAAGATTTTAACGAATATCGCGTTCATGATTCAATGCTACCTACATTATCTTTATCAAAAAAATAAATCAATAACATTGTAAAAATAATTTTATTATAATTAAAACAAATTCATAATCTATTTATTTAGTCAATTGGTCACTACATAATGTTCTTCTATCTCAGTACTTTGGTTAGGCTCTTGTTCAGTAATAACTGTGTGCTCCTCATTTCTATCCTCAATGTTGTAAGACAATACTCGTTTGACTGCTTCCGCATTGTCATACATTCCATACTCCGCTTGCCAGAGTATTGTTGTAATAAGCTGCTGTAAATTGCCTCTAGTTTTTGGTAACTTGACCTTTCTTAATTTATTAGCAACATATTCACCAAATACAGAGTACTCGTCCTTGGTGGGTGGTTGGGCTTGGTAAATCAATTGGTCTGGTTCATAGATTATTCTTTCTGTTTTTGGTTTATAAGATAAGCGCCTTGGTGGAGATTCAATTTCCCTTTTAATCCTTTTGTAAGGCATTTTCCTTCTTTTCAGAGAAGGTTCAACTGTTTGGTATGTCTCTTCCTCGAGCCACTCCTCGTCTGTGGCTCTGCTTTCTCGCATTTGCCGCACTAATTGAATGCCCGCCTCTGTGTCTTCCTGATGCTCTGTTTCCGATTCACAATTTTCTAATGTATCTACATCTACCTGTAAAAGGATAGCATAACATTATGGTTTAATTCTAGACTATCATGAATGTAAAGTGTACCTATCTGGAAAATTCTTTTAAACCTACACTTATGAGAAAGAGACATTTAGTGTCAATGGAACTAGTGACAGATGCGGGGATCGAACCCGCATCTTCAGCTTCCAACATAATTCTTAAATGTATTAAGAATTTTTCAATATAATTGTTCTAAATTTTTACTGTTGTTTACCGGCACGATCTCGTAATCTTCAAAGTATCAATCATAACATTGATTGCGATGACGTTTAGATCCTAAGAAATCGATTGATAAGATATTGATTGATTCAAAGTAATCGATTAAAATTGTTACCCTCAAATCAAATATCGATTATTCCATTCGAAACAAACTGATAAGTGATAACAAAACATAACCTAAACGTAATAACATAAATACCGTATGTATTTGGATTTGGGGCAATGAGTCTTCTCCGGTGATGTTAGAATCGTTTTTAACGTCAACTGAGACTGAATAACGTACATTTTTATCCTTGTACTTTCTTCTAGGTTGGAGGGAAATCGTTGATTCTTCAGTGTCCTCGGTAAAACGTAGTGAAGATTCATCCAAGGTCCCGTTTTGTAGGAGCTCCCATTGCAAAGGATGTTTACAAGTCAAGTGAGTTCTCATATTAGTAGTGTTTCCGAAAAACTTGTATTGTTGGTCGCATAATTTGCACAGCACTCCGACACATCTTTTATTCTCTTCTAGACGATCAAAGAATCGCCAGGCGATTGAGGAACGTTTCTTCATTTTAGTTTTTGAATCCAACAGAAAATGATATACGTAAATCAAAACAAAATATTACAAACGATTGCTAGAATCTCGATACTATCGAACCAATTTCGATCACGACTAAAATTTTCACAAGCAACAAAATGGCGATTGCGGTCGAGTGATTTGATTTACCTATCGAATAGACTCTTCGGGCAAGCGTGACTACTGTTATTTGTATCTCTTTCGTTTTTATTAGTGATGTATATGTCTTTCTCACTCATTATGCATTCGATATTCGAATCGTAAGCTCATGTTGCCAACTTGACGAACTAAACTAGTTGCGTTTACGAAGTATGCTATTAGAGAATTGGAATTGTCAATAAGTATTACCGCTTATGTTACTTATATTCCATGGGCCATTCCATATGAAATCATCAAATGGGGTGCGCTGCATGCTTCCCGATTTGTATGGAAAAAATCATGGATGATAATATAGGTATGCTGTACATAAAACCGTAGTTGTTTAATTTTTAAACAGCCTAACAGCCAGACAACATAGGTCTGAAGTTTAAAAATAAGCGATTTTTGAGGTCGATAAAAATTGCTTTAACTTTTTTTTAATGTGTGAAACTGATTTTTTTTATATGTTAATTTACTATTTAATATGTGTACTTGTACATGTATGTATTACAGTATGTATATTTTTATTACTTATTGTATGACAAACTTCTAAAACGTCATGTTATTTTGCTAATGTTCAGTGATGTTCAGTAGCTTTTATTGGATTGCTCGCTTGGTCTAGACAGGTATTTTTTTTTAAATTAACAAGCTCAAATAGTCTTTAAATGAAAACTTTAACAATATTTTTGAATTTAGTTCTTTTAACTTAAAAAAAACAGTAAATTACAAAACCATTTTTGTAGAATTTGCTTTTTTTGACGTGTAAAAAAACCATGTTTGGCAAAGTTTAAAGATCTGAAAAGTACACACAAGAGAAGAACTTACTTTGGTCTTTGTAAATCAGCTTTATTTATATTGTGTTATTGATTTTTGAAAGAGATATGATTTTTTGAAATTTACAAGTTAGCAAGAAATGTCAAAGTAGTTGTTTAAGTTAATGTGTTTTTTTATCACGGACAACATTTATAAACGTAATAAACTACAAAATGATGATTGTTGATTCCCTCGTTTACTATGTACAGTCAACCAAAAAAGTGGTACACCACTTTCTTGATGGTAAGCATGAAAATGCTAGTGGCACATCTTATCATACGTCTGAAATAGGGTACTTATAGGTTTTATTACACATGCCTACTGTCTTTAGATAAGAGTAATGATGTTGATTCAATAATGCGATAACAATAAAAATACCAGGTCGTATCATAATTTTGTGCCTGTTTCAAACGGCACCTTACGAGCCGGAAGATATTCCTGCTCCAAAAATGTTAATGTCGTAAAGGTAGTCAGGTACTTTACACACAAACACACACATATATACATTAAATATTTGTGACAAGCTTTTTTGCTAACTTTTGCATGATATGAACATGAATTCGTAAACTCGTGCGAATCTAACGAGATTAACACAAGGGTCATACACACTGACATACTTAATTACGTACATCGCAACTTAAATAAAGGTTCTTGTTGTTGTTAATGACTAATTAAATATAGTTATGAATAATTTAATGTTTATTATTTAAAAATCGTGAAGTCATAGAGCGCCGGAAAATAGTCGTAAAATGGACATTAAAAAAATCATAATTCTCACAGAAATCAAAAACACAAACCAAATGAAACGGATTCCTATAGAATAGAGTAGGTACTATCTTTTGTATAACTTTTTGGATTTTTTTATGTTGCCAAACATGATGAAATATGAAGTCAAAGTTGACCAATTTCGTAAAATGGCCAACTTTACCATTCTTTTTTTCAGCTAAATGAAAAGTTTGTGATCAAACCCTCAGTTATTTTATAAGAGCAATACTTGTACTATACAGTAAAAAAAAATTAATTCCCTAAGCCCAGTAGATATACTGCAAAATCCAATAGAAAATGGGCGAAATTTGAAAATATTCACAAAACTTTCAACATTTATGATGGAACAAGTAAAATAGCTTGATGCATATTGATAATAACATTTTAAAGTACGTTTACTAGAGAATCAGAAAAAATATATAAAAAAATGTATATTAGTCACCGAAACAAATTAACATCGCTTCTCGTGGAACCTCAAAAACAGGTAAATCGAAACTTAAAGCGGGCCCCACCTGGATGAGCAGCAAGTAAAAAAAAAAGTATTGACGGTTTACGTACAACTTACTTAAGACTATCATCCTTGATTTTTTTCAAACTGTTTAAAAATCAGTCAGCGCGGAATTAAATCAGAATCTGATGATTTCATATGGAATGGCCCATAGGTGTTTCTCTCACTTGTGTCATCATAATTGATATCTGAACTGAGAAATAAGTACAAGTAAAAAGCGTAAAGGAGCCTATTTACGTAATTATTCAAATACGGAATGTAACTGTATTATAAAAGCTCGTTACTACTGGGTGCACTAGGTGATTTAATTAATTAAATTTTCACCTGGATGGAAAACGGATTGTGAGTGAAGTTAACGTTGACGTACACTCTTTTATGATGTTATAATTCTTATGTAATTTATATGATGTTCCGTACAATGTGCTTACGTATGAAATACTGTATATTTTTCTAAGGGAAATAATCTCTATTGACAACGTGGAAATACCCTTTTAAAATGACATTCATCAAATAGTATACGATCATGTTATACTATACTTTAATAAGTAATTATGTTTCCGTTTATTTGTTTACTTTACTTTTGCCGTTGGCGTATAAAAATAATAGCAAGATTCATATGAACGTACATTTGTAAAAGATTTGGATTTTGCTTAGTTGTTTATCAATTGAAATCGAATGAATTATCTTCAGTTGAATTCATTCGAATTTGTTTTAAATATAAGTATTTACTACCATCAACACCAGTTTAGAAATTTAAAGCTGAGCCAAATAACTAGGTATATTATATTTGCATTTCTCCGTCATTTTACTAACGACAACTAGTCTGCGATTCTACTTAACTAATGAGTAGTTTATACGTATTTGGGGCACTGTTTTTTGCCTGTTGGCATTATTGCCAGATTATACAGGGTCGCCAGAAATCTGATAAAACCTTTTTATACAGAATTAACGGGGCCGGTTAAATGGGCAAAAAGGCACTTTATGGGCCCGTGCTCCTCTTGAAATTTAATAGTATTGACAGAGGTTTTTACGATCGTTACACATGGCAGTGCTTTTGGGACGTTATTTTATTAAAATTATTTTTGTAGATTTGCTTAATGCTTATTGGCAGGGATCGAACAAATGTGCGTCATTGTTTGCAATAATATGGATATGACCCCAAACTTGATCAAATGAATAATAAATCGAAAAGTTTCTTGAAATATCTGGACGTAGTTCTGCAAAAAGGAACCAATTCATACGAATTTGTCTTTTTAAAGATTGACTTATTTGCAGTGATCGGATTAGGTAGTGCCATTTCGCGGGACTTCGGTACGTTATCTTAGTGTGGACATATCTTCTAAGCCCGACATTTAATATGAAAAGTAAAATTTTTCTTCGAAAATTACCAATTTTATAGTTATTTTGGTTACTTTCAGTTTGATATTGATAAACATTAGTCTAATTTTACTTATCGAACATGGTTTTAAGGGTATTTTTCCAAAATAGCTAATTTTGTCATATGTGTGCCTTTATTAATGTTTTTCTAGTTGTTAATTTCACACTCGTAGTTAAATGATTGGTTTAATCAATCATTTTTACTTCTTTACCGGACTTCGAGACGCTCTTATTGGGACTCTTTTGGCCGATCTCACTGGACTTTGATTTCGTTCTAAATGGACTGAGGTTATGGTGGTATAAAGTTAATAAAGTAGAGCAGTCATAGAGTTTTCTTTAATAATTGTTTTGCTTCTACTACTGTTAGTAGCAGCTAGAAAAACATCAAATAAAAGATGTATTCACTATTACAAGATCCTTTAATTTTTTCATGTTTCTTCAATTTATGACATAACAAGAAAATGTTCTGTAAAAAATATAAGTCCCAGGATCCCGAGGCTTATCCATGTTCAGTATAATGTTTAAGGTCATTCACCCGAAATGGCACTACCTAATCCGATCACTGCTTATTTGTTTTTATTTACGGTTTTCATTAGAATGAAAAATTAATGTAGGTTGGTTCCCTGTTGCATAATTGCGTCCATCTAAGCTTCAAGATGACTATTTACAAAGGTTTTCATAGTTACCGGTGTCAAATAAGTATTTTTTTGAAAATTATGTAAGTTTCAATAGATAAGTATTATTTTTACGGTTTAACATTAATCAAGACAAGACAAGACAAGACATTTATTGATATTAATCATACACCGTCAATAACATAGTAAACATACATTTAAATCATTTCATCACAATAATATACAATTCCATAAATAAATAAATTAACAAAATAAATATTTATTATTCGTAACAATTATTATTCGTCTAGAAATCATGTTACCTATATAAGTTTTCATTAAGAAAATGATTAATTATTTAATCAGTTTTGGAGTCGTGTCCTTATTTTTGCGAACATTGACGCATATTTGTCCGATCTCTGCTTATTGGTCATACAATTTGTCTCATTTCTGTATGATTTGTCTTAGTCTTTGGCAAGTAATTACAACTGGTGTCTTATGATGGTTAGTCGTTTACCGTTTATCATGCTACGCGTCACATTCGCACTCGGATACTTGTTAGAACGTGACGGCAACTACGACAAACGATTACACACGGGGCCATCATAAACCTACTGATTTTTTTATTGCTTTAAAATTTATTTCAATTTAATGGTCGCTCTTATATTTATGGTGAAAATGCTTAGCTACGATACGATTTTATTTACCTAATTCATTTTTTTTAGATTTGTAAAATAAATATAAAAAATCCCTCTGTATAAATGCAGTGGAAATTCAGTCACGGTAAATAAAAATCGGTCAATACTAACGGGTCAATACTACTACGGTAGGATAACAAAATGCATAATTTAAAATTCATTAGCATTACCTAGGTAGGTATGTTTGTACAATGTGTGTATCTATGTTCTACTTTGTGAAGTAGGTAATGTTTAGTTATACTTATATCCTTAACACTACTTTTTACCTATACGAGTAAGTGTACAATCTCGTTCAAATAATTTAATAAAACGTTAACGTTTGGTGCATCGATAAATTTAAAATTTAGTCTTTGCTCCGCGCACCGCTATCTTAAATTAGTAGTGGGTGCTTCAAGTATACAGTGTGTTAAAATCATCGAGGCTGTTATTGAAACTAAGCAATGGGACGCAGATTATGAATCAAACCGAGAGCATTATTTAATTAAAAGCTCAACATTTCGAATGATTAAACTTTCAAAGGAAAGTTGAGTAAGAAGAAATGTACGTCACAAAATGGGCTCAAATCGGTAATATTGATAATAAAGATGTTGACAATGATAGGTCGCAACGACTCCTAATTTTTGACAACAATGTACACGAGTTACATTGACCGCTGCAAAAAAATGTACAGTTAATTTTCATATTTTTCTGCAGTTAATACTTGCAAACTATTGCTAGTAATGCGTCTAACCGTACATTTTCTGCCGTAAAAATCCGCTTGATGGCAACACACTGTATACAATTTCCCGGGTCTTGTAGTTTTCTTATCATAAAATGTTAGTTTACAAGGTAGCGAAAACAATGGCACAGACTATGAAATAAAGTTCCTGACAGTTTATTTCGCGTACTTGAACTGTGCGAATAAACTTACAGTTTTGCTAGTCTGTGCTAACTTTTTGCGGGTTTTGCTTCAAGTTTAGCGTGCATACATTACGCCATCCGACTACATTTTAATATTTTAGTGATGTCGAAATTTTATACAAGTTTTTAGTTTATGTTATGCATTGTTTGGTACGTCTATTGTTACTTAACAGAGGCTTTTAAAACAATAGTTATGCGAAATATAAAATACTAGTGTATAAATATAATGAAACGCGTGTCGCTAGGCGTGAATGCGGGGTCAGTGCTTAATAATGGAGACTTAGGCTCTCGGAAACATGTCGCGCTTAGTGACTAAACATGTGAGTTTAACCGTTTAATTATATTTATAGTTATTATGTCTCAAGAAAGTTTGTTTCAAATAGTGGTATAATTAAGCTTTTCAACTCGACTGAAAAACTCTCTATTATAACACGATTATGTAATAGTAGATTACATGCCAAGGCCGTTTAAGTGGAAAATGTCTCGGATGACGTGTAATTGTAGGCCGAAGCCAAGCCGCGGCCGACAAACATGTGATCCGATGCTTTCCCATTTAACGGCCGAGGTGTAATATTTTTCTGCTCAACGGAGCCGGCAAGCGGCAACTTAGATTAGCGCAGCGGCCGGCAATGTTCTGTTTGCCGGCCGGAGGGTAGAAAATACTATTTATCAAACATACAATGAAATATTGTCTTTACGTTCCTTAAAATAGACTCTGGGGCCATTCCATATGAAATCATCAAATGGGGTGCGCTGCATGCTTCCCGATTTGTATGGAAAAAATCATGGATGATAATATAGGTATGCTGTACATAAAACCGTAGTTGTTTAATTTTTAAACAGCCTAACAGCCAGACAACATAGGTCTGAAGTTTAAAAATAAGCGATTTTTGAGGTCGATAAAAATTGCTTTAACTTTTTTTTAATGTGTGAAACTGATTTTTTTTATATGTTAATTTACTATTTAATATGTGTACTTGTACATGTATGTATTACAGTATGTATATTTTTATTACTTATTGTATGACAAACTTCTAAAACGTCATGTTATTTTGCTAATGTTCAGTGATGTTCAGTAGCTTTTATTGGATTGCTCGCTTGGTCTAGACAGGTATTTTTTTTTAAATTAACAAGCTCAAATAGTCTTTAAATGAAAACTTTAACAATATTTTTGAATTTAGTTCTTTTAACTTAAAAAAAACAGTAAATTACAAAACCATTTTTGTAGAATTTGCTTTTTTTGACGTGTAAAAAAACCATGTTTGGCAAAGTTTAAAGATCTGAAAAGTACACACAAGAGAAGAACTTACTTTGGTCTTTGTAAATCAGCTTTATTTATATTGTGTTATTGATTTTTGAAAGAGATATGATTTTTTGAAATTTACAAGTTAGCAAGAAATGTCAAAGTAGTTGTTTAAGTTAATGTGTTTTTTTATCACGGACAACATTTATAAACGTAATAAACTACAAAATGATGATTGTTGATTCCCTCGTTTACTATGTACAGTCAACCAAAAAAGTGGTACACCACTTTCTTGATGGTAAGCATGAAAATGCTAGTGGCACATCTTATCATACGTCTGAAATAGGGTACTTATAGGTTTTATTACACATGCCTACTGTCTTTAGATAAGAGTAATGATGTTGATTCAATAATGCGATAACAATAAAAATACCAGGTCGTATCATAATTTTGTGCCTGTTTCAAACGGCACCTTACGAGCCGGAAGATATTCCTGCTCCAAAAATGTTAATGTCGTAAAGGTAGTCAGGTACTTTACACACAAACACACACATATATACATTAAATATTTGTGACAAGCTTTTTTGCTAACTTTTGCATGATATGAACATGAATTCGTAAACTCGTGCGAATCTAACGAGATTAACACAAGGGTCATACACACTGACATACTTAATTACGTACATCGCAACTTAAATAAAGGTTCTTGTTGTTGTTAATGACTAATTAAATATAGTTATGAATAATTTAATGTTTATTATTTAAAAATCGTGAAGTCATAGAGCGCCGGAAAATAGTCGTAAAATGGACATTAAAAAAAATCATAATTCTCACAGAAATCAAAAACACAAACCAAATGAAACGGATTCCTATAGAATAGAGTAGGTACTATCTTTTGTATAACTTTTTGGATTTTTTTATGTTGCCAAACATGATGAAATATGAAGTCAAAGTTGACCAATTTCGTAAAATGGCCAACTTTACCATTCTTTTTTTCAGCTAAATGAAAAGTTTGTGATCAAACCCTCAGTTATTTTATAAGAGCAATACTTGTACTATACAGTAAAAAAAAATTAATTCCCTAAGCCCAGTAGATATACTGCAAAATCCAATAGAAAATGGGCGAAATTTGAAAATATTCACAAAACTTTCAACATTTATGATGGAACAAGTAAAATAGCTTGATGCATATTGATAATAACATTTTAAAGTACGTTTACTAGAGAATCAGAAAAAATATATAAAAAAATGTATATTAGTCACCGAAACAAATTAACATCGCTTCTCGTGGAACCTCAAAAACAGGTAAATCGAAACTTAAAGCGGGCCCCACCTGGATGAGCAGCAAGTAAAAAAAAAAGTATTGACGGTTTACGTACAACTTACTTAAGACTATCATCCTTGATTTTTTTCAAACTGTTTAAAAATCAGTCAGCGCGGAATTAAATCAGAATCTGATGATTTCATATGGAATGGCCCCCATTTAATTACCAATTTTATTGTCTTTGGTATCCTTCTTATCCTTTGTTTAAAAAATGTGTCAAATTACCAAAATATAAATATTTTTGTGTCTGTCTTAAAAATTAACTTTTGATATACACGGTCAGCTGCTTGTTTTACTTTTCACTACTTATACATCCCCACCCATAAAATAAGCACAATGAATGTCATTAATTATAATCATTATACTCTGGCCAACCAGCCAGTCAGCAAATGGGCGATAAATTTTAAAAATGTAGGTGCGTAGATTAATTAATTTTACGGCCTTTTTCTAGTGAAGCACTTAATGTAGATGTAGAATGAATAGTCGTGTATGTGAACTTACTGAACAAAAGCGAAAATGTTCGGAAAATGTAGGCGCCTGAGAATATATCGGCGCGCCTTGCTGCCAAACGCCTTCACTTTCCGCACAGAATTTACATTCCTACAAAATTGTGTTAAAAACTACTTACTTGTAGGTAACGTAGGTGGTATGTGGTATGTATTGTAAATTGTTCAAAGTAAGCGAAGTAGCAAGAGCTATGGCAGTAAGGGGCAATAATATATGGTTGCTCGCAGATTTGCACGTTGTAATTCAGGTAAAAATAACGTTATTCAAAACATACTCTCAAACGTTTTACACGTGCAGTCTGTGGGGACTTTTACGCAGAGGGCCTATTATAACATGTTAAGAGTAAGAGTTCAGTAACAAGTGTAGGTACCTGCGGCTGTGCCGCGAACACCGAAGTTCGTAAATTTCGGGGATTATTCTGTCACTCTAATGACGCCTTTGTTGGAGTAACAGAGACAAATCCACGAAATTCACAATATACAAGTCACAATAATGTCCTGAGGATGCTGTTAAACTGCCGAAATATTGCAGTGCGTCGGGCATGCCCGAACAGATGAGTTTTATGCCATAAGGCGTAATGCCGCCTCTACACGTCTGCAGATGAGTCCGCGGACGCCATCGCTGCATCCGCGGACGTGTAGAGGGGGTGATTTGATCATCTGTGGTAGGTATTTGATGTCCGCGGACGCGTCCGCCACGGGGTCTCTGTTGACGCGTGTGCGCACTGTGCGCAGCAGTAGCAACAGCCTCCTAAAGGTGCGTTCAAACTAAAAGAGCATTCGCTGTTCTAACCTCCCACTCTACGAAATTCGATCGGTACACAAAACGTGGGTACTTTGTGGTGTAATCATGGATTACAAGGTTTTTTTAAAGTTACTCTCAATTATGATATGACCCCACAGATTTTTTTTAAGATTATCGGAGCAGCAATTTAGGTACGAACATTTGTTATTGTTGATATGGCAGTTATGTCATCTTTTGAAATTAGCTGTCATCGAGTCTTTGACTCGCGTATGTTGCTCTACATTGCGCGCCGAATTATTTTGTATGGTGTTGCTCTAATTTTAAGTAAAAGTTATTTGAATGTACATTTCACTTGAACTTTTATGTACAATTGTACTTATTATGTCGTAAACTAACACCCCTTAAGAGCTTCGCCCGTATTAGACTTACACCCTGTATGTAGCGGTTATTTCCGAAATTATTGACTTAAAAAAAAAACATTTTTTGAGGCCCATATTCTTTTTAAAATACCTATTCAATGATACCCCAAACTTTAGGATTTCAGTAAATAAAAAAATCTCCCCCATGTGGGTCACATGAAGGAAAGTGGGTGTGAAGTTACCTATAGGAAAAGTACCCCAAAAAAAATATATTTTATTCTGCCACTTTGTTCATCATCAGCCTATGTTTGTCCACTGCTGGACGTAGGCCTCTCCTATTAACTATGCGTATAGACGCATTAGGAGGTAAATGCCCATAATCGCAACGCTGGGCAAGCGGATTGGCGATTGCAGTAATGTGTCCACTATGATGACGCTGCTGCCCATCATCAATCTTTTATAAAATAATGGTCAGTGACACTTCAATCCCTTAGTCGACTCTTACGACACCCATGCGACACCCGCAGGAGGAGTTGAGGTGGTGACAAATGTATTCTTACTGCCGTCACCACACGGCGGAACTACAGACGGTGCCACACTACGGTGCGGAAAGACAGACGGATATAGCGAAACTATAAGGGTTCTTAGTTTTCTACGGAAACCTAAAAAGTCACACGATAAGGGTTCCTTTTGAATATTTTTGGTTCGGGACCCTAAAAACCAATAACAGTTCGAGGCGAACTAAAAATTAAACAGTCTGCTAATTTTTAAACATTATAAACCTATGTATAGTTCGAGAAATATAAATTGGAAACTTTCTACCTACATTATAGTAAAAATAAACATTCAATTTATATTTCTCGAACTTTACCTACTCTCATTTATGTTAATAAATGCAGCGTTCGCGAAAACGTTTTCCTGTGGACACTGCGAAAGTTAACGGTTCTGGGACATACAAATTAGGTTTTGACCACATAATTCTTAAGAAGCAGAAGCTTCCTATCGGCTTTTATTCGTTCAACAAGATAATTGGGACCTAGAACCCTTAACTTTCATTTGTCCACAGGAAATATTTTCTAAACTAACTCACAAGGCATTTAAACCTATTTACACTTTACCTAGCAGGCGTTTAAAATGAAAGAACATGTTGTTTATAGAATCGTTTTTATTTATTTGTCGGTATAAGTGACTGTAAAAAGTTATTGTCTAAAAGTTTCCATCAATCTTTTGGTTGAACTACGTATAAAGGTTTAAAAATTCTACCGAAACATTCTAATTATCCAACATTGAATTTATACAAATTATATTTCATTAACACTTTAATTTTCATGTTCATGATATTTAAATGCACTTGGCAAACATGAATTCTCATTTAATAATTATTGTAAAGTTATCGAAATTAATTAAGTAATACTGCTTGACTCCTCTTGTCCTTATAGTTAATTTCATTTGTTTAAAATAAATAGTGATGCATTAAAAAATGTCTTAGTTCCTCACTAGATGTCGCGACTAAGCTGGATACTTGATGGCGTCATCTAGTTTTAATTACTAGTAACTTTTTGTTACGCATATTGTCTATGGTTCGGTAGGAATGGCCCTTTTGGGCTTCATTATTTTATGGCACATGCGCGTAGCGCAGTTTATATACTCAGTTTTATACATTTAATCAACCACTTATGTAAACTGCTCAGTGCTTACAAACTATACAGGCTGAAGAATAATACAAACATTTCAGCAATCCGTTTATTACATGATTTTGTTCTGTTTTATGAGAGGTAATGTCACAGTTTTTCTATAAAAATATAAATAGATTCAGTATTATTATTCGTCCTGTATAAGAAGATAAATAACCAGTGATCCAAGAAGATAATCACTATATTACTATTGAATTATTAGAATGAAATTTACATACAAAGACTACGAAGCTACATAATAGTAACCCAACAGCTGTTTTCACAATACCAAAATACTGTTTCTAAACTAACGTAAAGATCGATTGGTACTAATTTACAATACAGCAACGAGTCAATCATAACTCGATAATCGAATAATTTAATTTCGAAAAGGACAAGAAATCGGTACGAGTGCAACACTAGTTTTTATGTCGAGTAAGTAAATGCGTTTACTTTTAGATTTAATGTCGTTTTCGCTGTAGTACCTTAAAATATACAATACATAAATAATTTCAAAATATCTTTTGAACATCCGTACATAAAGCTTGCAAATATATTCACATAACTGAGTGAACGTCTTTCGCAATATAAGTTATATGTAACTATTTACAGTAATCAATTAAAATTAATAATATAATTGGTTCTGCGGTAGGTTCGTTTCAAAGCGATTTGTGTATCCAAATACCATCAGTAATGTTTATATATTCGGCGTCAAATAAAAATAGGTCTCAGGCAAAGCGGAGCTTTTTGGAACTCTGGGGCAATTTCGATTGAGCATCGAGTGAGTAAATAATCACCAAATTAAAAATTTTAAAAACCGACTTCAACCGATTTCTCAAAGATCCCCGATTTGTTTCCATCATTGGTTTCCTCAAATCCTACTTTCTGAAAGCAAATTCTTGTAAATGAATGAAAATTACCAAAAGCGCCATACATGTACCTATAACATTTGAAGAGATCCCTCGATTTCTCCAGGATCCCATCATCAGACGCCAACTTGGTGCCAATGGGACCATCTCGGGGTAATACACGTTCGATCACAAAAAGAAATTTTAGAATCGGTTCACTATTCTCGGAGATATCAGGTAACATACATACAACAAAAAAAAAAAAAAAATTCAGTCGAATTGAGAACCTCCTCCTTTTTTTGAAGTCGGTTAAAAAAGGGGAAATCGATAATGTTATATTATAAGATGTCGTTGTACTTGGGCGTTCAGACTCTAAGATAGTCTCGAATGAGATAGCACGTTAATAAATATAAATAACGGGCGCTCAAAATTTTTATTTTATTTTTAAAATAATCATGTAAAATGTGGCAGCGAGTGTTGCAAACGTCATTATTGATGGTTTTGGTCTTCTGTCTTGCTAAGTTTATCGCTTTTGTTCAAAATTTATTGAAAGTCTTGCTATCGTCGTTTAGAAGTTTTAAAGTGATATCCTTAGTAGGTATCTATGAAAGAGTACTTGCGAAGGACTGCTCTAAGGAGAAAAAGAAGTATACTTCAAACAAGTTATCTGTAATAGTAGGAAGCATATCTACGTAGGTACATCGTTATAACTTGTTTGATTTTTAGTATCAGAGGTACTCAATCTTACTGTTTTTTTTTGCAAACTCTATGACAGATAACACGTTTCAGTATAACTTCTGTATTCGCGTACTTATTACAATCCATTTAATCACAATATTTGCGTCCACACACCATACAAAGCACGTATTGTCACAAACGGACTTAAATATAATACAAGTAACATTGGCTCACTAAATTACAAGCGTATGAAATCCTACATATCTACACCGGTTGGATCTAAGGGAGAGAATAAAAAACATCAACTAAAACGTTAACAAAATACGACTTTCTCTATGAAAAATAAAATAAATAATTTACAAATTAGATACAAGTTTTATAACTACTAATAGTCACATTTTTCGTTAATGTTTATCACTACGTACTTGGATGGCTGAGGCGAGCGAGATTGACAGCGTAAAGTTTAGCGCACATATTTTATCACCGACATAAACTATGACTCCGTTATCAAGACGCATGCCCTCTATGTGCGGTAAAAATATGCTAGGGTATCTCTTGCACAATTTTATACTCCATGGTCATAACAAGACTAGAGAAACTAGTCTATCGACCCATATTGGCCAACGACACGAGGTGTCAATCCACTTCCGCTGGCCACAATTACATGTATTATCTCAACGTATTTTACAATCGCAAGCCGCAAGCCCGCTCGCTTCAATCGATCCGACTTATTGTTAAGCTGTGTCCACGCACATGTCATTGCTTACTAAAAATCGAACTTTCCCCAGTCGATTTTTGAAAACATATTCGAATGCAACATACGGCAGATACGGATTCCCTGATTCACAGTGACATACATGTGGAGCCAGCATTAGAAGCAAGCCGTCCGGTCGCACGTTCCTTTACCCTACCATAGCCTAGACCGACACCTACTTTACTCAGTCCAAAATTTCAGTCAATTTCTTATGAAATTACACATCACCACGTCTGTCTAAGTACAAATACCTAAAACTTGAGCTGATGGTGTTTATTTAATCTAATTTAACAAAACTTGTCTAGGATCAAAACGTACAGACTATAATTTGAATAGAAACCGTCAAAAATTCAGGTTGGATTCAATTAAATGTAATAAATCACTCAAAAGTCAACTAATCAACCACAACTAAAACATAGACAGGCGACTATTCTGCCGCCAAAGTAATAAAAATAATCTTGGAAACATGCAAATTTATTAAAAACCCGCGTTAACAAAACCACTAATTTCTGTTAAAAGCCGTGTTCTTAGACGATACCGAATTAAAATGATAATTACTTAATTTGAATATGGTTTTCGAAAGCACTTTGTAAACTGGCCGATTACGAGCGTTTAAGATCCACGATAAGTGTGTTTTCGTTTGTAACGGAACACTGTGATGGTGTCCATTAAAGAATCTCTTCAGCTTAATTAAATAGAAAACTTCGAGTCCAGGAAGATATAGCGTAACAAATTTGTTTTTTCTGACAAACAATTTTCGACCTAATCTCGCCTGCATAGAACTCTCTAACACCTATACCATAAGTTTTTAGCGCCATAGTTAGCTGTTCGATAGGTGATGGTTTACGAGTGAACAGAGGGTTTCGGTATCTTCCATTTGGCTTATAAGTTTAAAGCCCGATCAGTACTTAGCGGGATACTTAAATATAGTTTAGAGGGTACTAGACAGTGGCGTAGCGTGCCTTGTCGGGGCCCCGTATAAAAATTTTTTGGAGGCCCTTATATGGAGGTAATATAAATAATAAAGTTTTTATTCTTTTTCCTTACACACTTTGGGGGCCCCCGTGGCCCGGGGGCCCCGTATAATTGATACGGCAGATACGGCAGTAGCTACGCCCCTGGTACTAGATCACGATAACTCAAAGACTCTGACTCCTTCAGAGAGGTGAAAAAGCATACAGCGATGTAAAAAGGTTGGAAGTTCGAAAAATAGTGATTCTTTGATTTAGTCATGTCTTTAGGTAATTGTTTTTTTTTAATACACCTGTTTGGATGTTAAGTATTTAGTTTAGATCTCATAAACACCATCAGCAAAAGCTGCTAACTCTTCAGCACGGTTCCAAGCCCCGACTCCCTCGACACAGGTTTCAACTCATTGTCAAATAAAATTACGATACAATAATAATTTCACGATAACAGTAATTAAGACAATTGGAATCTTGCCGATAAACCTAAGTGTTAAAGCGAACTAGGAATATAAATTGAGATAGATAATTTCAGTAGCTTTGGTAAACATCTTATTAAAGTTCAACATCCAGGCCGCTTATACGACTCCAAAATTGAGTATTTAAGTTACACTATACTAGAGGAAGTAAGAATCGTAAAACGGCTACCTAAACAACGAGTAACTGGTATTAAATTTATTATAATTCAAGTTTCCAAAGCAGGACATTCATTATTAAGAGAGCAACTTTTAACTTGTCTCCAATCACTAACGTTCCGAAGAGATTCTCTTACGGAGAGGCAGCGGCACCATCATGATCAACAAAAACGGACGAAAGTGCAAATTAATGAGCATTCCTTAGACATTAAACGTTGGATCTCGTTTTTGCATCGCAGAGAAGGTGCGTGCCTGAGAAGGAATGATACAGATTGGGTGAAAAACCATGGAATACGCAACACCAAAACCAACAGATGACAATAGCGTCTTACTAAATGCTCATTGAACCTACAGGTTTCTTTATATCTACAGTATCTTTATTACGAAACAGAGGTGCTCAGTGGACTAATTATTATGAAATTCGGGTTGTTACATTTGAAGCAGAAATCAGCCTGTAAGTATGTAAAGTTGCCCTGAAGGCATTGGTTTTGGCGTTGCGGCCTCGTCGGCGCTACCCCCAGGCGGGCGTGGAACCGTGCTAGCGTGCGATCGCGACGGCTGCCCCCACCGCGAGCAGCGAGCTCACGCTCGGGCGACCGCCTACTGCGCGGTCTGTGACCGAAAAAACTCCATGTCGGTCGTTGTGGACATCGTGGACATCGTCGACTCGTCGTAGCTCTCCGTCGTTGTCGTCGACGTTGTGCCGTCGTGTTTTCTCCGCGTCTTCGGATGCCGGTGTTTCTTTTTGGGATGGACCACTTTCTTGTGTTTTCGCTTTTGTCTTAGCATCTGTTTTTGGACTCTGATCTGACATCGCTGCTCGGTCCGGAAAGGTGGGGGTCGTTTCAGCTTGCCGCGGTGCCGCCGGACGGGGCACTGGGTCTGCTTGGGGCCCTCCCACCGCCTGGTGAGAGTGAGCGCGTACACCGAGAGGTTGCCGAGCGGTCGGTTGAGCGCGATCTGCGTTCGTCTCGACTTCCCGTTGTTCCCTAACGCGAGGTACGTCTTCTTGCCGCCCCGTATCCGCGAGTAGGTATTGTAGTTGTTCTCTTCTATGTTTTCCTCGAACATGCAGTCGTCCGAGAGATCCTTCTGAAACAAACGAGAAAGGCTAGTCAGTCGGAGGCGAGGTGGGTTTGTCGGACATCACGAAACAGATCGGCCGCTGGAGATATATATGATAATTCGTTTTATAAACAAGTTAATATTGCTAGCACGAGAACAACGACTTGGCCTAGAATCTAGGATATATTATCACGCGTATTTACTGAGCCCTCGCAATATTTAGACATTGTAAAATATGTCACTAAGGACCATATTAAACGGTTTAGATAAAATCTCGGCCTTTTGGAACAACGTGATTAGTGTGAATACTGTGAACGAAATATTTTGCATATTAATGAATACCTAAGTTGAATATCTTACAACAATAAAGGGAGTGGTTATACACCTGTATAGGTCGGGTCACCTAACTCTAATAAATTAAATGTAGTTCTATTTAAATGCATTGCATATATTCCGAGCAGTTCCACTTTTGACATACTTATAACTAGATATTTAATTACCTTCTTAAGACTGGGGAGTTTTTGTCATTAAGCTCATAGCAACTTTATCAAGAAGCAGAGTTGACGTCCCGATTTTGTTTATATGTACATAGGTACCCTAAGTAATTACATACTTCGCAACTTACAAACTACAAAGCGTGTATCCAAGATAAGCTTACCAAGCGCATTTGAGGGCATTTACCATATTAGCACTATGTTCTAAATTAACCCCAGCCATTAATTCTAATCGCCCCGCCTGTACATAAAACCTCATCAGCGACCATAGGCAAAATTCCTCGCCACCCAGCCCGCACTAGGTCCTACATTACAACTTGGTTTATTCATAAATATGTATAACCTATCCCCGTTGGGTGCTAATGCCTCTTAAATTGTCTTATGTCGCGGACATGGGCAATTGAAGGCATTAAATTCGAATATGATTGCCGTTTGGTGGGTAGAAATAACCAGATAGATTTATGGCGTCGGCCGCTCGATCTCCTATAGGAAGTTCCGCGGACAGGATTGGTCGATTAACAATTAGCCTTACAAGATTGGCCTAGAATGGTGGATGAATAATGCATGTCAAAAGGTTTGTAGGTATGTTTGGGAGCGGTTTGAAACGGGGTTACTTATCAATGGCTATAACTATTGTATCTAAATTGGGTCTAGGACTTTGCTGGCGATTTTAATTAGGTGTAATTAATAGTGGATCTCTTGTCAGGAAAGAGCACAAAAGGAAAACAACTTTGAAGTTAGGTTTAGGTACTTGATAATTTCGCTAAGGATAGGCACATAATGCTACTGCCAATTGCAATGTGCATATTAATAGGTAAGAACATGACTATATAAATAATGGTGTTAAGGGTTAACTTCGAAAATTTCGGGGATTTGTCTCAGTCACTCTATGATGCCTTCGTTGAAGTGACACGGACGAATCCTTGAACTTTGCGTTATTCGAAGTTCGCGATACTATTGAGAAGTAACATGTATATCAATACCTAACAAATGTCTCCTTTATATCGCGAACAATATATTCGAATTGAATTGTCGTATGCGCATTCAAATATCAGGTAACAATAGCTACAAGCATGACTAGAAAGTAGCCTATTAATTCCTACACAGTACTTAAACATGACCTATGCCACAAACCTTCCGCTTGACAGAAGCCTCAAATAATCCCTTACAATAACCCTACAAATCGTTCCAATATAGAAGCAAAAGATATAACATATTCATCTTAAATTAAGCCTTAACTATCGCGTTTACGTTTCATTTTCCGAAAAGATAGCGGGTCGAGATAGGAGGTTATTCAGACATGGGGTGTTAAGGAAGTGGTAGCATGACCAACGGCGGTGGACCAATACTACGTCACTGGTATTTATATAGGTGGTATTTATACTCGGTACGTCATACGGAAGGTACCAGTGGTACCGGTACCACCCGCAGAGAACCGCGGGGCGTATTAGCGTCTTGCGATTTAATAATCGCACGCAGGGCTGTGACATGGAACATAGAACGGTAGTGTTTGTTTTGTTGAGCTATCTGAAGTTTATGTCTGTCCGTCTGTCAGAATGTCTTGCACTCTGCAGAGGTTATACGGCGGGTGTATGACTTTTACCGTGTGTCAGTTTATTGCCGCGTTGTTTTTTTAGTTTTGTTCCCGATATCCAGATAAATTCTTTATGCACCACGCAGAAAATGAAATAATTCTTAGTATGCGTTTGCGTATTATTATAAAATAAAATTATAATTTACTTGAATTCACATGTAGTAGCCGCGTACGCACCATGTACTGACCTATATGTATATAGACGTAGGTTCTATTTTATTTATCTCTGAAAATTAATAATCAAGGTAATATGTAGCAGCATCGATCTTTTAAAACGACATTGATTTTTGTTCGCTATGATTATTCAATTATTTTTCTATTTTAGTTCAATGTTAGTTAGTTTTCAATGTAGGTATATGTATACGTTTTCAACTCTTTGCCCTATATGTTGTTAATAGTATAAGTAAGGCAGTATAACTGATATTTAACTTAAAAAAACCGACATATTCACGCCGTCGACAACCCTACATTTGCATAGACCGCGAGCGAAATTAATTTCTTACAATAATTGTAGAGTTAATACGTGCTTACTCTCCGTTAATTGTATACTAGGTAATAGGGCCATGGTAATTATAGCCTCCAAATTGGGTTATTGCAATGGTAATGGAAACAATGCGGAGATAACACAGGTTTGCTTTTAGGTACGGTTAGGGTTAACTGTTCATTGTGCTTTGCACTAATGTAGAAATTAATGCTACATCTTAGGAAGGAGGATTTGTTACCAACTAATCCCCTGTTCGTTGACTTTATGATGGGACTAGCCAAAAAATGGCGAAATTTTAAACGCAGTTTGCTAGAAAAGGCATAAAAGTACACAGACTGACGTCTTGTCCAGTGACGTCCGACAGTAGAAAAACACGTTATGAAAATTTTAGGCGCGAAGGTCTTTATTAGACTTCACCGTACTTAATTTCGAAAAGTTATCGAAAAGGGTTTGTCATCTTTTTATTAGCACGGACTTACTTTCTGTCCGGCTCGCGCCAATACGCGAGTACGAACAGGATGGGTAGAATGTAAATGCGCGTTAATAACACCGCAGCAGCTCATGGTACGGCTACAGCAGATCTAGCCAAGATGCCATGCAATCTTATACGATAAGCGATAAGTAATATATGAATGAGAATTAAAGATTCGTACGAAAAGTCACGTGGTAATTTTTATACATTAATATGATCATGTGATTGCAGAATGGGATTTTGGCTAGCCTTTCTGATATTTTATTTAGCGGTCCAATTCGAACTATGCGTAAAAGCTGAAAAGATAGCGTAGTCTTTGCAATTAGGTATTTTATGTCAAAAACAAGGGATGGTTCAGTAAATAGTGACAAAAACAATGAATGTCTGATTCTGAAAACAACACAATCACGGTTGCGGTAGGAGCGGTCTTCGGATCCGGAGTGTGTCATAATATTTATGGACAATAAAGTTGCCACTTATCTTATCGGCCGGCCCTAAACTGAACCGATTTGACTGCCCGAACGTGTGACAATCGATTGGGGTGGGTATCGATAAATAGTTAAAAGTTAAGATATCGATAGATTACGTTAAATAATGTTGTGCTTCATGTTATTTAATTTCATAATACCTAGCATTCTTTAGTCATCTTTATTAGATTATTTTCAAGTTAAAGTTATAATTTAAAGTTTTAATAACAATAAATAAGCTTACGCGATTAAGTCCCGTTAGTCGTTATCATGAAAGTTTAAATCAATATAAAAAAATATTGATGTTACACGTAAATGTCAGTACCTAAAACAATCGACAAATCGATTATCTTAATATATACTTACTTTAATATACCTACCTATATTGTAAAGTTACTATGGCTAATTAATTTAAACAAGCCAACACGTACCTAAGTCGCCGTGACATAAACATGTTCAATGTTGTATAATATCTTTATTCCTAACGATGTAGGTAAAACTGACGCGATTCAAACGCCATCTAGCCAGTAGCCGGTTAAATTCAATAGAAGAGTCAATTAAACAGTAAATTAATTCGCTATAGTCATAAATTCAGAAGCTGTCATACAACTACATTAAAGGTGCTTAAGGTATACGTGCACCTTGTCACTACAGGCTACCGACATTATCATAGCAATATTTTGCTACAGCAATGCATTTAGGTGCTCGACGCTATGATGCATGTGCATTCTACTTTCTAACCAATTTTCCAGAACATGTATAAACTGCACAGGATTATAATGCGCTTGATACTTGGATGAACAAGATTTATTTTCAAACCCTCGTAACCATCAAGTATCCAGTATAGCTTTATCTTTAATATTTGCTGGAAAGTAACTTCCCTGTGTGCTTATTATTATTATTATTTTTTTATACCACGTCGGTGGCAAACAAGCATACGGCCCGTCTGATGGAAAGCAGTCACCGTAGCCTATGGGCGCCTGCAACCTCAGGGTGTCACATGCGCGTTGCCGACCCAATAAAAATAACGTTGGCACATGATGATGATGATAGATCAGCGACGGACCTCAGAAGTCAATTATAACCATTAGCCTTATCATGAGTTGCCGCTGCGTTATTAACGCGGACTTACTCGTACGGTCGGCTCTAATAATATGTATACGATTTTGATCCTTATACCTTTGACATACGCTCCGAAATGTATACATATTATTAGACGTGACTGTACTTTCTATCCGGCTCGCTCACACCAATAACGAGGCAGAAGCTCAACGGCTACCTGTCTCATTGTAAAATGTTACTTGTCAATCCTTATTTATGACTTGTTTCCTAAGGACACGGAACGCTTCTCAAAAGTATCTAGTAAACTACATAGTTCCACGATGTTAAAGTATCAAAATGCTTTGTAGCAGCATCCCATACAATTTTCAATCGTGCCAACCTCCCGGGTCAAATATCGATTATCGATAGATCTCCAGCGTTATCGGCCCATCTTTATGGAAAGGACAATCGATATTAGCCGATCGGTTGTCCTTGTTAAGGACTCGGAATGATAGAATTAAATTTTACTGTCTCTAAGATGGCGGTATAAAGATGGTTACATCTTACAAGATCCTTGATGGGATTCAAAGAAAACATACTAGTGTCGGGAATACATTGGGGTACATGTTTGACAAGGGGCAATCAGAAAAGCTATTAAAACTAACTACTATATTATTACAATTATATGAATTTGATATAAATAAATATGTAAAGCCTTAAATTCTTAATCGAGCCAACCGTAGCTCAGATCGATTTGTGTAAAATGTGTTTTGAAAACATTTTCATTGCAAGCTGTAAACAGTTGGCAGTTAAAAAAAAACTACACAGTTTTTCTATGTAGTTCATTTTTAGTGTAGTTCAGCTGTGAATAAATAAAAGTAAAAAATACTTGTTTCTATAGTTCCTTTTTTAGCATTTGAAAAAAGACGAGCGATAATAACATGACCTATGATTTTATTAACAAAACATTTAGGTATGAAAAGAAGTCAAAGCAAATACCTATGTGAGAACTATGAATTTTATAAGTGTGTACTCTGCGTGTTACCTGCTTTCATATGTAATATAAACAAATTTTAAGAAAAAGTTCAATAAATTCCAATAAAAGATATAGATTTTACCTTATTTATAAAAATACGAAGTAAAGACGAGACTAACATTGACTTGACAAACTTAATAATACATAATAATTCATCAAGTCAGCATTATGTTGAGTACCAATTAACATTGAAAAGGTTCTGCATTAAAACAACATTTGTATCACGCTAAACCGTCGAAAAGTATCAATCAGCTAAGGAACTACAGAGAGTGCCTAGAAAACATAGCGTATCTTCCAGAATTATAAAATTATCCATAAAAACGGAATCATCCAAGAATCGATCGATATAATAAATAAATATCTTGGGACATCTTACACAAATCGACGTCGTCCCACGGTAAGCTCAATTAAGGCTTGTGATGTGGGTACCAAGCGACGATATAATGGATAGATATATACAGATACTTATATACATAGACAGCCATGACCAAGGAACAAATATTTGTGATAAATAAATACACAAATAATGCCCTCGCCGGGAATCCAACCCGGAACCTCCAGCTTCGTAGGCAGGGTCAGTTCGTAGCCAACTAGGCTACGGAATCTGATATTACCGTCACAATGTCTATAAACCCTCCATAATCACGTCTCTCAGTGTCAGATGGTTAGCATAATATACAAATTATACAATTGAATAGGTTCCTAACAGTAAAGACACAACAAAATTTACTTGTTTTACATGTATTAGGGAGAGTCGTATCGAAACGCTAAGCTTTCTAAGCTTTGAACTCTAATTTACGCGCTTCGTAGGTTATTTATTCCGTAATAAATATGTCAATTACGGTAGTCGAGCCGTGACAGATTTACCGACTTCACAATTAGTTGTATGGTGAAAAATATGTATACTCATAGAGACGATCCGTCCCCATTTGTTTGTGAGTGTTGTAAGGATATCGATTAAGGTTAGCTACATTCGATCAGATTTTATGATTTCATTGGATAACAAAATTAACAAATAGATACCTAAACGTAATGCTGTTTGCCTGTTTCGATAAAAATCTCTGAAAAACACTCCGTTTTACAACAAGCATTTTGTATCTATAAGTTAAAAACAACAAAAAATGTCTCTGGCAGTTTGCTTCCTAAACTTAAAAAAAAAACAATGAATGGCGTTTGGCTTGCGTAGGGCTGCGGAGGTCCGATTTTATTTCCGAGAAATCCGATACTCGGTTAAAAAAGATCGATGTGATCAAACTGCATCACTTCCAAGTATTTTGATGGGATTCCGTCAAAGCTCTCGATAATCGGGCCGATTGTGATTTTTCGGATATTTGAACTAGACCTGTCGTCTGTGAATCCGGTGTTAATTTATGCAAAAGCGGCGCCTCTAGTCAAAGCAAAGACTAACGATGTGAAAACGATCAACAAGCATGTGTTTTTTTTAATACTGCTTATATAAGCTAAGTTATGCTCCCAGCCTAGAATTAAGCATTTTAACGGCCATTAGATTGTAAAACTAATATTTATTCGTTCGACATTAAATTTTTAATGACAGGTTTTGTTCAAAGTTTTTAACGTTTTTGCGCATCGTCGCTTCGTTAGTTAAGTACATATGAGCTAAACTATTGAATAATTCATTGACCTGTTTTAGTTTTGAACAGCACTTTGATTTTGTTCTGTTCAGATTCTAAATTCGAATTACCAATTTCCGTGCGATACCTATTAAACTTTTATAGCCTGTTTTTTGGTGACAGGTAGAATAGGGGATATTGTGGTTTAATTTTTTTTGATGCTAGAACAAAAGGTGTAGAGGGAAATAAAAGGAAATGAAGAGATAAAATGTTTACGACCTGATATGGTGTCAGTGTCGTCACTAACGTTCTAAGTTTATGGGAATTTAAAGCCTCTAATATTAGGTTGCTGTAGAACAGGAAATCTAAGGATACGATTATCTGTAAATAAGACTGACATTTTTTTTGTCTCAATACTGATATTGTTGAACCTATTTTTTTATCTTTCAAATCAGAAATATGAATAATAGTACATTTTTGATTAATGTGACACAGGGACAGACAATCTTAGCAAGAGTGAAGTAGGTACCTACATTTAATATTTTAAGGAGTTCTTAGACAGCGTGGAGGATTTAGAGAAGTAAATGATTTATTTTGGTAATGAGTTTCTAATGAGTCGGTAGCTACAGGCGTCTACAGGCTACGGCAAGCGCTTACCATTAGGCGGGCCTATGTGGTAAAAAATCTTAATAAGTATATTTAAGTAATAATAGCGGCTCTACAACTTGGAACGCGGCTACAATGAAAGCTCATACATTCGATATTTAAATTCGATATCATTATTTAATAATTAATAAATCTGTATCGAGTTACGTACCCGTCGTCGCTTCTTTCGTCCTTATAAATTCCAGCAATAAAAAATCAATAAAACGTAATGGCGTCCATATTTATTTATAAAGTATTAGATTATTATATTTCACCTATTCGATGGTTTCGTTTTGGAAAATCGGTATGATCCTAGACTATACCCATGTTAAAAAGTCACAACTCCTGCTATAATTGTGACTCTTAAGACCTATGCAACAGTATAACGATATAATTTTGTCACCATTTCAATCTAGGATATGAGAATAATTTTAAAAGTTTACTGCGGTTTGATTTTAATATTTTTAATACGTACCTACTAAACTGGGGTGTTAGTGTTATAATGTTATCAACTTAATTAACTGGCAGGTTTTTTACTTCTCATGTTAAAGCTAAGACTTAATTCAAATGTAGGTATTTTAATCCCTATAAAAATGCGTGTCTAATTTAATACCACGTGATCCTTAAATTATAAACAGTATTATTTTCCTGGACCCGTGTTAGCAGATTTTATCAAGCGGCCGGCCAATTAACGAATCGAAATAAGAACAAGCGGCATTTGGGAAGGCAATTTATGAATTCCGCGACCATACACCATCTCATCCACGCGCGTATACTGCCGACCACCAAACAGGTGGACGACCACCTTAATCAAAATATAATTTATACAACAGTATGAAAATGTCAATATTAATAGACCAATAAATTAACCAACCCCTACGTTAAAATTTTAAAATCAAATACCCATAAATATAGCCATATTAAAACATAAAATAGGGTAAACAATCGTAAATAAAAATTACATCGAAAACACACAATGTGATCGTTAATTCAAGTATAAATTATGTCTATTTTGAAGGTTTTTACACTTTTTTGTCCCATTCGAATCTAACTGATTGTAAAAAAACGAGGTTCTCAATCTGTATCTTTTTTGTGGCTGTTTTAGCGGCGCCTGTGGCGCGGCAAAACCCTTTAGTCCGAATTTAAGACTAAACTTTTTTCTCCTTTTCTAATTCAAGGCAATTCTGTTTTGTCGCCAGCGTAGCGGCCAGTATTATTAATCCTTTTCCCTTCCCTATCTACAACCGCTTTATTTTGTCGAACCTATTTTGTCCTTTGTTCAAGTAGCCAGTGTTTTTGAATTTTTAATCGATTAGTTTTGAATTCCATAGATTAGATGTAATGCGAAGAACTTTCTTCAAGTGTTTTAGAAGTTTCGAGAATGTAAATCGATTTTAGAGCCTGGTAATATAGGAGGGAATTTTATTCAAATTTTGTGATTAACCACGCAGTTTGTCAAAGTGATTATAATTTCACGCAGTTGTAGTTGAAGTATTCGTGGAATTCATTCCAAAGACCCTTGAATTCGGCGCTTTTGTCTAGACTTCTAATTTAAATACTCGGGGACAAAGCTTGTATGCGCGTATCTAAGTTATTCAGGTATTCAGAGAATTCAGAAATGAAATTCAGAATTGTATTTAAATGAAGAGTTATTTATTTTAAACAATCTAGTCTTTTCTAACCTTTGCAGTCTCTCGAATAAGTTAGTGAAAAATAAATTATAATTATTTTCAATGCGGACATTTTTTTCAGAGCTAAGAGGTGTTTTCTAAAATTTAAAATAACTATATTTATAAAATATAATAGGAATATTAGCAAGTTACCTTCGTATCAGTATCGTTGAATACTTATAAATAATAACGTGTCTACATTACACATACTTCCTATGGAGACACCAAAATATTTTCATCAATAATTTAAATATGTATCTGGTATTTATAGAAAAACAGATGATTAGTTATTTTTTGACTGCATTTATGAAACCCGGTTACACACTTTAAGGTACATTCAGACCAAACGAGCATTCGCTATTCTACTCCCCCATTCTACGAAATTCGATAGTTACACAAAACGTGATTCGTTGATTTCGTAGAGTGGGGGATAGAATAGCGAATGCTCGTTTGGTCTGAATGCACCTTTACGTGTAACCGGGAACAACGTGAAATCGGACTACCTAAGACCGAAGAGGTGGCCAGTAAATTTTTTTTGCGTCTACATACTGCCAAGTTTGTTTGCCAGATTATTGTCATTACCTACTTGAATCTCATTAAAGCAGTGACTCGACAGTACCCTGTCGAGTCACTGCTTTAATGAGATTCGAAAAAGCGAAGAATGCCACAATACGAATGTTTGGAGGGAATGGCGGGATAAGTAGCATTCCAGGTTCGCTCCAGGAGGGTTGCAGAGGGCAAGTGAGAGGTATTTTTATGAAACACCGAAGAATGTTCCCAGATTGAATAGTTTTTGTGGTAAAAATTGGAGAACACCCGAAAGCGGGAAATGTATTATAAGTTTTCTTGAATTTTTAAGGTCTGGCTGGTCGGTTGGTATGTCGCAATTTTCAATAAATTCGTATAGTCACGTAGAATATAAGTAATTATGTATACATATCAAAACGTATGTCTACGACAAGGAATAAAACCGTTAATAGGGACCATTATTTTTGCAGTCAACCTATAAATTGAATATAGACAATAAAATGTATAAATCTTGGCGACGAAACGAATTTTATAAGATTTTACCTCCTATATTCCTTACAAAACTTGCCGAAATGATTACAGTTGTTATCGAGAACTGCCCAAACATATTCCTCTTATTTATATTCCTAACATCATAATACTCATATTCTTTTAATTTTTTTTATGTATGTTTTTTTTTCCGCATGTACCTACAGTCGACGTGAAAAATATGATTACGGTATAGGTGCCAAAAATATATTTCCATGACCTTAATATCAAGGCAATAAAGTCGTGTAAATATATTTTTGGCACCAAAACCGTAACGATATCTTTGACGTTGACTGTACCGTTATATCCCAATTTAGCGAGACCACTCGTACTGTTTGCAATCTGTGTGCTCTGCGACAAGGGTGCATCGACTGTCGATAACTCAATTTGGACCCTTCCCTTCCGACCCGCTAATGACGTTGTTTGTTGCCCCACAACTGAACTGTTTCCGACTGACATGTGTAAAGATCATACCCATTTGTTTCCTTCGTAAGTACATTTGTGACATTTTAATAGTTATTCAGATCTTAGTACATTTTTTTTATACCACGTCGGTGGCAAACAAGCATTCGGCCCGCCTGATGGAAAGCAGTCACCGTAGCTTATGGGCGCCTGCAACCCCCCAGGGGTGTCACATGCGCGTTGCCCACCCAATAAGAACTTGTACACTCCTCTTTTGAAGAACCCCATACTGTGAGAACGCATTTTTTTATTTAGGAACTATTTTACCAGTATACATCGCATTTGTGTTTGTCTTATTAAAAACTAAACTAAAATTCGTAGGTACTCATTTTCATCCTGTAAAAAAAGCACTCGTTTTAAATAAAAACCCAAAAATTATCATTTAGAGCTGTTACATAATTACTTTGTAGATTAATTTGACACTTAAGGTCCCTTTATCACAACTCTATTCTTAAAAATAGAAAAAAAAAATTAAAAATGGAACTCATTCGAAATTCGAACACTAATCGTAACGGCGGAGACATTAAAGTATTTAAGCACAATGGTTTAAAGGGATCCATACATTATCCAATCCTTCGTAAAATGCAGGTAAATTACTTATACCTCTTATTTATACTTCATTTTTCTTTAATCTTATAAAATCGTTTTCTGTGGAATCTGGAGGTGATTGCTTTGATCGGATAAGATACATTCATATTGATTTAAACTTTCACGATTATTACTCATCATTTTAATGTCAAACAGGACTTGATGGCGTAAACTTACCTACGTTTCCTGACGTTACATCCCTGGTCGCAGGGAGAATTTTGTTCTGAGATTGCCCAAAACGTCAGGATAATAATAAACGTAGTAAGTATTTAATTTATCAAACGACTTTTCGTAATAAATAAAATATGTAGCAATCACTGCCCAATTAATAGATTGGCAAGTTTAACCGATTGATATAGCAAATCGGACAGGTAACCCGACATTTGGCATCCAGCCAATCTGATAGTGAATGGGATACTTAAATAGAGCTGCGCTCAAAACGAGTGAACGAATAATCGGCTATTCGTTCTCCGCGGCCCAGTATCAGGGTGATCCCATTAGGCAGGCGCTACATTACACGGCCGATAAGGGTGGAGTGACTCCATTAATCATGGATTCCCGATTCATTAGTGAGGGCGTGCGGCGATTTGTCATACTCGTATGTGTGGCCGTGGCCTTAGACAACTCTTCAAGCTTGCTGGAGCTGGATTAACTTTCTTTGACTACGGTTGTAGCTGAAACAGCCAAGCTTGAAATATGGAGAAGTCTATTAGCTACTTGAAACAATACTTGCCCCAGTATTTAGTTCATGATTTCGTACATCCTTGCTTTCCGATACCTACCCTACAGGTAACACTACTTAGTGCATGAAGCGCTACTTCTTTTTATTGATCTCATTGTTTTATTCGATAACTGTTGCATTTTTACAGGAAGTACACTCAACCAGTTGGTTTTTCCTGGGCCACTGCAGAAACATGTAAAAGTATCAAATTCTACAAACAAAAATATCATGAAAGTTGCAAGCAAATCAAATTAGAGAGATTTCTTCCGGTTTGATTTATAGCTTCACTCTGGCATAGTTCGCGAACATAATTCTAGTGAACTATCCCTAACTCTTATTTCAATGGTTTTAGACAATGATAAGTCTTTCTCCCCGGTCTTGCTTTACTGTTTCAAAACTGCTCTCTATCTGCAGAGGTTGTAAATGAAAATCCGCCGACGAAGACAAACGACGCAAAACGCCCTGTCAGTTATCACTTACGGCCGTACACGTCCGAGTCGTTACTGTCTCTGCTCTGACGAACTCACGTGATTGTTCCATTTTTGAATATGGAACTTTATTCGAGAAGGTATACAGTTCTTATGGAATACGTAAAACGGTTACGAGTTGTGCGTTATGTCACATTATGACGTTAAGTGATATTTATTTGTTTTGATTTGTGAGGATTTGCTTGAGATGATTTTATTTAGGATCGAAGGGGGTGTTAGGGGGTATTTTCGGCGCCACGGTATAACCCTCCCTTAACAAATAGGGGAAGGATTCATTTAAGACAGGTATTCGCGATTGTTATTAGTAATTGTTTAGAGTAGAGGCGAGAAAAACAAAGTTGTTATGATGTTGTCAGGCGGGCGATAATGTTTTGCATAGTAAAATAGTTTCTGGCTTTCTTTTAGCCATTTTCAGCTTTGTAACGGGTATTAAGTTGAGGAATTGTATAGTAGTAAAATGTTGTGAATCGTTGTGGATTTTTTGTTACTATCGGTATTTTTGAATATTCTTAGTCGGCCTGTTGTTCTGGAGTTAGACGAAATATTATGTAATATTAAAAAGAGTTATCTAATTTTGAAATGTGTGATAGATTATTTGTTATTGTGCAAATCATAGTTTTTTTGTTATTCTGTCACATCACCGTTGGAATAAAAATGACGTACCTAGTTTACTGGAAGTGATTCAGCACGCTCTACTAATAGTTATCTATATATATAAACGGCAATGTCCTGACTGACTGACTGACTGACTGACTGACTGACTTAAATCAACGCACAGCCCAAACCGCTGGTCCTAGAGAGTTCAAACTTGGCATTTAGATTCTTTATAATGTCTAGAGGCGCACTAAGAATGGATTTTTAAAAATTCCTCCCTTAAAGGGGTTAAATGGGGGGTTAAAGTTTGTATGGGGAAACAAGATTAGTTGGGCTATTTTATTCGAAACTTCACAGGAATGTTTTTAATAATAAATAAGTAAACACATATTTCAGGGTTTTTGAAAATTCATTCCCTATGGGGGTTAAATGGAGGGTTAAAGTTTGTATGTTGAAATAAGATTAGTTGGGCTATTTTATTCAAAACTTCACATGAATGTTTTTAACAATAAATAACTAAACACGTGTTTCAGGTTTTTGAAAATTCGTTCCCTATGGGGGTTCAATGGAGGGTTAAAGTTTGTATGGGGAAATAAGATTAGTTGGGCTATTTTATTCGAAACTTCACATGAATGTTTTTAACAATAAATAAGTAAACACGTGTTTCAGGTTTTTTGAAAATTCATTCCCTATGGGGGTTAAATGGCAGGTTAAAGTTTGTAAGGAGGAACCAGATTCGTTGGGCTATTTAATTCAAAACGTCATAGAAGTGTTGTTGCCAATGAAGAAGTAGGTACTTATCTACATACCTCTACCATGTTATATAGTACGAGTATTTTAAATACTCCTAAGGGGGTAAAAATGGCGTTGAAAGTTTGTATGAAAAAAAGTTTAGTTTTAGATTAAGAAATTTCATATTGCGTAAACTAATTTAGAATAAAAATCTAAGAAAAGTAATTCCCGGATTTTTCAAAATTCACCTCCTAAAGGGTTGAAATGGGGCTCCAAAGTTTGTATGGCGAAACAAGATTAGTTGGACTATTTTATCCGAAAGTTCGCAGGAGTATTCTGTAAATTAAATGAGAACATAAATAATTATCCTTTATTTAAAATTTTCGAAAAACAAACAAACAAAGGTTAGTTATTTATGTTTACTTCTGGTTCTAGAGATTCCAAATTTAGCACGTAGGTTCCTTTAAGGGTGTAGGGGTGGTTTAAAAAAAAATAAGTCAAGTCAAAATCCACACCCTTAGGGGTGCAATGATGGGGGTCCAGAGTTTGTATGGGAAAACTTGATTATTTAAACTATTTTATCCGAAACTTTACAGGAGTATTCCTAAACATAAAAAGATAAAGATGTGTTTTAGGTTTTTGAGAATTCAACCCCTGAAAGGGGTGAAATGGTGAAACAGTAAAAAAACATCATGGATATCGTTTCTATGGTTTATCGAGTCACTGTGGTGGGAGTCCTGATTGACTGACTCATCACGGGTTAAATGTTTTGGCTTGACTATTCCATCATAAGAGAAAAGGACGAAGCCTGTGGCGGATAACATTATTGTTTTGTAGGAGCGTGAATATCTGAGAATTTCAACCGCCTAATTTTGGTGGCATCATTTTTGCCGAAGTTTCTAATCGTCTCAATATTATACTTCGCCATTTGTATAAGGTATCGTGCCTCCTTAAAATGACAAAGTAGCACATTGTAACGAATAGAAACTTCGTCAAAAAATATGCTACCAAAATTAGGCGGTTGAAACGCTTAGATATTCACCCAAAAAATGACGATGCCTGCGATGCTAATTTTAATTAGTGTAGTTTATTTGCAATTAAGTATTTAATTATGTCATACTAATATGCTGTTCAATGAAACAGACTTCAGACAGAAAATGTAATAAGGTAAGATTCTACTTCGGTTTAGGAAAGGTAAGAACTGCGATCCCACACAGAAACGAACGGCTATCAAAGTAGGTTTTGGGTTAGGTTAGAACTGCGACCCCACATAGAAACGAACGACTATCAAAGGAGGTTCAGGTTATGTTTTACATTTTTTTTCATAGAAGTCCAAAATCTACGCGTGCGAAGCCGCGGGCAAAAGCTAGTTTGTTATACAAGGGTGCAAAGTTGTATTTTACCCGCGAGTATGAAATTGAAACACGAGCAAGCGAAAGGATTCTATAGTTCTAAAATAGAATCCTGAGCAGCGAGTGTTTTAACATACGAGAAGTAAAATACATTTGCACCCGTGTGTAACACAAAACTTTTCCCCTCACTATAGCGAGGAAACTCAAAAAAGGTAATTATTTGTTCACATTACAATCATCATGGGGTTAGTGATAATAATTTTCCAAATGCATCATGTATTTAATGCAAGATTTTGTCGCAGTAAACTTAGCACGAAAAAGTAAACGCAGCACGATTTTAACACATTCCTGTAGTTGCACACCAACGCCAATGCATTATTAAATCATTCTCATTCATTATTTTTACAAAATTATAACAGAACACCCTGAAAGTTGTTTAGTTTACTATTTTTATGCGTGTGCGAGTCGGTAAATAAAGATTATAACCTATAATATTCTTTGACAATGTTGACGTTGACATTTTCTGCGTTTTGTGATTGCATCTAGTCATCTTATCATCATTCACTAAAACAATTGTTACTTATGGAATTTTAGGATTTATATGTTAAAATCATCATATTATATAAAGGTTTGTATTTTACACTAAATTCTCAAACAAATTATTTAATTATCATTAATATGGAACAATTTCCATGAGCATTTTACGTTTTGTTATTCCAAAACCAAGATCATTACTTTGCCACACAAGTGAATAATATGCGTTTTTACACGTTCGTATTAAAGGATAAACGAGCACTTTACGAGCTAGTGAGGGGAAAAATGATTAGATTAATTAGTGGTGAGTATGGTGACCCGCCATATAGTTAACTGTCGAAAGTTCAAAGTCTTGTATATTTTAGGCTCGTTTTCACCAAACATTTATTCGAAGAATAACGCTTACTCTATAAGTAATGTCAAAACTCCATAGTAATTTGACACTTATATCTGAGAGTACGTTTTATTCTTTGAATAAGTTTGGTGAAATCAAGCCTAAAGGTGGATTTAGACCAAACGAGCGAATGCTCATTCTATCCCCCACTCTACGAAATCAACGACTTTCGAAGAATCATGTTTTGTGTAACGAACGAATTTCGTAGAGTGGGGGATAGAATGGGAATTCGCTCGTTTGGTCTAAATCCACCTTCACATAATAATAGCATTATGTGTGATTAACTGTGATTATAAGTATGATCCAGGGAACGTTGTCGTCTTGTCGAGTTACTAAGTACTTACCAGTGGACATCCGTCTTGAACCAAATAAGCAGAAATTTAAGAAAAAATTAAAAATGTATTTATTAAATAGCCTGCCATAGTAACTGTCAAGTCCGTCCTAACTTAAGTTAATGTGTTTATTTTCTTATTTACTTTTATCCTGCAGTCAAACTGTTGAACAGTTTTGCAGGGCCTGTGATAATTGTAATATTTGTCAACTGTTTTAATAATTCAATAAATAATAATAATAATTGCTTTGGAGAGTAGTCGAATATTTATAATTTAATTTAACCATTTGTATCATGATCATAATAGAATTTTAACAAATCGGCTGCTCCAAGGAGAAAACAATTAAGTCGTTTTTTACGAAAAAAAATTTTTTTGTTTTATATTTTTCCTTGACCTAAGCCGCATATTTTCATATTTTTGTATTATTTTTATATGGCATAGTTCTTCAGTTATTTGCGAAAAACAAATTCAAGCAAGTCAATACGACATCAAAAACCATGCTATATTCAAGTATGTGGGACCTAACTACTTTGAAATCAAGCAAGTACAATCGATGTTACTTGTTTCTTCCTTGGTCGTGATACATACTTGTTTTCATCATTGCCCTTTTAATAAATTACAACAAATTATCCGAACTTACTTGAATTGAACATGGTTAGATAGTCAACTTACTTGTTTTCACCATGGGCAGGGACAATGTTGATCTTATTCGTGACGAAGCATTGATGCGAGATGCTTAACATGTGACAATCACAGTACAACGATTATTAAATACATATTTAGTTAAAATACAATTGGTTTTATACTAACTTCTATCGATATTTTGCATTAGAATAAATCTACGGTAGTACTTACTTTAATTTATTATTCTACAAACGATAAGATAGACTTATTTAAAAACAAATAAGTACAGTTACTTGATTTCACCAAGAGATTGTTATGTCTGTTCTTGTCAAATTACCACGCAGAAAAACATTCTCTGCCGCCTTTCCTATACGTATATAGTTACATCAATGAAAAAAAAAATGTTATAAAGTCAATACTCAGAAATCCCTTATTTTTTCATTTATTTCGATACGTTTTTTACTTACCGAGAAAATAATTATTAAAGTTAAAATCAGTTTTTTGGCTCTCCTGTAAAATTTGCTAAAACCTACTTACTTGCTTTTACTTTGGAGCAGCCGAAATGTATCAGTAGAAAGTGGCTAACAATACTCCTATGTTAAAAACACAATTAAAAATTACACACGCCATGCAAAAATAGCCTTTTCCCCGATGTGTTAAGACCCATACCGACAGTATTTTATTACTTCAATTGTACCACCCACTGTAACAAGCATCGAACTAAATAGATCACTTGTCAAACAATTCAATTAACAATAGCCCTTACAATTGATATGAAAATAATTCACTGAACCACAGTAACTACAAAATAAAATAACATCCAAAAATCATACTTAAAGTCTAACCGTTAAAGATTATGTCCAATTTAAATTTTGGTAAAATATAATTTGATAAAACACGTCCCTACGTACTCTACTACATCAAACTTAATTGAATTTTAATCCTTAAATTATGAGGAATAAAGTTTAGAAATAATTTCGTCGACAGTAAAACAAGCTTGCTAAAATTAGTAGTAGGTGTCATTTATCCATGAGAAACATTGGGTTCTTTATGGTCAGCGCTACAATGCGACGTTCATGAAGGTATTTTATCGGGCGATCGCGCGGCGATCGATCAACGCTGATGGATCGTTATCCTGTGAGGTGAAAGTGCTTTGTTACAATAATAGGGCTTTGGGCTACTTGCCTATTGTACCATTTTAACACTTCTCCTGTCAAATTATATTAATACAATCATCATCATTGGCTTTTAAGATCTATATTAATATGATTTAAATAGCCTGTGGGGAACGGTATTTAAGTATGTCTACATACCTAGGTTGCTTATACACCGTGATCTCTAATAACCCGAAAGATTTTAACCACGCATTTTTGATGTAAAAACAAACGAAAAATATTATATGACTTTTGTCATTTTTGGCGAAAAAAAAAAATTAAATACAAGATATCAGAAAAATTATGTATCGTTTAGAATATGATTAGCATTCTTGTTAATGATCACTAAGTTCCGGCACATTATGTATTTATCAACTACTATAAAACTTATCGATGACAGTTATGTCGATGTTTAATTTTGACAATCTCTCGTTCTTGCTAGAAAAATATCGAGGTATAGATAGTGCGCAATATTTGAGACGAGCTTTATCTCAATTAAAATGTTAATAACATCAGACAGTAGTTAAATAGAGTGTTGAGTTGGGTTACTCGACGGAATGATCCCTCATATGTTTATGGCGGTATAAAATAAACAAGTCGGATCAGCCTGTTCACTAACCGTCATCGCACAGTGACGCAATCACTAGGGCTGCCACAGTTTTAGTTTCATATCATAAAATAGTACATACATTACACAAGTGCGAAAAACATGAAATTCCATGCAGAGGTAGAGGCAGGTTGCGAACCCCTAGATCGTCAGGAGGACATGTATGTATGTGACTCTTCAGTAATACTACTCTAGTAAATATGCTCGGCTACTTACATGTGCATAATGGTACCCGCAGGCGTCCATGCAGAGGTAGAGGCAGGTTGCGACTTGCGACCCCCTGGATGGTCAGGAGGCCATGTATGTATGTGACTCTTTAGTAATACTACTCCAGTAGATGTGCTCGGCTACTTACATGTGCATAATGGTACCCGCAGGCGTCCATGCAGAGGTAGAGGCAGGTTGCGACTTGCGACCCCCTGGATGGTCAGGAGGCCATGTATGTATGTGACTCTTTAGTAATACTACTCCAGTAGATGTGCTCGGCTACTTACATGTGCATAATGGTACCCGCAGGCGTCCATGCAGAGGTAGAGGCAGGTTGCGACTTGCGACCCCCTGGATGGTCAGGAGGCCATGTATGTATGTGACTCTTTAGTAATACTACTCCAGTAGATGTGCTCGGCTACTTACATGTGCATAATGGTACCCGCAGGCGTCCATGCAGAGGTAGAGGCAGGTTGCGACTTGCGACCCCCTGGATGGTCAGGAGGCCATGTATGTATGTGACTCTTTAGTAATACTACTCCAGTAGATGTGCTCGGCTACTTACATGTGCATAATGGTACCCGCAGGCGTCCATGCAGAGGTAGAGGCAGGTTGCGACCCCCTGGACGGTCAGGAGGCCATGTATGTATGTGACTCTGTAGTAATACTACTCCAGTAAATGTGCTCGGCTACTTACATGTGCATAATGGTACCCGCAGGCGTCCATGCAGAGGTAGAGGCAGGTTGCGACCCCCTGAATCGTCAGGAGGCCATGTATGTCTGTGACTCTTTAGTAATACTACTCCAGTAGATGTGCTCGACTACTTACATGTGCATAATGGTACCCGCAGGCGTCCATGCAGAGGTAGAGGCAGGTTGCGACCCCCTGGATGGTCAGGAGGCCATGTATTTATGTGACTCTTTAGTAATACTACTCTAGTAGATGTGCTCGACTACTTACATGTGCATAATGGTACCCGCAGGCGTCCATGCAGAGGTAGAGGCAGGTTGCGACCCCCTGGACGGTCAGGAGGCCATGTATGTATGTCATCATCATCATCACATCAGCCGAAAGACGTCCACTGCTGAACATAGGCCTCCCCCAAAGATTGCCACAATGACCGGTCCTGCGCCACCCGCATCCAGCGGACTCCCGCGACCTTCACCAGGTCATCGGTCCACCTTGTGGGGGGCCTACCCACGCTACGTCTTCCGGTACGTGGCCGCCACTCAAGAACCTTCCCGCCCCAACGGCCATCGGTTCTACGCGCAATGTGCCCCGCCCACTGCCACTTCAGTTTAGCGATTCGGAGAGCTATTCCGGTTACTTTGGTTCTGCTGCGGATGGTCTCATTTTTAATCCGATCACGCAGAGAGACTCCTAGCATAGCCCTTTCCATGGGTCCATATTGGCACTTATACAATTTTTTCTTCGAATATTTTTACTAATACCGTTTTTTACTCATAATCATCATTACTCCGAAAAATTTTTCTCATACTTTTTTTCTTACTAAAAATTATACTTCTACCTACAATGTTCATAACGATTTTTATTTCGAAATTTTATCCTCCTAAAGTCGTCAAGTAGATTAATCTATACTCATAAAGTTATTTGAAATACATTGTTTATTTATAAACATTTTCCCATTAGGTTCACTCTGTTGTGTTATAATTCATTTATGAATAACATAAACTATGTAGACATAATGGGCTTTGTGCAGAAACTGTTGTGACATACTCAACTTTAGTATATTTCTTTGTGGCAGATTTCGAGTTGTTCGAATATTATTCGAGCATAATGTCGATGCTCCTATTTATGATGAGGCATAATCTGGATGTGCATAAAAAGTATCGGCATAGTTTGTTTTAGCATAAGAGAGAAGGAATAATGAGGGTTTTCGATAATTTTTCTGCCACCAGGCGGCGCTTCGTACGTACCTGGTCTCGACAACTGTCAGATTCATACTATTCATAGGCACCTGGGCCTAAAATATTGAAATTCTATTTTATTTGGAAGAGAATTGATTTTGTAATGGATTACGACTATTACACGGTCATCGAACTGAAGACGGAGCTATAAAACAGGCGCGCAAAGTCACTGGTATTCAAAATAATTACTTTAACTTTGTTAATTTCATGAGAATTGACTTGGAACTATTTTATTTATTTATTTTAGGTAACAATATGCCTAAAGTAATGGTTTTCAGAATAAATAAACCTATAAATATGTTGAAAATTAAATGCGCGTATTTATTTTGACAGTTCGTTAAACGGTCGGCTCAGTGCTGCCATCTCACTTCCCCATAGCGGCAGAAAAAGTATCAAAAACCCTCATTACAACCTCTCAATATAATCGAGGTACTTAGTAGTAATATTCTATACGTTACTTACTGTGTTACTGAGCTGAGTACTTTCTAGGTTGCTAAAAAAAAAATAACCTCGAAGACTAAGGCGGGAGCAAAGCTCCCGCCTTAGTCTTCTAACCTAACCTATCCGAGTCGGATCTGCCCCGGAAGGTTTTGTTCGCTCGCTTCGCTCGCTCACTGCAGAAATTTTCACCCTCGCAGCAAATTCTGCCTGACGAAAAAGGCAAGTTTCGAACAAGTGGCTACATGCCCAAAAAAAAAATGCAAATCTAATTTCTGTCTTATAACACTCTGCGTAATTAATGATATGCCAAGATAGTTTCGGACAAAATAATATTCGGAATATTGTTATTTAAGCCAATGTTTCTGTCTCATTAAGTTGATGCCAAAATAGATTATACCAAGTCTGTTATGTCCTAAGCGTTTCGGACAAAAAAGTTTAGAGGGAACCCGTTTAGTACAGTACCTACTCTGCCACAACCTGATTTGTGCAGGTAGCTAGTTTACAGTAATAGTACGATTTCTATTTAATTAAGCAAAAATAATTCATACATAAAACCAGTACAGATAAAAATAAATACCTATAACATTAGAATATATAGCATAAAATAAGTGTAGTGAAAAATTATATAAACATAAAAGTTAGTACTAAAAATATGTATGAAAAACAATATTATGAACATAAATAATTCTATGTGATGATGATTATGAACAAAGATTATTCTAAATACCGATCATTATGAAGTTAAATTGTATAAGAAAAATTTTCGGAGTTCCAATAATCTAAGTTGCAATTTTATAAATACTTTGGCGCACCCCCTTTCCATTGCCCTTTGGGTGACTTTGAGCCTTCTTATGAGGCCCATTGTAAGCGGCCACGTTTCAGTACCGTATGTCATCACTGGTAACACACACTGATTAAAGACTTTCGTCTTCAAACACTGCGGAATATTGGACGAAAATATGTGTCGTAGCTTCCCGAACGCTGCCCAACCGAGTCGGATTCGACGATTGACCTCTTTCTCGAAGTTGGACCTACCAAACTGGATAGTTTGTCCTAGGTATATATATTCGTCTACAACTTCGAGTGTAAAGTCTCCGATTATTACGGGAGTTGGTGCTACATGGGAATTTGACATGATTTTCGTCTTATCCATGTTCATCCTAAGACCAACTCGTTCGGAGGCTTTACTGAGGTCAACGAGCATAGTACTCAAGTCCTCCAAGGTCTCAGCCAAGACTACTATATCGTCAGCGAATCGAAGGTGAGTGAGGTACTCGCCGTTTATGTTGATACCCAGCCTTCTCCAGTCCAGAGTCTTAAAGACATCCTCCAGTGCAGCGGTAAACAGCTTAGGCGAGATGACATTTCCTTGCCTAACTCCCCGCTGCAGCAGAATAGGCTTCGAGCTCTGGTCTTGGAGTCGGACTGACATTGTGGCGCTCTCGTACAAACACTTCCACACCTCGATATAGCGGTAGTCGACTTGGCACCGTTGGAGAGACTGAAGTACTGCCCATGTTTCGATCAAATCGAAGGCTTTCTCGTAGTCCACAAACGCTAAACAGAGGGGCAAGTTATATTCTTCGGTCTTCTGTATAACCTGGCGAAGCGTATGGATGTGGTCTACGGTACTAAAGCCTCTTCGGAAACCGGCTTGTTCGGTAGGCTGGAAGTCATCAAGCCTGCGTGCAAGACGATTCGTAATGACTCTTGAAAACAGCTTAGACATGGCTCAGAAGTGAGATGGGTCGGTAGTTCTTCAATAAAGCGTTGTCACCTTTTTTGAAGAACAGTACCACCACACCTCTGTATGTATGTGACTCTTTAGTAATACTACTCTAGTAGATGTGCTCGGCTACTTACATGTGCATAATGGTACCCGCAGGCGTCCATGCAGAGGTAGAGGCAGGTTGCGACCCCCTGGATGGTCAGGAGACCATGTATGTATGTGACTCTTTATTAATACTACTCTAATAGATGTGCTCGACTACTTACATGTGCATAATGGTACCCGCAGGCGTCCATGCAGAGGTAGAGGCAGGTTGCGACCCCCTGGATCGTCAGGAGGCCAACCTTGTAGGTGGCGCGCTGTAGTATCGCTGGAACAACGGAAAAAAGAAAATCAGATCATATGACAAGCAATTGTTTTTTACGAGTATCGAACAGGGTCAAATAGTAACTGTATTAAATCACAGATATCACCTAGAGTATGGATAGGATATACTACTACATAATTACAGGGGATACATATTACAGGTAGGTACCTATACCTGGTGGCACAAAAGACTTGTAATGGTTTTGAATATCGGCATAGGGACGAAACTTTGCCGGCTTTGCGTAATTTGCATTAAGTATATACCTTGTATATTGTACTGTAATTAACTGAATTGGTAAATGAAGAGAGACGGGATGCAAGGAAGAGGATTAAGTAGTAGTCAAGAGATCCTCTCTGAGTTAGGTTTGTTAAAGTATCCCGTTTTTCTAAAGGTGGGTTTACACCAAACGAGCGAATGCTAATTCTATCCCCCACTCTACGAAATCAACGACTTTGGACGAATTACGTTTTGTGTAACGAACGAATTTCGTAGAGTCAGCCTATTTCCTACTAGTGGCTTCTCGAATGACCTATGCGTGTGAAGTTGTGAACGCATTAGGACTTAGAAGGTAATGCCTATAATCGCCACGCCGACCAACCGGCTTGGCGATCGCAGTAGTATGTCTACATTGTCTACTATGATGATGCTGCTGCCCATCATTTATTTTTATAAACGAATAGTCACTTTAATCGACCATTACGACACCCATGGGAATGGTTGGGGTGGTGACAAAAGTATTCTTAGGGCTATCAGCACGCAGCACTATAACACCGGTTTAGAGGCAGAACCAACTATTTCGGTAAAAAATCTTTTAGCAGCAAATAGTTTTCTATGGCATTGGCATAAAATCCGATTTGTCAAAACCAACTTCAAGGAAATAGTTGGTTCGGCCTTAAACCCGACGATATGCAGTTTAGTTTAATTTACGTACTTCATTTGCTAAGGTACACCCTGCTTCCCTGATGGTGACATGTTACTGAGGAAGTAAGGATACAAAACCTAAACGAATTCCCAAGCATTTAGTCACTAAACCGCTAGGTTAGCTTTACGATGCTCGCGTTCCATTGCCGACTTGCTATAGCAATAAGTAATCTAAAACGGTAACATTAGCATAACAAGGCTATTCATGGTTAACACGATTAGTTAGATCCTTTACTAGTGCGACTTGAGTTAAGGGGGAGTGGAGGAATGTACGGAATACGGTCCCATTCACTTGTCTAGTTAAATTTGCAGCTTCTGAGTATATCATAGTATCACTAAGTACATCAGTACATAGTAGTTTCCTGCTGTCTGTCCCTACTTATGCGTATGTCTTTCGAGACCAAGCAACGGATTTTAATACTGTTTTTTAATCATCATCATCATATCAGCCGAAAGACGTCCACTGCTGAACATAGGCCTCCCCCAAAGATTGCCACAATGACCGGTCCTGCGCCACCCGCATCCAGCGGACTCCTGCGACCTTCACCAGGTCATCAGTCCACCTTGTGGGGGGCCTACCCACGCTACGCCTTCCGGTACGTGGCCGCCACTCAAGAACCTTCCCGTCCCAAGGGAAGTTCTGTTTTTTAATAGATAATAGTAATTCAAGAAGGTTTGAGTATTAGGTAGGTAGTAACCCGTGGTACGCCGGGGCGAGTGATTTATAAATCGCAAATCTTAGCACCTAATTACAAACTCCTAGTTTCTATGGTTTTCGGTTACTTTGAGTTGTAACGTAAATATAAAACTGACAACCTATAGGTTTAGTACATGATTGGTGCGACAATGTAGCCGCGAGATAGACTTCCCGTCCTTCACTAACTATGTTATTATAAGACGGACGGATAGAGTCTACGCGAGATACTGTCGCTTTAATCATGTGCTAACCCTGCTGAACAGTTATTTTATTATCAAGCTATAATATTTGTTGCAGGTATGATTCAGTTATTAGGTACAATCAAGAGCATTTTATATACAATTTTAGACTTTATGCCCCAGACATAAGTACAAAACTGTATACATGTTTATGCCTTTGATTGTACTAAGGTAGTAGATAATTTTGAGTATAATTCACCTTAGTGATCTGTCGATCCTTCACGAGGATTGTCCACAAAAGCAATATTTTCATCTTGCATCAGTATACCATTCGTCAGTAGAATCGAAAAGAAAGGTAAACAAATATGGCTGACTTTCCATACCATTCGACGTCATTGACACATCGTGAAACACGTTCGCAGATCAATTTTTACGTTATTAATATGTTAATAGATAATTTTAGTTATAAATGTAAGTGAACTCAAGGTTGGTAATAAAACTAAGATTATGCTCTAAAAGTGCCTGATTATGGAATAATGCAATCTTTTAGGTTAGTTTACTTTATTTGGGACTCTACCTACGATTCTGACGAATGATATAGGTAGCTAGATATGGGCACGTGCAGTAGGTAGGTATATGATACACGCAAGAATTGTGCCATCCCGGAATCGATGGGCAATTCATATTCTAATTAAACCCTTTCCCAATTTTAAATAGCCACTTACACAACGAAGAAAATCTCATTAATGTATAATTTGCATAATTTATATCCAACTGTCAAACAAGAGATAAAACATTTACCAAAATCGCGGTTATGAATTGATAGATACCTGCGATCAATGAGTGAATATATTTGGTTTGCAAAGGCGCCCTCGATTCTATTAATTTATGTCCCAGCCAGATTGTTTATTGACGATATTTAATTGATATTGATTTATTTGTTTGTTTTATTATCAATACTTGTTTTACAGTTTCCGTGGAGATAAAAGTGATTATGGGAAATTCTGTAGAATTATATGTTAATTTTGTGATACTTCTGGAAACCGGCATCGGCACCGATTCTAGAGTAGGTAAGAGTACCTACATACTTATATCTTGAACTTAATTCCGCCTAATCATTATAAAACTGTCAATTTTATGTTAAGAATATTGTATAGGTACAATATTGATGCCTTGGTAAGAACCTACTTTATAAAAACAGTGTGATCTAATATTACTTACATATATGTGTAATCTTTATTGCACAAAAGAAAACTTGTCCTACATAAGACAAACTTAAAACCATAAGGTATTCTCTACCAGTTAACCTTGAGGCATAGTGATTTTAAAGTTTCTAGTACAAGTACTTTACATTTTGTAAGAAAATAAAGAATAATTATCTACCAATTTTCAAGAAAAAAATATCTCGTTTACTTGTCAATGTCAAACGCAAACAAAAAATGTCTCAACGTCCCCTTATAGGATAGGATGTGTTATTTTCAAAATAATATACTGTTTACATAAATGGCGCCACTTATTTAACATTATTCGCAACAACGTGCGTAAAATATAAACGCATTCAACAGCATAAAATATCAAAAGGCACTATATCCCACCACGGTAGACCCAACTTGAACCCCATTGCTATACGAACAAATTCAAAATAAAATACAGGGCTTATATTTACTTATGTCGTTTGAGTAGACACGTAAAGTATTAAGGCATTTACACACTAGGATTAGCTTCAGTACTGGCACTAAATGTTGAACGGAATGGTCCTAATTCCATATTGGACGTGAGGAATCATTTCCGCTTTTGTGTTCAGGACCTTCTTGAGAAATTAAAAAGATCTGGACATTCGTTCCCGCGCTTTTGAAGTTGGGTTGAAATGAGTCATAAACTCATAAACGTACCCACTTTGAGTAAAGCACATGCTGGGATTACTAGGTATTGTATAAGTGTGATAGGTTGAATGTATCCCCCTATTCTTTCGCGTATAACTTGGAGTTTATAGTACCTACTAAATGCTATGCCATGCTAAACAAATATGGCTGACTTTCAATAGAAATTGTTGCCTTTAACATAAATGGTAAAACACGTTCGTAGATTTCATTTTATGTTAACTGGAGAGCAGTGACAGGAAGAATACCCCATAGGAGACACGTCCCTCAGACATGAGGCTACGACTCAGAACAAGAAGATAAATATTAATAAATTTAACTAAAAGTGTATGTGAACTCAAGGTTTACGGTTTTAAGTTGTTTTCTGAAAGTGCGTGATTAAGCAATAATGCAAGATTTTAGGTGTGTTTAGATTTTTTCGTTTTCTATTGGCGCCTAATATGAGTACCTAGTCGTGACCCGAGTGCACCCGGGATACACTTCATACAATCGCAACTGGGAGGTAACCTCCCAAGCTCTATCGTCTCACTTTCGCCGCGCGCGCAGGAAATATAGCAATTAGTAACCCGAGCCGGGCGATCTCATACGAAGATTACCGACTTGCCCGATTGGAGACTATTATCGCGGGATTATCTGGAATGCCATACTCACTGGTCGGAACTATGCAAAACTATAACAAAAACTTTTAGATTAATTAATAGGAAAACTTATGTACATATAATACAGAAATGCAGGAACTAGGAACAGGGCTAGATGTCGTGAAGGCTGACATGAGTGTGAATGAGCTTACAGTAGAAGATGCCCAGATCGCGCAAAGTGGAGGAAATGTAGCAGGAAAGCGGACCCTGGCAAAGGCCGGGATAACGCAGCAAGAAGAAGAAGAAAACTATGTTATACAAGTAACTTAATTAAACTTTTGATTGAGTAGGTATAGTTCGTAAAATATTATTTGACCGACTGTTATCTTACTTACGACATTTTGTTTTGCGTTAACACTACTAGACAATCAGCAGTCAGCACTTTTCTATTATTAATGATGCAAAACAAAAGGTCGTGTAAGATAAGAGTCGGTCAAATAATATTTCACGAACTATACTACAATTTAATGTATTGGTAGTAGACTATTTTCAGATTTTTGCATTCGGTTGAAGCTTTGATTAGATGATTTTATCTAAAATTAGCTTACCTATTAGGTTAACAACTTCCTAGTAAAACACATGCAATTAAGTTATTAGATTATACATATTATTTACAATCCGTAGGTACACCCACTTATTAACCTATCGCGATTTATCTATTTTTTACTAACGATTCTTATTAATAGCATATTAGTGATCTTCTGAGATTCCTATTAGAATATCGTATGTTTGTATGAAACATGTATGGAAATATGACTTTTTGGTATTAGCTGGTATGATTAGCAGGCGGGGCGGTCTAGACTGCCTATATCTTTATAAAACACATTAACGCGCATTCACAATTAAACTTAAGCCAAGGGTAAGTAATAATAACACTATGAATTACATATCTCGTATCTGATTCATGTATGTAGCTATCACGTTTTTAGAACGAAAGAAATGCGTGATTTTTGGGAAAACGATATCAAAACTGGCTTATATTATTAAACTATTAATGAAAACAAGTAAAATTAAAAGAACAGCATTAAGACATAAATGAATTAGTATAAAATGAACAGCTGAACTAGCATTACCCTTAAGTCACCTGTAATGTTGTAAGTATGTAGTTTTGACCTGTAGTGTTGACAATACAAGTTTAAAATGGTAACACAAACAAAATATAATGACATACAGCTTCTCTTAACCTTTTCACCTATATCAATATGGATATAAAGCAGGACACTTAGTACCAAGATTTGGGTACCTACTCTCTATCCTGTAGCCGTACCATGACTTTGCAAGTATCGGTAACGTTAGGTTTTACTCGATACCTACATAACACAAAGCAGGCCATCGCGCTATCGAGAAAAAATCTAACGTATCCTTTTCTTTCCAACTCATGGTACGGCTATACTTCACTAGAGTCGAGTATAAGCGGGATGGATAGAAATTCAATTACGTACTCGATACAGGGGGCACCATGATTTCTTATACAGTATGTTGACATGACACTGGCTTTTATTGAAACCGAGGAATGCGATGCAGATTTTTAGCAAAACCGTGAAATTTATTCGATTCAAAGTGCTTTTTTTAAAAGTAATTAACTTTCTAAGAAAAGTTAATTGAGTAGCAATATACTTCAAAATTAATCGTTAATTTGCACTTGACAATGACAAATCGCAGCCACTCACAACGTTGGACAACTAAGCAGTACACGCGTTACACTGATCGTTCGGCGGAAATAAAATTAATTGTACGGCCAATTTAATTATTTGTTAAACTTGAAAACGATTGCTAGTAATGCGTATTATTACCCATTTTTGTAGTTTAAATTCGGTTTGTCTGTTTTTGACAGTTATTCTATGGAACTGACACATTGCGATTCAGTTTAGGCCGTAGTAGATCGTGGTAGCCCCCCAGTTACGGTGACGGCGCCAGCTCATGGGCAGGCACAGGAATTCTGCAAATGATTGCAACCTGCGGCGCTTGCGCATCGCCGCTGCATGGCACTTTCTGTTTCACGTCCGTGGAGACCATGGCTCGAGCAGGTTTGGGACAGTCTCACAATATTATAAGATTTTAATTAATATCATATCAACATACTTAATACGGAGTACTTTACTTGGGGTAAATATTCAGTCGAAATAATATCTAAAGCTATCGAGGTTGTAAATCAATTTATAATATCTACTCAAATTTACAAGCAGATAAAAAAACATAAAACACAAAAACTATACTACGCTAAACTAAACCTACCTTAAGAACTACGGGGACCTAAACTATATATACAAATGCCTCCCACATCGCTCATCAAAGTGCTCATAAGGCTGGCTGCGTTGCCTCGCTGAATGACAATGCCAATTCGTTAGGCGAGGAACGAGCCAGCGCTAGGGTCACCGGAAAACCGGATGAGCAAACAACTTAATTTTTTAGAAAGTTTAATTGCTTCCGGACCCCAGGGGCCAAGGGTCTCCACTGCGAACGACGCAAATATGTAGCTGTCGCCTAAAGCTGCATATTTGCCCCGCTTTGCAGCTTCAGCGGAGGCCGCAGCCCCGCCAGCCCAAGTCGACGTCGTGCCCACGTGGGATGGCGCCAGGGTGTCCACACAGGTGGCATCCCAGACTAAGGGCCATCCTTGTTCCCAGATCCCGAGTCATCCCGTCGGGTCTCTTGCCGTCATCACGTACCAGGCCACAAGGCTCTAAAGTGGCCGGCACGCTGACGCTGACCAGAGCCCGACGAATGATGTCGTTAAGGCTAGCGTGGCGTGACAGGCGACCAGCCCTCTTTGAGTATTGAGATTACTAATGATAAATCTAAATTCTGTGTAAGTATACTATAGATATAGTACAGGTTCAATGATTGTGTGCTACCCAACAGACATCAATTAAAATAATTATAAAGTACTCTTATTAAGAACTGTCCTACATTTTCTAAATAGTTACGCACCATAGTCGATAAGTATAGAGTATCGACAACTAGCGCTAATTCACGCTAAAAAGCTGTGAATGAAGCTTCTCGTACAATTTGCCGACGCGAGACGGCCAGTAATGAGCCATTCACAAATAGTGTTGGGAATAGTTGAGGAAACTATCGAGTCGACAATTACTATTTGAATTTTATGGTTTTTGGTAAAATAAATCTACTCTCCTTTACTATGAATTCTTAAATTAAAATAGTTTCAAATAGGTATAAAGTACGCAAAAATGAGAAACAATATGGTTAATATATCATCATTACGTTACAATGAAAGGGACATGCATTTTGTATACCTAAGGTATATTGTATATAAAATTACTACCAACTAATAAGACCGGGTCAGTTCAGCTGTCAAGTCAATGCAAATTATTTTTTACTACCTTTACAGGGAGTTTTTAAATAATGTATACTGCTACTTACCAACACGAATAGGGATTGTTAAGACACGTACTAATTTATATTTTAAATACAAACGGGGCTTAATCACGTAAACTTACGTTTAACTATATCCTGATGTTTCAGGCATGACCACTGAGGAAGATTCGTTTGTCTTTAAAATATGAGTGATAATCGTGAAAGTTTAAATCTATGTACTAAGTAATTAATGTTTGTACTTTAGCTGTTTAATGTAACTCTCGCGAAGTGACTATATCAATAAATCACAATCAGGAATTACAGGTGCACTAAATAAAGGAAAACGTCGAATGACTCAACGTTCCTAGTTCCTAGTCCACAAAACTCATAAAGAAAACAATTGTAACTTTATATTAAAATGGAAGCATCGATATCCTTTTCCGCCCTAAATGACCTGCAGGTAAACCAGCAAATTGATTTCAAACCGACACCATAAGGCGCCACCGACAGCCCGCAAATAACACACATTTGCAGGACTTAAGTGAAATTAAACGTGGTTTAAAACTCGATTTAATGCTAGACCCCTGCGCCCGACACTATGCTACTCACGGTAAACGATTTTAAACTTTAAGCTAACACAATATGATCTCTTTCCGTTAAGGCAAAGATGGAGGATCTGATTTCCTACTATTAAATTGAATGCTTACAATGATAGCCTGAATATTGCTTACTTTTGATATGTTTGTGTGGGCTATTAAAGCATTCCGATGGCAGAATGCGGTTTTGCTTGTACATTTAATTTTTACGATTTGTAACAGCAGATTATTAATGAATGCTGCTAGTTTAAGTGTGTGTTATGCATACGATAATGTTGTTTTATCGATTTTAATATGTACCTTTTTCTTAAATGAACAACTTGTCTGCAAATATCGCATTGACTGAGTAGGTACGTACTACTAAACTACACTGCTAATTCTACTAAATTATGTAACATAGGAATGAAAGTGTGTATTATTTAAGTAATAATCCAATACATTATTTCGTAAATTAATTATCTATGTACGTATTCATACAGCTATAGATTATTTTATCTTGATGTGCTAATTAACGTGTTAAAACCCATTATAAAAATAATAATAATCACTTAAGAAGGCAACGTAAATACAAATACCTGACGTAGAAAAATGACGCATTTCAAAATGTAATCGGCCATTCACTTTACAATCTCAACATTTTATCTATCAAAACTTATGTCATAGTTTATAAATGCACCAGATCATGAGTGCAAAGTTTAAAGTTATCAACGATATGTTATCTGTATCACATTGTAGATTCGACAAAAACATTGTGATATTTGTATTTGACAGATCGATATCGATGACATATAATCATGCGCGACTCATTTCCTTTTGTATTTATACTGTTTTACAGTTTTATATACCAAATATAGGCATATAATTTACAGATGTGTATTAAATGTTGTGGTTGACTTACGTGAAAAGAAGTAATTTCATTGAGTCATAGACTGCTTTTAATATCTCTTAATAATACGAGTAACTAAATATTTTTAATGGGTTCAAAGCATGATGACATGTCTTTGAAATTGTATGCCCATTGATAAATCGAATGTGACTATAAAAGTACCTCAAAACACTCTTCGGATCTTTGATCCGCCATAGACTATTAATTAAAACATTAATGCTCCATTGACTACGAAAGATTTGATACGTAAACCCGGGCCCATGACCATAAAGATCGTGTCGACACTTGTTTTTGATATTATTTTTATGAGCTTTAAAAATAATGTACAACCACCCACACAATACCAACAGTCACAAACTGTTTACAATTTATACCTTATTAGAACACGTATAAGGTTGACGATTTTCGAACTCTAGTGAGTTTTATGGTGAAGATTGTACATAGTCGACTAATGAAATTATTTCAACCAGATAAACTACGGATAAGTCGCGACGGTTGTCTTTAATAATAATTATGGTGAAAGTTCAGTAGCTGTCAGAAACGAGTCTCGCCTCTAGATTATGAACTAAAATATTTGGTCAGTTTCTTAACTCGTAGCATTCGAGAATAGCTTAAGTTGTAAATAATGGTAAATAAAAAACGTCAGATAAGTTCACTAGGCTAATCCGGGCTGAGTCAATATTGAATGTGTTAGCAAAAAGAGAAGTTGTAAAAGAGTGACATGTTCATTAAAAGACATGAGTTATTGAGAAAACGGTATTGCATTTTATACAGTCTTCTCGCATTTTACGAGCGCCGTAAGAATGTAATAAATCATTTGGGTTAGAAACAGTACTAGCTTGTTTATTTTCTAAATTTTCAAAAATCACACTGATTTTCACAGGGCATAATACCTAAGTATAGAGTCGATTCTTGGGGAGTGCGACTTTGTTATCTAAGTAAAAATAACAGTGTTTACAACAGTAACTAGTACCAAATCAGAAGAGAAATAATATTTTGGCAGTGATAAATATTTGTATGGGATAAGAGAGGGCGTCGACCAAGTACAGTTCAGCTTAAAGAGGGAGAAATGTTAAAATAAATAAATATCTTGGGACATTTTACACAAATCAACCTAGTCCCACGGTAAGCCCAATTAAGGGTTGTGTTGTGGGTACCAGGCGACGATATATATAATAGATAGATACGTATAGATACTTAGATACATACACAGCCATGACCAAGGAACAAACATTTGTGATAAATAAATACACAAAGAATGCCCTCGCCGGGATTCGAACCCGGAACCTCCAGCTTCGTAGGCAGGGTCACTACCAACTAGGCTACAGAGGCTGACGAATGTTACTAGGACCTAGTGCCAGTTTTTTGAAAAAGTAAACTTTCCTATACGTGTTTATTGGTTAAACAACAACTTATATTATTTTCATCACACTTGTTCGGTAAGTGCGCCAATGCGCTGCGGCGATGCGCGCCGTAGATGCATCATTACATCTTAGTAGGATGTTAAGGATTTTCATACAACATTACGTCGCACTCGCTATTCTTTTATATAAATGATGAAAAGTCATCCCTGATTTAGACCATATTAGAGTAGTTTTGTGAAAATATATTGTTTTATTTACTTTTATTGCCTTACAGGTGTGATGAAAACACTGTGCGTGCCACGGGCGGTACAAGAATTATGATAATTCTTATTTACCGCCCTTAACACACAATGTACTATAGTTTATTGCTAAATAGCATGCTTTATGAATCAGCTTTTATCAATATACAGAATAAGAAGTTACCGTATCTAATCTATTTAAGACTGGATTACGTGCCTACCATCATATGACCGACTACAGTACCGACGTAGTAGTCACATGCGCATACTAGTTTTAGCTTCGGATTTCAACTTGCAATCGATGCCAAAAGCAATAAAGCTTTTTGCGATACATATAAAATTACAGTGTGTAAATTAGGGGCAGAGTTTATGCATTTCTAAAAGCGTGTATAATTCATATTTATCTATTATTTTTAGCGTTAAAAAGAATATGAGCGATATTGAAAAGTCTTTTTATACGTATATTAAAAATACCACCCGAAACATTTACCATTATTTACATTATTTTGCTTTCGTTCTTAACTAAAACTGATTTTCAGGAAGAATATTTACGTGTATCGTTATATATAACAAAATTGGTATTTTCTTCGGATACCGCGAGGAGGACACATGAAATAAAACTGACAAACTCGCTTATATTAATTAAATTTATCTTCATCTCGACGTTTTGAGCACTTTACAGGGTTCGTGGTCTGCGGGAGTCGCCCGTAGTTTTATTTCGTATATAAAACAAAATTAAAGATTGTTTACCTTCCTTATTGGTATAGCTGACAAATCGAAGTAAAATCGTGTCAGTTATCTTATGAAGAACTTACAAACGTAGATCTTTACCAGAGAGAGAAGTGAAACAGTACTATGACTGTGAATGCGGAAGATTTTGATCACGTCGTTAAATCTTAGCCAAACACACGAATACACCGGCAAAAACTATCGATTACAACATGAAATACAATCGATCTTGTACTCCACACAATAAGAGCTAACCAGATCTGAGTAATTGATTTATACTCGTGATACCACATCGAGCGTGGCAAATCGAAGTTCTACTTTACTGACAGAGTGATTTGTCCATGGTTTTTTGTCTGTTCGGTAGTTTGACCTCTGTGACGGCCGCTAATAGGCATTATTTAACTTTTGTAAATGTATAGCTAGTGATAGGTATATTATATGGGTTATCCGTTAACATACCTAGGTGTAAAATGCATACGATTAACATATATAGCCATAGTAAATTATTAATTAAAACTAAATAAACTATAGCAATAAAATAGATCTAAAACTAAAGTAACCTATAAAATTAAAACTAAATACAGTGAAACCCCGTTAATACGATTTTGTAGGGACCAGACAAAAAACGCGTCTTAAGCGGGAAAGCGTATTATGCGGAAAGAAGAAATTGCATTTTTTGGTAAAATTTTTACTTTTGCAGTGAAATGTTAGATTATAAGATATTTTTTATACATACATATAATTATGTGTATAGGTACTTAAACTGATTCGAATGCACAGATAAAAAAAAATTAAACAAATTGCACTAAGGTTGCACTTGCAGACGTATGCGATGGGATTATGAACTTTATCAGTCGCTTGGTCAGTACAACAAAGTTACCTACAAAGGAGAAGCGAAGCGATCGGTAGAATTATTTTTTCCAGTCTTATTTCCAATCGGTATGGTACAATTATAACCTTCCTGCTTACATCTATAGATAAATAATGCCATACGTCAATGTAACTTGGGTTACAGATAGCGTATTAAACGAGATGATGAATCGTATTAAACGTACAAAAATGTAGGAAAATATGACTAAACTTGCAGGGACCAGCATAAAATGGCGTATTATGCGGGAAATCGTATTAAACGTGATCGTATTAAGCGAGTTCTACTGTAAATCTAAAAAGTTGGGCCCCTGCCGCATGGTGTCAAGGATGCTAGAGTAAATAGATTTGGATTTAGATTCGAATTTAAATATATTAATCTATTTAAAATCGAATAATTATGTTCCTTAATATTGGATATTCAGATAAAACTTTGATGCGCAACGACATGCATACATCCTAATAGTATTGGCGAAAAAAATATATCTTAAATTATACACTAGTTGTGCATGTGATGATTATGTGAGAAATGGCAGTTATTATTAGTCTAATGACCGCAATTTGTACGCGGCATGTTTGACCAATTGGTGTGTCCGTGGCCGTTTTGAGCGTTTGACACTACCGTTGACCAGATTGAAATAAATGATATACCACTGTCGCTGTTTCTTGAGGCTCGCAGATAAATGACTACGTGACAGCATGTTTTTTTTATTTTTATTGACTAAGGCTGGGATGACAATTGTAAGTTCTTACGTAACTTATAGGGATGGAGCTATACTAAGGAACGGGAGGTGAATATTACTATCTTATTCCTTAATATAGATCCGTCCCTACAACTTACGTAAGAACTCACAGGTGTATGAGCGCTCGTACACCTGTAAGTTCTTACGTAAGTTAAAGGGACGGAGCTATACTAAGGAATGAGAGGTGAATATCACTATCTCATTCCTTAGTATAGCCCCGTCCCTATAACTTACGTAAGAACTTACAGGTGTACAGCTGGCCTAAGTAACTAATCCCGGCTTAAGGCTAGCTGTACACCTGTAAGTGCTTACGTAAGTTATAGGGACGGAGCCATAGTAAGGAATGAGAGGTGAATATCACTATCTCATTCCTTAGTATGGCTCCGTGTTAAAACTTACGTAAGAACTTACAGGTGTACGGCTGGCCATAGCCTCAGAGAGTGTCATCATAGATTGTAATATATTATGTGTAATATGTAGTAGAAGAGATTTGGACTTGAAACCTCTCTTCGTGCCAGATAGTTTACTTGCCGCACCCCCATAGGATTATACCTTAATCCATTGGCGACCTCCGTAGTATATAATATATGTAGAATTGTACATGTTGATAGTAGCCCTGTGTTAAAAAGCTGGAGGTCGCCGATTTGAATCCCGGTCTCACAAATAATAACACAAAGCATCTCTTTGTGTATTTACGATATTTTATTTACGGAGTCATGGTTGCCGTATTTTATTATACTTATTCCCTAAAGGTGCATGCAGACCAAAAGAACATTCGCTGTTCTATCCCCCGCTCTACGAAATCAACCAATCACGTTTCGTGTAACGATCGAATTTCGTAGAGTAGGGGGATAGAACAGCGAATGCTCTTTTGGTCTGCATGCACCTTTAGAAACCGTGGCGTCGTAATTGGTACAATTGTAAAAAATTGCACACAATATGATATTTATTATTTGTTTATTTACTGTCATACCAAAAATGCCAGAATAAATTAGGTGAGATCTATTATCTATTATGCACGTCTCAATAAACATGGAGGAAAAATGGCAGTTTAATGAGGCCGTGCCAAATTGAAGATGTTCTCAGTATTCTCCTATTAGTCAGTTGTTTGGCATGCGTTACGATTAATATTGTGAAATTAGGCGCAGCGGTGACGGCACTAAGTATAATGAATTTCCTTAGTCCAATTTAAAAAATAGTATTAGCTATTCGTGAGCGTTTAATTAAAAACGTGCCACTTTGTCGCTAGCAATAAGGACACTTTGACATTTAATTCGTATAAATGTGCAAGTCAAGTACGTCCTTATGGTAAGCAACAAAGTGGAACGTTTTTACTAAAACGCTCATATATAAATAATTTTCCTACTTAATTGTATGTACAAAAGCTAAGGATTCATTCAGACCAAAAGAGCATTCGCTATTCTATCCGCCACTCTATATACGAAATCAGCGAATTACGTTTTGTGTAAAGATCGAATTTCGTAGAGTAGCGGGTTAGAATAGCGAATGCTCGTTTGGTCTGAATGCACCATAAGAGCTTACGACTTCTTCGCCCGATGTACATACCTAAGTAGGTTTATATTTAGCATTGCCACATAGCGAGGAAACGCAGTCAGCATCCTCGGTACAAGCTCGGTACGATCTAAGCGACAAGGGGCTGTTTTTTATCTAATGAACCTACGATAGTAAGGTTTAGTTTTATTTAAATAAACATCTCATTTATTTACAAGGTATCTCAAAACATTATTTCCTTTTACACTATTAACTTGGTTGATACATTTGATACCCACCGCTTTTAGGTTATCTGTAGACTGAACGCTGGCCTGCCTGTGCCTACTCATAATCAAAACATAATAAATAATTTTAATAACATATTCAATCAACGAAATTATTAAAATCCTTATCTTGTCACCAGTTCATACCGGTATGAGTTCCTGGAGGTATGTAATTCTAACTTTAAGATGATATAATATGAGTGCGCTAAGATTTTATGGAGATTTGATGATTTCCATAGAGACGAATAAATAAAAACAAAATAAGTTAGCAGGCTTAGGCAAGATGCCAGTCTGCAATTGTATACTATAAGCGATAAGTAATAAACGTATCAGAATGACAATTAGCACAAAAAATCACGTGATAATTTCCATATACTTATTTATTATTTTTATCACGTGACTGATGAGACGTGATCATAATTTGGCTATGATGATACATAGCCAAATTATGATCACGTGACTTATCGTATACGATTGCAAAATGAATTAAGACGTCATATTTATAGGACAGGAATGAACTAGCATAGAAGCCCGGTCAAATAGAGCAGAGTTGATTCATAGCCGAACGTTCGACGCGACGTTTTGTTGACAACCTAATTTCTAAAATTGAAACTGTAACTAGCATGAGTAACAAACCAAATTCCGTACCTCAAACACACTTTGTTTTGAAAATATCACGCGTGTACACTGAACGAGTACATATGACTTAGTCTGGTTTAAAAATATGACACGGATACCTATATTGATATTTCGCAACGTATCCTTGCAGTGAAGAAAAAACAAATAAATAAGGACACCACACTCGACATCCTTCCTCATTCTAATTGACAGTACAGTAGCGATCTAAAGGCCTCTCTGGGTCATCATCATTTCAGCCATAAGATGTCCACTGCTGAACATAGGCCTCCTCTTTGGATCCTTTTTCTTCTTTCTTGCCTGTACCCTGTACCTGTGTTACCTGTGCACAGTGTGCACATAAAAAGAAGGTATCCCGTGTTACCAGGTAACACTTATATTTGTATCGTTAGTTGTCTAGTGGTTTTAATTCAGCCTGTGTTATCTTTAGGATCTCGCGATTGTGATAACAAATCATTGTCTCCAGGCATATAAAAGAAAAGGACAGCTAACATTCATCTGACAGATAAATTCTAGTCGGGGATGGTGAAACTGGCCCTTAATGTCACTTATGCCCCGAGAGTAAAAGATCTCCATCAATTCAGGAGACCACCAAACCACCATCTACCAGCCCACCACCTCGTGGCCCGCCGTGGCAACGGCCGCCGCCCGGCCTTGCGCCTGCGACGCGTGACGTCAGCGCGCGACGTGCTCCCGCGCACGTAACGCCGCGACTAGTGACGCGACACGTCGATATTACCGTTTTATAGGTGCTAAATATTTGCGGTGTTTATATGTTTTATTTTAGGATCATTGGCTGGTCGATACAGGTGTTTGTGATTTTTGTTTCAGTAGTAACAATCATTGAATCAGAGAGATTCACGTTAACATTAATTAGGTATCGAAGTTCAACGATCTTATTGTTCAGCACGAGGAAGTTGTATGTGATATGAGTTATTTGTAGTCAGTTTAATATCATACAAGGTCTGAACAGCATTTAATGTTACTGCAAATTTTATTACATGTGCATTATGGTAGGCACATTATAACATTTCCGATATTAATGATTTATAACTTAGGAAGGTACTAAGTCTCAAATAATGACTACAATTGATATGTTTATCCAATTATAGTTATGATGTATAATATATTGTGTATAATGATGTATAACGTAAATGCAGAGTTGCAGTCGATTTATCATTTCTAAGGAAGCTAGTTTAATAAAGTATCAAATGATTTTATCGATATTGCTTACACATCGATACTGTCCTCATTTCTTTTCAGTAAGTCAATAAATTACACTGTAATACCGCGTGTATTATTTGATCTCTGTTTTGGCATATGTATCACGCTATTAGGTATATCGAAACAGGTACGCGTGTGAATTTATTTGTTGGCTTAAATAAGTAGATTATGCAAATTCACAAATAACCATGCATATATGGTTACACCGACGCATATTAGTAGCCATATTTACGTTTAATCTTCTATAATGTCAGTATTTACTGAAAAGGAATGTTGTTATACCTAATTCGGTGACATTTGATGGTTCATAATTATCGACGGGCGTAATCCATGTCTTTTTTATCGATACCGAAATTATCGGTAAAATAAATGGCAGCTCTATTCTTCAATTCGACATTATCGACAATGTAGTGCTGCTGACCTTTCACCTCATAAGTGTTAACCCTGTTTTATAATCTGTTTATCGCACTATTACATTACGTTTATATTGCATATCTGAATTCTGATTGATCTAGATTTCATTAGCTAGGTACCTAAGATATTTTAGATGTAGGTGTGTGGTGACAATAGTTATCTTTCATATTTTAAAGACAAACGGGTCTTAATCGCGTAAACTTACGTTTAATTATATCCTGACGTTTCGGGCATGACGTTACACCCGTGGTCGCAGGCAGACTCGTGGGGTGTAACGTCATGCCCGAAACGTCAGGATATAATTAAACGTAAGTTTACGCGATTAAGACCCGTTTGTCTTTAAAATATGAGTGATAATCGTGAAAGTTTAAATCAATATAATAGTTATCTTTCTTCCGAGATTACTTTCGCAAACAAGGGAAATCTCCGTTTCTATATTGACTTTTGAACTCATTCTTTGCCACTTTCATCAGGAAGGAGGCGACTTGAGTAACCATGTTAATACTTATGACTGATGCTTGTGGGCAGCAATATTGTTAAAAACACCAAGCCATCCCAAATCTGTTTCTAAAGTGTATCGACCTTTCTATCTTTGTTTTACTATCAATAACGGCATACCAATTTTTACAGTATTTTCAGGAACACTTCCTTGTCAATAAAATTTACGACTTTTCGTTTTATGAATGTGTTTATCGCTTGTTTTATGCCAACGAGACAAGTCTCCGGAGTCGGGATTAAAATGTAACCATAAAAATGTTCTTCATTTTTCATTCAAATTTAATTAAACTATCTGTAGTACTTACTTATTTAAGATAGCTACCAACATTAAGGAAGACGGTGACTCCACATAGAAAGATTAATAATAAATATCTTATTTATTACTGATATTTGCCTTCCCTTTAATTTACATAATATGCAAAATACTAGAAAAATACTATTCTCTCATCTCTAACATTTTACTCAAAATACATTCGCTGATGATAATACATGTTTAAAGTTCACTTTTAAATATTAGTTTATTTCAAATGATGTGCAAGGACACATGGGACATAGCCGTGCCATCTTTAGAGAAGCCATTATGCTAAACAGTATGTTTTGTTTGATAACACTAAAAGTCCAATTGACTAAAGACTTAATATCTAATCCATCCAAGGTCTTCCATTTCAAAGAACCATCATCAACAATCTACCAGTGTCCTAACATCAAAGGGAATTTATTCTCCGAAAGTCTTCCGTATAGAGGTATAATGAGGGCAGTAGATAAATAGGTTTTTATTTCAGTTTGATAAGGAGTAATTAAGATAGCTTTGGCGGGCGCTCGGTTAAGGTTGTGATACGATTCGCGACTTCGCGGGTCATTGTGTGATGGCCTTGTGGTCCCACTGTGGTCTTAAAATGACACGTTTTCAGTGTTATGTCATACTGTATTGTTAGCGAACGTGCGTCCACTTAAGTTTAGCTTGTTTTCTAAACGAGGCTTTGCAATGTTTATTATATGACGCTGAAGCGTTTTATACTCGTATTGTACCTGTAATCGTATTAACTCTATGTTAATTGTGTAGTAAAATTCTGTCTTGCTTAAGAGTAAAACAGGCGGCTAAGTATTATTAGATTTGAATCTATATGAGTTGGTGTAGACATCCGTAAAGAAAGGTAATAGAAATGTAAATTTGAGATGTGTAAGGCAAATAACTTGAGTCCAAGAATCCCCCATCAGTCAGAATTCAGAATTAGAGAGAGATTTCTACTCGTATTGAATGAAGCTATGCTTGTTATGTAGATATTGTATAAAACGAGCCATACCCAAGTCTCAGATTCCCAGCCATCAATACGATACCCCAGTTACGTCTCCCTGTAAATTGAGTTCCATATCGAGCCAAGCACAGATTAGATACGATACTAACTACCAACATGGAAGGGAAATCTCTTCATTAGTCTATCGATAAATCGACTAATAATAATAACCTTGTGTTCTGATTGCTTCTCGATCGATCGCTCAGAAGAACCAGTGTATGGGTGAACATAAAATACAGTAAAATTTACTTAAGTGTTGCCTCTCTCTAACACTCGTGAATTCGTACATAAGTGTGACATGGAGGCAACACTTCTTTCGTGGTTCGCGGTAGGGCTTCTGACTCGAAACGCATTTGAAAAGTTTTAAATGTTGTCGAATCGGTTACGCATCAGGCCTTATTTGATGTGCCTGAAATAAATCTAACCTCTCATTCCTTAGTATAGCTCCGTCTCTGCTGCTCCCGTAAAAACTTACAGGTGGAAGTCCGGCCTAAATCCATAACAGGGAGTGCGCCGAGAAATTGTTCGAATTAATTCCTACCACCCCTTTTCTGCCATACAGAAATTGCCATTCTGACAGACAGATGGACAGACGGACATGGCGAAACTATAAGGGTTCCTTATTAACCACGGAACCCTAAACAAATTATCTGTTTTTATATTTACTTGAAGACATCACTTGAGGTCGGTTAGCAGCGGTAATATTCCGTACCGGCATTTCTCGCACCTCATTACAGAAAGTTGATATTGTATCGCAGGATATTTTGATTGTATGTTTCGGTTACTTTCTCTTGTGGGAATCTGTCGGTGGACTGATGTAGGCACGTGTTTTCTGTTCATGTAAGTGCTCTATTAACATACACGATGGAACAAAAAATGTGGTGGTTACCTACTTATACGTAAGAGTATGTACCTAAACGTTACGAAAAAGAAATATAACGATACAAGTGCAAAAAAAGAAGTTCGGAACGAGTCCTCGTCGTAAGTTATGGTAACACAATTACGATAACTGACTGGTCTCTTCGGTCGTGTTTTAATTTATCGCCACTCGTTTCGTTTCATGTATTTCGCACTCGTATCGTAATGTAGGCACTACATATTATGTATGGTGTTGATTTGATGCCCAAATAGGTTGCCACCCTCGATAGAAAAATAGTACATTGTGCATCAAGGGAGGTAAGTACGGAATTACTAACGAGAGTGTTAGAAGCCCGACACCGCTAGGCGGAGGGCTTTTATGACTCGAGTTAGTATTCCGCTTACCGACCGTGATGCATACAATGTTTTTCGTCACACTTGCCGACAAAACAATGAATTTTAATAAGTAACATTATTAAATGATGTACTGACATTTCTATTACTCCCTAGGGAATTTCACTTTTCTATTACTCCCGCTGCGCGCGCAAACAATGGCGCGCTTAGGCAGCAAGTGTGATGAAAAAGTATTTTTCGCGAAACATTTTTTCCTCGACTTTTCTTATCAATATACAATACTGAACTAGCCCTTCGGATCAGGACTTCAGGACTAATTTTGTTACACTCTAATTCTCTACAAAAGGTGAAAAATTACGATGAAACTGTATGCTGTATGTATGTAAATAGCCTAAATTCAAGTTCTCTTAATGATCTAATGGTATCAAATGACAAATGAGCTACATTAAGTATTAGAAACTTTATAATACATAACATATGTATAGGTATAATATGCATCTAAAAACGGTCATCATGAACTATATTTAGGGACTTATACAGTGTGTGGTCTTTAACACGGGAGAAAAATGAAATGAGTGACTCCTTAGACTATCAGCAATAATCCTGTAAAGGTCCCGGTGTTTCAAAGTGGTTAAGTTCGGAGATATTGTCATTCAAAGCTATGGACCTTTAGTACTGGATCTTGGCATCACGATGTCGTAGCTTGTCAGTCGCAAGACATCTTGATAGTATACCAGGTAGGAAGTCATAACAATAATTTTGTTTGCATTTTTACACTAATTTGATACGGTTTTAAAAAAAAAATTGTACATTTTTCAATGATTCAAAAATGATAAGTTATTGATAACTTTTAATTCAAGTAAATGAACCCATAATAATGAAAAATACATGAACAAAAAATTACAAAAAAAATTTTTTTTTTTTTAATTACAATATGTGGAAATGATTGTTGATCAGCTTATTAATGCACCGTTTAAATTTTCACCCCGGTTGTAGGCCACACACTGTATATGATTTGAATTTAATGCGTGCATACCTATTTCCACTAATACCTAAACTTATTCAAAACAGGTGGGTTAGTTCTAATTTAGAATGAAAATAAAGCATTATCACTTAAATTCCATATAAATCTTAAAACACCGTGCTGTATAATTAGCCTCGAAATGGTGTTATTTAAGGTAAATTGTTTTTGCATGCATAATTATGTCGATTTTAGATTGCAGTTCTCAGTGTTCTCACATATTTAGTCGTGATTAAGTAAGTATCTGTGCAGCGTTATTATTAGAAATAAAATCTTATTACGTAAATACATCTACAGACTCGTACAATATGCGTAGGGTAATCTGTCCATCAATGAAACACCTACATTTTAATCGACCCTATTTACATCTTTTCAAGTTTACGAGTTTTATATTTTGCAACACGCTAGATAATTTAATTGCTAAGCGCATAATATTTTAAAATGTAATATTTCCAATTATTCATATTCAATCAAAATAATTACGTTTCTTAAGTGTTCAGTTCATATTATAATTACGTACCTATCCAATGAAACCCCTGATTTTTATAATTAAATTAAAAGTAAAAAAGACTCACATTTAAATCTATTTTAATTCAGTTTACGTCAAAATAATGGTCAAACAACTTAAATAAACAAACCTAACCTCTAAATACCGACCGCACCAATCGTATTCTCTAACACCACATAAAACGCCACAAAAACGCCAAAACAAAAAAGTCTCAATGAACCAGTGAAGGGCCCAATTACCGGCCCTGACAGTGAGTTGACAGGTGTGACAGTCCGTCAACTGGGATCAGGCCCCCCGTGGAGATTTGACAGCCAGTCTGTCTTAAAAAACTTGCCGTACAAATATCAGTCTTAAAGTCCCTCGATTTATGGTGGATTTAATAGTAGGTACTGTTTTATTCTAACGTCGCGCCTCGTTGCGGGTGTCAAAATGTTTACACTGATTATTTACGTGTGTTTTGAGCGCGGTAATTCTTTTGGGTGTCATTGACAAAAGGGGGTAAGTGTTTTTTTAAAGTAAACGGGTCATGCGATGAGGTTATCTAAAAAAAAAGTATTAGTTGTGTAATCTATTTTTTAAGCCTTAGACGTAAAGTCCCTATGTCCAATACTACCTAGTGCAGCGTCAAATACTGGTACATCTACCTTATACGCTCGTTATTGTGTAACTTTTGACCATATTGTACTTTTAATCAGAATCTCTATGGATATGTTCAGTGAAGACATATGAAATTAGGGGAGGTAGTTGTTATCTGGGCATGATGATAGAGAGTAACAGAACACGTATCCGCACTATAGGCATATAATGGTTGTGTTTTTAACATCTTTCGGTGCACTTATGATGGCTGTTATATCGATGACTAATTGGTCAAGTCATGATAAACAATAAAAACGCCACCATCATTACAATAGGCACCTACCTCAAATCATTTTTTTTCAAATTATATATGTATATCAATAAATATCTTGGGACATCTCACAAATCGACCTAGTCCCGCGGTAAGCTCAATTAAGGCTTGTGATGTGGGTACCAGGCGACGATATAAATAATAGATAGATACATACAGATACTTAAATACCTACATAAAATGCAATGACCACGAAATAAATACACAAATAATGCCCTCGCCGGGACTCGAACCCGGAACCTCCAGTTTCGTAGGCTTGGTCACTACCAACTAGGCTACGGAGGCCGACAAAATATATACGAATAAGGCTCGACTTCACTAAACTTTTATTCGAAGTACCTAATATAATGCTTACTCTCTGATAGTAATATCAAAACTCCATATTAATTTGACATTAGTATCTGAGAGTATCTAAGCGTTATTATTTGATTAAAAGTTTGGTGAAATCGAGCCTTGTAAAGCCAAATAACCAATTGACTTGTACTTACATTCACATGGGTGGATATAAGTGAAATATAAATGTAAGTGGTTGAATAAAAACGAATGGCCCGCGTTGTTTATTTGACGTTTTCATTGCTTCTGTCCCGAGCTTGCATTCTGGCTGCAAACTTTTAACTTTATTATAAAATACTTGCACTTTTTGTTTTTCTTACTGTATCAAAGGGAATTGGTTTTTCTATAAATATATATTACTTATTTACTTAGTTATATTAAAATAAAGGCTTAACTATCGTGATGACATACCTACATATACAGGGTCGCGTTTTATAAAGTTACAATTTACAATTTCCCTGTTTGCCTCTCTAACGCACGCACATATTGGCTAGAAAGAGAGACAAACAGCGAAATTGTAAATTGTAACTTTATAAAACGCGACCCAGGTTGATTTTTTAACCGCCAAACTTCAGGGGCTTAATTCTGAGGTCATATTTATAAACTTTTAGTTTGGGACCGTCATCCGATTCGAAAAAAAAAGCTCTGATGTTCCATACTACTATAACCTTGAGCTATCAATAGGCGAAAATGTAAGATTCAGAAATCAGTTTTTAATATGTTCAGTATTTAGGTTGCTTAAATTGCTTTTATTGTGAATAATGGCGTCAATAATATTCCAGGAAAATATATATAAACTCATCATTATCGTCAGCCTATGTTAGTCCACCGCTGGACGTAGGCCTCTCCTAACAACTTTGCTTATAGACGCATTAGGAGATAAATGCTCATAATCGCCACGCGCGCATGCGGATTGGCGATCGCAGTAATGTGTCCACAAAGAATTGTCAGTGGCACTTTAATCCCTTAGTCGGCTCTTACGACACCCGCAGGAGGAGTTGGGGTGGTGACAAATGTATTCTTATTGCCGTCACCACACGGGCAAAAACTAGATAAAAAAAATCGTAAAGTCAAGTGGTGTTCATGTCTCTGCCAAGATACATACCTATTAAAAAAAGAATAAATAAATATTATTTATAATTATATCCAACGATATAATTATAAATAATATTTAAAATGATAAACTGTCAATAATATTTTGCAATGTCATTAAACAAACAGAAATCGTGTCCAATTTGATAGTAATCTATAATGAGTTTATTGATTGACACTTTTATTAATGCATTTTTAATGCATTTGTTTTGATGTATCATTTTGATAGCAAAATTGTGTAAGTACACTCAACTACATACTCGGTGTATCCACATTCTCACCTTCTTTGTAACAAGGTGAAGAATAATTATAAATTCGGTGCATGGCGATGGCGTGAAGAACTTTGAATTTCGATTTTTTATAAATTATATTTCTTTTCCTTTACGAAAATATCTCGAGTTATCAAGTTCTTCACGCCATGCGCGCTTTATAATTACACTTCACCTTGTTAAGGTGCATTTAGACCAAACGAGCATTCGCTCATTCTATCCCCTACTCTACGAAATCAACGCATTTCGACGAATCACGTTAGAGTGGGGGATAGAATGAGCGAATGCTCGTTTGGTCTAAATCCACCTTTACAACGGGTGCGTACCGAAATGAATACAAACTTTTTGCATAAATTCAGTTTACAAATGTTCATAATGTATAAAATCGTTTCATATAATACACAAAATGTATATTTCCAATTAGTATAAGCTAGAAATAATATAACACACATAAAACATACCACCGAAGAGGATGCACGTTATATATGTATGGATACCTATGTCGATAGAAGCTAAGAAAATGAAGAAAATGTATCCGCAAGCGATATCTGCCACGAAAACTCATACAAGGTACAGGGTGCTTTTAATTGGATGTCAGCGATAAATTATAAAACAGGATTTGATCATTTACAGTTATTTCCAGGTCCAGTTTATTGAGCTGACTTATCTAAATAATCTAACATGCTTTTATAGCAACTAAACAAGTATTTGGAATATTTAGACCAAGCAGCTATTTTTGCGTCAAATTATATTATAGAAGCTTAATTTGAAAGGCAAATAATTAGGTAATATTTAGCCGAAGCCAACAAGAAGATCGCAATCATCATCATTATCATCATTATATCAGCCGAAAGACGTCCACTGCTGAACACAGGCCTCCCCCAAAGATTGCCACAATAAGACGCAATAGTCTAATAGGTAATCTAATCAATAGGTAATTAGGTAATCCCGGTGTCCCGAATATTGGGTTTATGACGCTACATAGCCTTGGTCACTGAGAAAAAAAGTAACTTCACCTCGTAAGTTGGTCAAACTTGTCAAAGTTAGCATTATGCAGTGATAATCACAAATATTGATTATCAGAAATAGTTGTTTCTGGTTGTTTTATATCTACAAATCTTTAAGTATCTATCATATTCTTATACAGGGTGTTAACGGGGTCGTGATCCAAACTGTGAAAAACGTGTTAAGATGATCCTTCTGAACAAAGTTTCCCAAGGGACCCATAAGAAAAATCGTACTTTTTTTTTAATTAATTGAGTTCAAGTTCATTAATATGTATACAATTATCCATACTAATCCCTTGAGAATGTGTTTACATCATTATGAAACAATACTGGAAATCATTAACACTTCCGCATCGGTCGGTATGAAAACCGTAAAATTTTTTTCGCGATTTTCATATTTGTTCCATGGGAAACCTTGTTCAGAAAGACCATCTTAACACGTTTTTCACGGTTTGGATCACGACCCCGTTAACACCCTGTATATATCGGCGCTTAGTACCTAACACAAAACTCAATTGGGCTTACCGTGGGACTACGTCGATTTGTGAAAGATTTATTTATAACTTATTTGACACTTGTGAAGGCAGAGTGTGGTACTATTGTGCCTGCCGTGAGAAAAAAAAACAGTTTTACTCCTTGTTGTCTTACTTACTTATTTTAAATCGCTTTGTGTTTGGCTGAAGTTAGGTATTTCCCACTGTTTCTAAACATATTTGTAATTACTGTAAAGCACGCTAAGGGCACAGGTTGTATAAATACATGAATATGTAAATAATTAATTCGAATTTTGCATGTGAATAGATTCACAATCATTTTGAAGAGATCACTTGTATAGTTTCTATACAGGGTGGCCTGTTTTCATTGCTCTTAGGCTTTATCTACCGGCGAGTTTATAATGTCAGTGATTTTAACTAAAATATGTAATTATGGACTATGGTCCGGCAATGTAATTTATCAGAAAACAGCAGTGAAAAAATGTAGGTCTGATACTGTGATATGACGACCGCAGATTTCTACTGTCACAATATTTTTCTAGACTATATTATCCGAAAGATAAGACATCCTGATATTTCAAAAATCAATACATTTTATAGGCTAAAGGAGACTGGGTGAGTAAGTTCGTGATTGCATGCATGCATCAGCCTATGATAGTCCATTGCAGGACGTAGGCCTCTCCTATTAACAATGCTATTCGCATTAGGAGGTAAATGCCCATAATCGCCACGCTGGGCAAGCGGATTGGCGATCGCAGTAATGAAAACGCTGCTGCCCATCATCAATCTTTTATGAAATAATAGTCAGTGACACTTCAATTCCTTAGTCGACTCTTACGACACCCGCAGGAGGAGTCCGTGTGGTGTGACGGTAGTAAGAATACATTTATCACCACCCCAAGTTTGTGATTATTATATAATATTTTAGAGACACGTGGGTAAACTTCAACAGTGAATAAGGGAACGCAATCCCAGACATTTCAGTCTAAAATATATGTGATTTCATACACTTACCCACATCCACAATGTTCGATGACCTCACTGTATTTGAATGACAGTTGATACCGGGACTATACAATTTTTGCGAGCATCAGGAAAATGCCCCATTTTTATTGCTATAAAGACTGATTCTGCCTGAATCTTTATACGAATTTCTGTCTAAGCATCCTGTGCCGCTTCGTTATTACTTAACGCTCGTTTACTTTCTAATCATCCTGCTTGCAAACGACAAAGTGGAAAGACTTTTACTAGAAGAATCTCCTCAATTAAAAACATAATTCATACCTCATATTAGTTTCACAGAGCTCAATATGGGTATATATTATTGCCATATTAGTTTAGCCTCTAGGATACGTTGATTATTTAAGCGTACTTAACACTAGACTTTTCGTAGGTACTCAAACTTACATATTCTAGATAAGACGAAGGCACGACGGAGTTAAATTGCCTAGGATTCATGAATATATTGCCATTTTAACACAGTAATAATGGCATCCTGCATGTCCCTTGCTTGACCCAGAAAGATTTCGTCTTGAATGGTATGTGAGTACAAACATAAGTGAGTACAGTATCAATAACATATTAAAATGTTCGATAACATCTGAGTCATCTTATATCAACTTAAGATGGGCTAAAGTACAAACTAAGTGACGAATTGATGATATTTACTTATTTAACTAAATACCGGGATTCTGACCCAGGACTTCTAGCTTAGCAGGTTACCCACTAAATAACAGTGGCTTTTAATCAATAAAAAAATTACATAGCACTCGCACTTGACTAATACTTGTTATACCCGTTCTCATCTCTACAATAGAGGCAGCCCTAGTCCAAATAAGTCATCATCCCCACAATAGGGCTGTACACACCCATGTCAAAAAAATAAAATATTTTATCCACACTCATTATCAAAATAACCAGTGGTGGCATTTCATAAATTCCTTGTATCATTGCTTACATCTTAATAAATTAAGATCGGGAGATACATACAATATTTTGGGGTAATTTATTGGCCACTCCCGCCTTTGTGGTTGCCGAGGTTATCAGATTCTCTCGAAATTACTCCAAAGAAGTAAGAAAAACACTTTGTTTTGACCTCCTATTACATATAGACGACCCTTATAGCGGAGTTACAGTTATATTGGTTTATGTCGAATGCAACACTGTAAGAATCCTGGAAGGGTACAATTTTAATAATGTTATGTGTGCTTACTCGCCCCATGTGTGCGTTAATTTGGTTGTACCATTTGGTAATGGTAGATGCCCTGCTGAGATGAAGCACCTAGGCGACTATGTTGAGGTGTTATAGTGTAAAGTGTGATAAGTTCGTTGACTGGATCAGTAACACAATATTAAATGTCTTTAATATAAGTTAACACGACTTGGATGACTTAAGTATTATGTCACTAGATTGATATTTATGTCTAGAATCATAGTTTCGTAGAGTGCACTATGAATATATGTATAAGAGAACCATTTTATTTAGAAAATTAGATATATGACAAGGTTAGTAAAAAGTATTATAAATGTTTAACTTAGATAGCTTACTTGTGTTTGAAATAGAAACGCTTAAAGATAAATATAGAGAAACTCAAATTATGGAATATCTACTTTAAAAATAGTTTTTTACACACTCGCCCCGTTTGATATTATTATCATTTGGTAATAAATGTCAGTTTATATTTGTATTTCGACCAACACCACACGTGTGTCTAATTAAGTGCAAATCAGAGTAGGTAATTAATTTATAACCTCATAAAAATCATAACGTAATTTATTGTGCGCGTTCTTTAATTTATTAGAAATATTTAGCACCTAAAACAAGGAGCTAATCTTAATATATTTTACTGAAAATGCGCGCAATATTATTAGATCTACGTATTTGAAATATTGTTCCGAATTTTGAAACAATACCTATTTTATTTCAGGTGCTTATAGGTGTAATGCCTAGTTTTTTGAGACAGTGCTAAATAACTATGTACAGTACAGGGTGTATGAAAAATTAAATAGGTAGGTATCTACTTACAGGAAAACAAGTTTTAGGTAATTACAGGAAAAATGGAATACGTTTTTTCTGGCTAGCTGGTATTTGCAGTAATAGGACGATATTAAAATAAACAATTCTACTAATAATTCCAATAGTAAGTAAAGACATGAATCGTCGGTGTTGGTTAATAGGGAAGTTTCTCATCGTAAACAACAAGACAGCTTACAACTTATTTAGTGTGCAACCACGGCGTTTCACAGCCCACTCCGCAACGGCTTGGGTACTTTGAAATTTAAATAACTAGATCCTAAGTTACTAACTCGAGTGACCTAGTGGGTCAGAGTTTAATTTAAAGTACTGAAGTTGAACTGTCACTATTTATGCGCCATTTGTTTCAAATAATCATGCAGGTAACTTATCGTTTGATTTTTGTTTGTCAATAGACGTTTTCCTGCTGAAATGTTGATGGAAATAAATGATACCATTTTTAAATCGTTTATTTCTTTTTCTTTATTAAAATAATGCTCTGTTGACAAATATCAAGTTAGTTAGTATGAGTAAGTTCAAGTACCGATGTCTCAATTTCTGCTATCACAATTTGATCTATCTGCTATCGCTCTTCCATCCTGCTTTATATCATTAGAAAACTCATTTAAATAAAGTCATCTAAACACCTTTAATTTATGCTTCGCCAACTTTCTTGCCAACTAGAATCCAACCATGTGCTTACCATGAGGTTGGACCGTGAGTTTAACGCAAACTTACTTTCTGTCCGGTGGTGTCCACGTAGTGATGATGACGGCAGCAAGAATACATTTGTCACTACTCCAACTCTTCCCACAGGTGTCGTAAGACTCGACTAAGGGATTGAAGTGTCACTGACCATTCTTTGATTTGATTATTGATGAGCAGCGTCATCATAGTGGACACATTACTGCCCTTGCCCAGCGTAGCAATTATGGGCATTCACCTCCTAATGCGTCTATACGCATAGTTAATAGGAGAGGCCTACATCCAGCAGTGGACTGTGATGTGACTTTCTGTCCATCCCGCTCATGCTTGGTTATTCATGCGAGCGAGAGGAATAGAAAGTCTGCGTTTAACTTACAGCGGCAACTCATGATAAGCACAGGAAGCCCTTGTCTCGAAGATAACTCATTCTTTGTTGGAATCGCTATCCGCTGCCATGGCTGCATTGGCCCATATTCCTTAATTGTGCATACATTTCCGCTCCTAGTTATTAATGGCAATTTCTAGTAGACTTTATTAAAGATTTTAATTATTATTAAAGGATTATTATTAAAGGAAGGATTATTATTAAAGGATTATTATTAAAGGATTATTATTAAAGGATTATTATTAAAGGAAGGAGCTGCGTTGTGTTCATGTACGAGTATTAAATGAGGGTTGGTAAAATGGTCTAATACTGGCCAATAAGGCCAAGCCACATGCCAGATAGATAGCTAAGTCGTATACAGCTGTATCTGGGTCAAAATTATTTTCGTTGTCTTACATATTTTGTGTCCCTAAGAAACGTGACACAGTGGTGATTTTTGTATGAGACGATGTTTGGTTTTCAATTTCTTATGTAAGGATTAAAATGTAGCGTGAAAAAGAGATACAAGTGCACCGATTTTTTTTTATTTACTTAGTCGAAACAGTAACTAAAACCGTGACAGAGTGGTATGAAACAAGACAACGAAAAGAATGTTGACACATCTATGGAGGAATCTCCCAAATATTTGTGTAATTAAGAAGTAAATGTCCATAATCGCTACTCTGGGCAAGCGGATTGGCGATCGCTGTTATGTGTCCACTATGATCTATGATGACGCTGCTGCCCATCATCAATCTTCTATTAAAGAATGGTCAGTGACACTTCAATCCCTTAGTCGCCTCTTCCGACGCCCGCGGGAAGAGTTTGGGGTGGTGACAAATGTATTCTTACTGCCAACCACACGGCTATTGCATACATTCCTGTCCATCCTCGTTTAAAATTGGGAAATAATTGACCGGCGACACTTTGATCCTTGATTGGAATGTCAAGTCCAAAATTTTACTAATCTTTATTGTTGTCTTAAACTTAATAATCACTAATAGAATATACAAATTTTTAGTTGCTTCGTCTTTTTTTATATATTTATGAATGCTCGTTTAAGAACCAACGTACAAAATTGGGCATTAATTAACAATGTTTTATGAGTAGGTAGCCCGTGTCCTAAATCCCTGTATTAATAATAGTATAGTTAGTGAGAAGTGGCAGCAACTAATTGCTAATGTTTAGCTCTCATAATTAAATAACTATCGCAGTTTACAGTGGAGGCACGTGCGTGCGCCGGCGAGGCGACTGAAGCTGTTTGATACTTGCAATTATTTTAAAAATAATACATTTTGCAAATAATACAACGGTTACATACGATAGATCATTTTGAATCACTTATTGTTATCAATACATTTTTGTACAAAAGGATGTAATTAAATAAACTTAAATATTGATTGTGTATTAGCCAGGTGTATAAAATTCGTTCTAATACCTCGAAACTACTATCATATACATTTACACGGGTAGATACTACTTACCTACCTACTCATATTTAAAAATGAAAAGTTCAAAGAGACCTTGTGAATACTTTTCAATGCGTAAAAATAATCATAGGAAATGTATGATTATGAATGGATTTATATTGACACAAAACAACCAATACATGATAAGATAATTTCGGGATTGCGAAAAAAATATCTAAATTACATTCAAGGCAACTGCCGCGTAAAGTTTCTTCTCTCATTTATTAAAACGTTAGCTGGAAGATACGTCTTAGAGGGATAAGCTCACCGTTTTACTTGCCCTGTCCGATTGTAACTCTCATGTACGGTGTTATTATAGAGCTACATTACTACCGTACAAGTATCAAGATGTTTCAGTATGTTCGCTGGCACTTCTGGAGATAATTTTAATTTCATGAATGACGGCCTGAAAGCCCTATTAGTGTATTATATTTACGTTCAGCAGGCCTAGCCAAGATTCCATTCTGCAATTATATACGATAAACGATAAGCGATAAGTAATAAATGTATTAGACACATAGGTACAATCGACAACACATCTGTGGATACAGACAAAGTGCCAGAAATATGTATACACACCTTTATGTCCAGGCAATAAAGTTCTGTTTACATATTTTTGTTCACAGGTGTGTTGTCGATAGTACGAACGAAAAGTCAAGTGACTATTTCCATCCATTATTACGGTCACGTGATTTATCGCTTGTCGGTATACGATCGCATATTGGCTAGGTTTGCTGCTATATTAAATGCGGATAAAACTGAAGAAAAATCTTCGAAAAATAAACGTTGCTAACTTGAAAATTGTATCGTTATTATTGAACACTTATTGTTTTATTCATAGTCATTGTTTATGCATTCTTCACCGCTTCAGAGACGTCTGGGCGTCTGGACCGTGTTCCTTCCATTATGCATGTATTACGTCAAATCCTGATCACCTGAAAACACTTTAAATTTGAAGTCGATGACCGGAGATCCGCCGCGTGGTGACGGTAGTAAGAATACATTTGTACCCCTACTCTTCCTGTGGGTGTCGTACTGTTTAAGAGAAGAGTAAGGGATTGAAGACGACCATTGATTTATTGAAGATTGATGATGGGCCGCAACGTCGTGATACATACCTTTCTGCGATCGCCAATCCGCTTGCCCAGCGGGGCGATGATGGGAATTACCTCCAAATGCTTTCATAGGTAATAGGATAGGCTTATGTCCAGAACGGTAGACAGTACGGTTTGCAAAATGTTTAAAAATCTATTACAAATGTTGGCTACCTTCGAGATAAATACATAACTTAGTTCATTTAAACATACAAAAACAAGACAATGGATTTCTAGTCTTTCCACTAGATGTATGCTATTTTGTTTGATAGGCACCGTCTTCTCGCAAAGAAATATAGGTTATGTATATCTATGTACGTGTGCAGATTTGACGTATAGCTACATTTATTATAATTTAACCTGTGGTGTCCCACTGCTGAGCAATGGCCTCGCTTTCCTTCTTCCACTTGTCTCTGTTTAATGCGACACTGGACCAATATTTCCTAAGAACGTCGAGATTATATCGCCACTCGGTAGTTTTCTTGGCACACATACAGTGTGTAAATCTAATACGGGCGATCAATTAAACCAGGCATGGGATTGATTAGTGTAATCATGGATTACAAGGTTTTTTTAAAGTTACTCTTAATTTAGACCTCACAGTTTTTTTAAGATTATCGGAGCAGCAATGTAGGTACGAACATTTGTTATTGTTGATTTGGCAGTTATGTCATCTGCTTTTGAAAATAGCTGTCAACGAGTGCTTAACTCGCGTATGTTGCTTTACATTGCGCGCCGAATTATTTTGTGTGGAAAATTTTGTTGCTCTGATTTTAAGTAAAAGTTATTTGAATGTACTTATTATGTCGTAAACTAACACCCCTTAAGAGCTTCGCCCGTATTAGACTTACACCCTGTATACTACCTAGCTAGCTACATATGCAACAAAATTGCTAGCTGAAGAACCAAATCCTACGTGAAAATGCATTTTTGATATATGAAGGATAAACGGAAAAAACACGTCCAGTGCTTAAAAAAATCAGAGCAAATTCACACATTATTCTGTTTAAAGTAAGATGGTTTTTCCTTCAGTAATTTGAATTGACTAGACATGTTCTTTCCGTGGACCCTTCATATATCTACATATTATAATATTTCATACGATACCTACTGCCTAATTAATCATCATTGCTAATTTAAGATGCTTTTCTCTTTCACGTGGCTACAGTAGGTTTTTACCGTGCTATAATTCTGACATTTATATAGCACATAAACCCCTTAGTTTCGCATTTCGTAGAAAACTTTCCACTAGAAGTGAACACACAGATTCAGAGAAAACCGCAGAGGCCTATTATCTACCGATTTGCGTCACATTTTACTGCTTTGTATTTAGAATTATTATGATCACAGCTTTTTAGTGCAGAGGAATATTCCTAGGAATCATTAGTCAATTTAACTTTTCACGGAAATCGTTCACAAATAGGTACTGCAGGATCCAATCTGGGGGTTAGCCAAAATAAAAATCTCGAAGCCTAACTACAAGGAAAGTTTATTCGTACCAAATGGAAATTCAATAGAGTAAACGCATAAAACTGAACTCTGAACATGAACATACGATGGGTATGCCGGCTGATGGCACCAATTTGATATTTCGCACAACAACAATGAATACAATGTTCACAACCGTATAGCAATAAATACAAATACCAACAAATAAAGGTGCAGTTAGACCAAATGAGCATTCGCTCATTCTATCCCCCACTCTACGAAATCAACGAATTTCGACGAATCACGTTTTGTATAAAGAACGTATTTCGTAGTGTGGGGGATAGAATGAGCGAATGCTCGTTTGGTCTAAATGCACCTTTAAATAATCACCAAAGAATGGCAAGCATGAAATAACTTACAAAACGATAATTTATATGCATTACGCTTCCGAAGTCGAAGTAGACTCAAGCCGTAAACTAGTACGTAGCACGGCAGCTTTGCAATAGGCTTAAGCATAGTTTCTAAAATGCCTGGTCTTGACGTAAGCTTTAGGCACATCTTCATCAATAGCTAGGGCTGTGATTTGCTATATATTCATTAAATAATAACAAGTAAAATATAAAATATTTTCTTCGGTTACCGCGAGGATTACACATGGAATAAAACTATGAAAACGGATAAACTCGCGTATATTGCGCTTATATTCCGCAGACCACGAACCCTGTAAAGTGTTTGAAACGTCGGAATTAAGTTAAAATTAGTCAATATACGCGAGATTAACCGTTGTCATATTTTTAATTCAAGTAAAATATATTTTGTGCCCGTGAATGAGTTGAAGCAGGTGTAAAACACAGAAAATTTCTCGAAAGGGCCTTTACTTTTTGGAATTGTATCCCCGCGTAAGCCTATCAAAAATCCGGAACGTAATAGCCCGTGAAACGCGAGAGTAAAATATTACAGGATAATTTTACACAAATCGACCTATTTTTGGCATCTAAACAATAATTATATCTTTGACGTCGACTGTACAAGCTTGATACTTTAAAAACAAAAGAATAACAAATCGCCGCTTTAATTTTTAAATACTTCAGATTTGTGAATGCATAAACAAGTGCATGTACAAATAGATCTGGATTTTCTTATTTTTAACTAAATGTGGAACTATCTGTGAGTCCCTATAATTGGCTTCCTGTTTCCAGTTTAAATTTTATTTTCCTCCAAATATGAAAAATAAAAAAAGAAATGGGCAATAGTTCAGAAAGTTAACCATCCATATTCATCCGCATACTCTCGCATTCATAGTACACAACGCATCCTCAAGTTAAGTCTCACTTAGCGCCGGGACAGCTCAACTGATTGCCTCCATAACTTAGTCGTAATGCGACGTGCGAGCCAGCCCCGCTGGAAGGGATAAGTGTCTAACACTAACAGATAACATAGGTAATACAGGATGTAACATAAATACAGTATCTAGGAAAAGTAGAAGAAAAACATTTTATTTTTATTTCTATTGCTATGAAGATTGGTCTATTTGGGCGATCATACTCAAAAAAATTCACGAAAAAAAATAAAAACTTGGAACACGCGTCATGTGCCAGTAACATGAGTAGGTACTAACTAGTAGTAGTAGTACATCCAATTTATAAAATAGATGCGTTGTGAAATTCTGTTCTTTGTGTAGGTACAATATAAACAAGATCTAAGATTTCATTGTCTTGAAGTTTCCGATAAAATAATACATGAAATGAAACTAGTTAAACGGATTTTACATGTTTTTACACTTACTGTATGTCGAAATGTGGTTAAATTAATTAATATACGTGATATAAATTAATCTGTTTAAAAAGGTTTATTTCATGAATAACTATTGCGGTAATCGAAAAAAACATTATATAACAGTACATTTTAATAATATCCTAATCCTAATACCTGCAGAATCTAAACGTGTACGATGCAGGTTGTTTGTACACATTTTTTCCGGTCTCATAATAATCTTCGCGATTTCCATACAATGATCCAGCTCAGTAATAAGGCTCATGATAGACTACTTACGAGCTTATAATACAGGCCTTCAGGCTTTGCTAACACGCTGTAAGATATGACGCTTATTTTTCTCCTCTCCTTTAGCGGCTTGTTAAAGATATTAGATTGGACTTAGCGCCCTAGGGAACTTTTTGTTTTTAGTGCGTAGATGTGAAAGATTTGTCAGCCTCCGCGGCTTAGTTAGTTGTCTGCGTATAGTGCGTATGAAGCCGGAGGTTCCGGGTTCAAGTGCGGACTAGGGAAGTTATTTGGATGGTAACATCAGGATGCTTAGCCAAGTTGCCAATCGCTCACGCTTAGTAGCGTATCGTAGTTTTCTCTATCACTCTTTCATATTAGTGCGACAAAGACAGTTAGCTGCCTTTCGCTTACGATTGACGATTAAGCGTTAGCGATTGGCAACTTGGCTAAGCATCCAGGTATGTATTTTTTGGTCACGGTTGTTTCCCATGTATTTACTTATGTATTCATATGCATCTATTTATTATCTACATCATCGCTTAGTACCTAGAACAGAAGCCTTAACTGAGCTTTCCGGCGTCTCAATTTTACTGTCAGTGGATCGCGGTTAACATTTATATTTGCCTGAGACAAGGAGGACACGAGTACCAGTTGAGAAACCAGCTGAGGATGCGTAAACGCATAGTTGATTATCGAGATTTTTACATGTAATTGACAGTGTATCATTCAGTCGGCAAAACATCTATAATATACACGGTGCCCATGAGGAAGGGGAAAAAAATCAACAGCGGATTTCTGACCAAATTTGAAGTTAAAAATGTCATATTGAAGTTTTCTGGATTGAGTCTATTTTAAGAGAAAATTATATTTTTTCCTAAAACCGTTTTAGCCCGTTACGATATGATAAACGGTTTGTTATATGCTGATAACTTTTTTCTAGTCATCGCCATGGTTGTGTTTTTCTGGCATATAGCATCTGGTCCCATAGCACTAACAAATTGGTATTTGTTGCGAAATCCGCCTTATGATGGATTATTATTTAATTGTCATGTTAGTATGTATAATATGTTGCAGTAAATATAGATAATATTTCTTCTAATGAAATGTACTAACTAAGTAGGCTATGTTACCCAGATGAAGGAACAAATAAATATCAATACATACGAGTAGTTGATCGACCCCTTCATATTTAATAAGACATCCTTGTTACTTCTGAGTTACGATCGAATAATTAATGTCTAAGTAATCCAAGGTGTTCGAGGGTACATTATTCTGCAATAATGTCAGCTCTACACTAACACGTAAATCTTTAGTAAAATGCTTAATTGCTTGATGCAGCCTAGAAATTTCCCGGTAAATTTTACGAATATCCCATGCGGAAGTTTAAAGACGTCAAAAAAATCATGCATACCGACATGAAATCTTGTTTACCACAAGTCCTTTAAACAGTAAAACGTTCAAGAGTGTAGCTGAGGTAGTAATAAGGTGGTGGTAAAACTGTCATACGTAGTATGATTAGTCAGATCGATTTCTGGGCCACCTTGTAACAATGCAATCACTTAATATGACCGCTGAGCCGATATCTGATTGACAGTTTGGACACGTATGGAAACAGTTCCGGTCACTTAACTATAATTAAGTTAACAGCGTTTTTAGCGTAAGTGTGGTTCTAGCATTAAAGCGGTGAACGGTAATGGCGAGAAGTATTAAAATTAATTATTTGAGATTTAGTATCTAAGCTTAATTGGCGTCGTTCGTGAGTAATAGATATCTCACAGGCGAGTATTTTATTCAGCTGAAGTCAAGTAGCGAATAGGTTAAAATTATGTGGAAGGCGTGTCTAATTTGCATCGGTGTCAAATATATAATCGCAGGCTCAGGGAAGACGCTCTAGACTTGAAACAGGTTGAAATATTCAGGTTAAAGTAGGGTCTAATTGAATTTAAAGTTCGAGATATATAACATAATATAATTGTATATTATAACTAGAAATAGTATTTACACACGTATTTTGAAACAAGCCTGCAGTCAGACATGACATCAGTACCGGCGCACGACTGCTCAATTTATCTCAACGGGCCCAGCGGGCTGCGCGACGAACATCAGTGCGTACCGCGCTCACGAGTCGCGAGGCGTGAACGCGGGCTCAGTGCCTGATAATGCAGACCTAGGCTCTCCGAAACATGTTGCGCGTCGTGACTACAGTTTAATTATAGCTAAAGTAGGGTCTCCTAGCATACCTACCACAAGAGGCATCTATCAACAGTAGTAACCACAAGGTTTTGTTACAATTTCGCAGGACACGTTAGAGTATCGCTACGCCGGCTGTGCAAAATACGGATGAATATTTATTTAACAAAACGCCCTGGAAAACGAAATAATAATTATGCGAAAACATGAAATAGTATTTTTATGAAATTGAAAACAGATAAACTAGCGTATATTAATAAACTTTAACTTCATTCCGACGTTTCGAACACTTTACTGGGTTCGAGGTCCGCGGGCGACACCCCCGCAGACCACGAATCCTGTAAAGTGTATTACTTAATATACGCGAGTTTATCCGTTTTCATAGTTTTATTTCATGAGTAATCCTCGCAGTAACCGAAGAAAATATAGTATTTTTAATTTACTTAAGTATCGCTGGAGAAATAAGTAAGTTTACTTACGAGTACATTTGTTGCATTCTTCTAACAGGTTGTCTGACCACAAAATTCGATACACCTTGCCCAGAGTTTAAAAGCTCAATAATTGGCTCCCAATCCGGCCTGAGGCGTCGGTGCCTAATCGGCTTAATGAATTGAACCGTTGGTGTGGCTGTGGCGTAACATTGCGATTGTGCCCAAAACAACTGGGAATGCATTTTATCTTACTTACACACGATGGATGGGACTTGTTAGATTATTATTGTTCGTTAATGTCTTCAATAATTGAGCGAGCACCATGACCTGCTAAGTACCGCCCTATATTTAAATACACCTAAGTTCGTAAATTTCGGGGATTTTTCTCCGTCCCTTCAATGAAGGCGTCATTAGAGTGCAGTGACGGAGAAAAATCCTCGAAATTTGCGGATTTCGTATTTCGAGGTAGGGTCGCTGAAACGGAATGACAATATTATATCATTTAAATTTTCGGATTATCTGATTTTTCAATAGGTAAAGTTAAATACATTAAGATGGGGTCAAAATAGTTAATGCTATTGTCTTGCTCAACAGCCTTATCCCAGCACAACACCATCATTTCTGTACCATAATAAACTTTTCTGCCCTCCGGCCGGCAAACAGCACTTTTCCGGCCACTGCGCTAAACTAAGTTCCCGCCTGCCGGCTCCGATGAGCAGAAAAATTGTATACGTACATACCTCGCCCGTTAAATAGGAAAGCCTCGGATCACATGTTTGTCGGCCTCGGCTTCGCCTCGGCCTACAATTACCTACACGTCGACCGAAACATTACCCACTTAAACGGCCTTGGCATGTAATCTACTATTACTATTACACTGCTGTCACACTCCTTTACTGTCATGTTTATAACGTTTTGATAATAACAACGAGACAATTGTAGGTTTATGCACAAAGATAGCCCAAGAACCATCCTGCATTATCATCACTAAACAGAACAGAACCATGTTGAAGGAACACAGCAGTCCTCATTACGGCCATAAACACCCACCTAAGCACCCAGTGCAACAAGGAAGAGCACGTGGGTGCAATCTAATTTGTGCATCCTAATCAACATTATAATTATGCGCCGCCATTCTGGAGCAATTAGATTTGTCGATTGCAGAATTTATAGGCTTGGCGACATGCCAAGTGCGAGCTGTCAATATTTGCCGTGATAATGTTTATTGTTTTGGTTTCATTGAACTCGGATGTGGCGAAGGGCCCGGAAATACGTCATAGGTGCTCGGGAGTATGGATATTTTAGACGAAAATTAGCACATTTAAATTAGTTTTCATGTCAGTGTATTTCTGTCAAATGTACTGCTCAAGGTTGTCTGGAAAATTACTTCTTGTAAAATTACCGACCGATAAAATTTTAGGAGTTTCTCATTGCAGACAAAATAACAACAGGTATTCAGTTTTTAATTTTTTTTACTACATAAACCTTAATAAAATGAATATACGTATAATAAATACGGGTAACTAATTTACTAATTGTAAATAGCATTTTTTCTGATAGGTCATGATGAAAGGAAATACTAGTTCGGTATCAAATTCGCGACAGACTACTCCAAAGGCCAATGCACTTGCATCTTTTGAACACATTCATCATTCTATTGACTCAAGTGGGCGACCAAATACACAAGGAAAATGTTCTCACGTAATTATTTAATTCTGCATACCTTTCGCCATTTGACTAAGCTGGGTTATTAAATTTTCAGTTCAAACAGCTCATCAAAATCATCATTTCACCTGTAAGACGTCCACTGCTGAACATAGGCCTCTCCTGTAGACCTCCACATTTACAAACCGATTGGAAGCGACCTGTATCCAGCGTCTCCCGGCGATCTTCATAACACCGTCTGCTTATCTCGTGGGTGGACGTCCTACACTGTGTTTGCTAAAACGTGGTTTCTATTTCTACTCGAGCACTTTTCGATCCCATCAGCTGCTCTGCGTGCAATTTGGCCTGCCCATTGCCACCTCAGCATGGTAATCCGGACACATATATCCGGAATCTTCTAGGAACCTGCATTAAATTTATATTTATTTCTATAAATGTATGTGTGCGAAAATCGGCAACATAACGGAATTAAAAATGTCAGTTCTTATGTTTCCGATGGCATTTTATTTGTAGATGATACCTGATGGAGTTTATAATTATGCGTTTTCCTTGCAATGGCTACAATGTTCTAAGTCGTATAGATAAATTTGTCGTGCCATACAGAATTAAGAGGCCATAAAATTAACAGTATTAGCATATTACATGTCTCCCTTCTTATATCTTATCGGCCTCCAACAAATTGTACATCTATGAAATTGGCTATTTTGAATTACCAGGGTATTTTCTCGTACAGGGATATAATATATCTTAGTAAATCGATAAATACTAATGATTTCAAGAAAGTAGTTACTTTCTAGTCCAAGATTACATTAAGTTTAATTAAGGCGCTAAATACAATTAACAAACGTATGAAGGAATACATTATGCAAATAACAGCTATCAGATAGTCTAGATTGTTCGCTGGTGCATAAAACAGACCATTCCGCTATCGAGGGGACATCTATGCAAGAATGCACAAAGTAATGATGAAGTTATACATTCTAGGATGCACAGAATACGCGAGGAGAGAGTTGGATTTTAAGAATAAAAAGTAACTAGTATCAATGGGATGGGGAAAAGTTTAGAAGCATATAATTTTCCCTCATAGCTAGCTATTAAGAATTATATGTGCTGTGAAATGGGTGCGGACTGAAAACCAGCGTTGCGCAGCCGACCAAGCTCGCAGCAGGTGCTGAGTTTGATCCTATTGTCGTGTATTATATATGTTATTGTATTTTCTCTTTCTCAACTTTTTGTACCTATTGTCTTTTTCCTATTATTTTTTGTATCAGATGTAACAGTAAATGTATTTAAATTTCATTTATTTAATTTTATAAATTAGAATTTTTATAAATGATGACGTGGTGTTACTTTTTAACAGCTTGTAAAGTTTGATATTAATTAGTTTAAAATTATTTTTTGGTGAAACTTTAACAATTTAATTGTAATAAAAACATTTTTTTGTAGAATTAAACGTATTTACATAGGTAAGTACTCGTAACGCAATAAGTTATGCAAATAAAAGCAAAGTACCTACGAGGCTGGATTACATTTTCTGATTTTAAGCGATTTAACTTTTGTCATTGAATTTATATGCTTAAAAGTGACTTGCACCAAACAATCAGCCAGCGTTGAACTGTTCGCTAAAATTAATTGCATTCATCATGAGGAGGAGCTGGATGCAAGCAGCCGAAGATCGAGAACGGTGGCGTGAAATTGGGGAGGCCTATGTCCAGAAGTGGACTGCGATAGGCTGATGATGATGATGATGTTGGTGCTATAAGCCCTAAGGGTGGTTTTCAGTTTTCACCAAAATGCCGGTCCTTGTTAAATCGTCCCCTAAGCTTTGTAACATACTGAGTAGGTAAATCGGGTTAGTGTGGCAAGCGAGTTTAGTGCAACTATGTCCAAATCTAAAGTCTTCCGAAGACAATGTTCGCTAATTTGTAGTACTTATCCGCTCAAGACAATGTCCGGCGGTTATGTCTCCTAAAATAAATTGATCCGATCTTATATGGGTGATTGATTCTTCTAGTAACGATTTTGGCAGCTGCATGCGAGGGGCTTTGTGTGTGCTTCTTTTCGGTACTTTAGTTCCAAATTGTGCGCGTGTAATTTAATTTAAGTAGGTACCTACCTAATTGTTTTTTTATGTTATAGTTTGCTTTTATATGTGAGAACCTGTAATTGGCTCTGTATTGCTAACTTGTATGTAGATATGTGTTAAGCTGTTGGTTTACCATGTATGTAAAAAAAAATAAAGCCAACTCTGATCTACTCTGTGGTAATGAAACCCAAGTCTCGAATAAAACTGGTCTACACTCGATGTCGTTGTCAGATAGCGAATGTAAGCGATAGAGCGTTCTTCCAGAACTGTTATGTTTAATAACTTAATCGGAATTAGATGCGGCCACACCAATTAAACTGTCTTGTCTTACATAATTCTATCTTCCATCTTGTTGTGATTGATTTTCCGTCGTCATTCATCGATCCGTAAGTGGATCGAGAGTGCAGATGTCTGCTTGCATTTGGGTTATAATATACAACGTGTTTTATCCTTTGGATGGAAAGCTCTAGATATACAGGATATAACAAAACTTTTAGAACATTAAATGTAACTATAAAGAAGAAAGGTTGACCTAGCTGTAGCTAAGCCTTCTACAATAGTACATTTCGATGCAAGTGCAAAAAATAATTGATAAGCGAAGTAGTATGGACATTTTTTTTTCAATTGCTCTTCTATAGAACAGCTATCCTCAACCCTTTTTTGGTTTGTTACTATTGACGTTTATATAAAAACTATGGATTTTATTAATTTATTGGTTATTTTTTTCTTTTGTTTGTGCATAACACAACAGGGGGCCATAATTGTACCAAGCCATACCATAATTCCTTAAATGCGAGTCATTTTAGGTTCGGCTTGTCAGTTTTCTACAGTTATTCTATGGAATGACACATTGCGATCAGATTAGGACCTAAACTGAATCGCATTAGTTGATCACGGCAGCCCCCAGTTACTTAGGTACAAAGATTTCCATAAATTGATAGTTTTATTCATATCGGTGAAGGACAAAATTAAATACAGTCATCTAGCCACTCTTAACATCACAGGGTGCTTAGCCAAGAGCCAATCGCTAACGCTTAATCGTCAATCGTAAGCGAAAAGCAGCTAACTGTCTTTGTCGCACTAATATGAAAGAGTGACAGAGAGGGAAAACTACGATACGCTACTAAGCGCTAGCGATTGGTAACTTGGCTAAGCATCCTGATATGCCTAAAATAGGGTAACAACTCCATATCCAGGCAGTTGTAACATTCCGTACAGGATCAGCTTATCTAATTGAAATTTGAATATAAACGACATTCCCATTAAATCAAGTGCGCGAATTTATCACTACATTGTTGGGTATCAGTGTCCACAGTTATGTCAGGTGCCCTTACTGATAATGGATGTAATTAATTAATATTATAATATAGGTAAATGGAGTGGGTGCCTAATGGTGGGCGACGACAGGGTGGGCTAAGGCAGAAATGGCGATGATTATAGGACAGAAATGGCGACTGTACGGTTTGATTGTGATTACTGGACGGTTTCTTAAATAAAACTCTCCCATCAAAGTCCATTTCAAATACGAAGGCCCGATACCACTCGAAACTTTTGTCATTTAATTGGTCCACTACAATGACATTAAATAATAAATGGACGCACAGAGCCAAACAAAAAACCAAGAAAAGTGGCACTAAAAGTCATTTCTATCATGTTTCAGTTGAAGCTCATAACGCTCACTTACAATAAACTATAATAAAATAAACTTAAAGAATAAAAAACTTTGTGAAGTGAGCAATAAGTGTCAAATTTGCGAACAACACCGCAAAAAAGTAGAAACTTTGTATGATTAAGGAATAATGATGCTATACCGTAAGGTGACTAAATGGTCAACTGTCAGAACTGAATAGCGGAGCAAAAGGACCGCAATATTTACTTCTGCAGCCCATTTTTTGGGGCCATTTTTTTGAGCTGTTGGGGATCCACTTATATATTCTAAATCAATGGGTCCACTACAAATTGTCACGTGTGGTACACCGATGTATGCATACAATATCACACCACAAAAGGGCCTGGCCTGGTTTCTTTTGTTATCATTATCACTGATCCTATTGCTGACGCCTAATGAATTTGTTAAGTGAGTCGGGCCCTTCATATTTGAAATGGACTTTACACATTTCAATTTTTTTTTTCAATGTATTAGACTTAGGGATGGGAACATTGGGAACTACTTATAGCGCTTGTGGTCTAGCGGTAAAACGCGCGGTTGCTACGCAGCGATCGTGGGTTCGATCCTCGGCTTCTACCAATGAGTTTTTCAAAAAAATGATGTACGAAATATCATTTGATATTCACAAGTGTTTACGGTGAAGGAAAACATCGTGGGGGAACCTGCATACACCTGCGAAGAATTCAAGGTTGTATGTGAAGTTCTCCAACAACTGGGCCAGCGTTGGGACCACGTAAAAAAGGCACGTTTGATGTCGAGTTGCGGAAAAAAATGGCCTGAATACAATTTAGCGCGATAGATTCCTTTTCGTATTGAGTAAGCGCCAACCTTACTTGCTAACTCATAGTGTAACTGG